>CM069138.1:11026051-11128810 GCA_035221665.1 Okamejei kenojei
TCGGACAGCTGGCCGGGCTGCCGACCGACGGGGCCTTGGGGCGAGGCGCTGCTGCTGCACTCCATGTGATGCACTACATTGGGACGGGTGAGGCGGGGCCAGACGCGGCCCTCCGACCCGACAGTCCCCTCGACCAGAGTAGTAGCAGTCAAATACGGGACAAGGGCGGTCCCGTATGGGACAAACCAATTTTGCCCAATATACGGGATGTCCCGGCTAATACGGGACATTTGGCAACCCTACACAATATCCCTTTGGTGCTAAACTAAACTAAACTGGCATTCCCTCCCCCTTCTATTTCCAGTCTGAAGAAGGGTCTCGACCCGAAACGTCACCTATTCCTTCGCTCCATAGATGCTGCCTCACCCGCTGAGTTTCTCCAGCATTTTTGTCCACCTTCGATTTTTCCAGCATATGGTCATACAGCTCAGACATATGGTCATACAGCTCAGATAGACACAAAAAGCTGGAGTAACTCAGCGGGGCAGGCAGCATCTCTGGAGAGAAGGAATGGCTGCCTGACCCGCTGAGTTACTCCAGCATTTCGAGTCTATCTTTGGTACAAGCCAGCATCTGCAGTTCCTCTTTTACACATGTTGACATTCCTTCATCGATTTTAAAGTTACGGAAAGGAAGAGAGCACAAAATGGTGTCTTAGAGGTATGGGGGGAGGGTGAGTAGAACCTGTATGATTTATCACAGGATAAGGGGGAAATCTTTTAGGACCGAGATGAGAAAAATATTTTTCACACAGAGCGTGGTAAGTCTCTGGGAATTCTCTGCCACAAAAGGTAGTTGAGGCCAGTTCATTGGCTATATTTAAGAGGGAGTTAGAGGTGGCTAGAGGGATCAGGGGGTATGGAGAGAAGGCAGGTACAGGATACTGAGTTGGATGATCAGCCATGATCATATTGAATGGCGGTGCAGGCTCGAAGGGCCGAATGGCCTACTCCTGCACCTATTTTCTATGTTTTCCCACTCCGAAATCTGCAAAACAACTTGACTCCCCCAAGGAAGATTTCTGTGAAGTGTCTGCCTGTTTTCCCCATTCATCAATATAATATGAAGGGTCTCGACCCGAAACGTCACCCAGTCCGTCTTTCCAGAGAGACGCTGCCTGTCCCGCTGAGTTACTCCAGCGTTTTGTGTTTGTCTATTATTATTCCCCGCCTGCCATTTCGTACTTGCATATTGCCCAAAACGGAACTAAAAAGATGAAAAATCAGCTCATAAACTGCACCGAATGTATCGCAGGTCAACATCTCGGTTTCAGGGCCGTGATCTCAATTTGAGGAGGACAGATGGCATTTAGCAGTTACTTAAGTTTCATTTTAATGCCTTTTGACACCATCTGAACTCCCCCAATCTGATTGCAAACTTGGTAATCACTCCCCAGGTATCCATTATTCTCCTCCTGATTTATGCCGCAGTGCGAGGTCTCGGCGAAAACAGTTGTTCGTTAAAATTAAAACCTTTTCCTCTCCTGTCCGGTTCTGAGATTGTAACCTCGTTATAGTGTCACGGCAGGCATGTGGAAAAAATAATAATCTTCCTCCCAGCCCAGCAAGCCTCAGAAGTTTTTTAAAAGTTTAGATTAGTTTAGTTTAGTTTAGTTTAGAGATACAGCGCAGAAACAGGCCCTTCGGCCCATCGAGTCCGTGCCGATCCCCGCGCGCTAACACTATCCTACGCACACACACACACACACACACACACACACACACACACACACACACACACACACACACACACACACACACACACACACACACACACACACACACACACACACACACACATCGGGGACGATTTACATTTACACCAAGCCAATCAACCCACAGACCTCTACGTCTTTGGAGCGTGGGAGCAAACCGGAGATCCCGGAGAAAACCCACGCAGGTCGCGGGGAGAACGTACAAACTCCGTACAGACAGCGCCCGTAGTAACTCAGCGGGACAGGCAGCATCTCTGGAGAGAAGGAATGGGTGACGTTTCGGGTCGAGACCCTTCTTCAGACCGAGAGTCAGGGGAGAAGGAAACAAGAGATACAGAAGGAACATGGAACAAAGGAATGAAAGATATGCAAATGAGCAACAACGATCAAGGAAAGGTGGAGCCCACAATGGTCCATTGTTGGCCGTGGAGAAGGTGATAATGAGGTAGACACAAAAAGCTGGAGTAACTCAGCGGGACAGGCAGCATCTCAGGAGAGAAGGAATGGGCGACGTTTCGGGTCGATACCCTTCACAACACGCGACAATGAGATATAGAGACAGTGAAACTAGTGCGACGTCTGAGATGGGGGACGGGTCTACAGAATCTACAAACCTGCACGTCTTTGGAATGCAGTAGGAACCCGGAGCACCCGGAGGAATCCCACGCTGTCGCAGGAAGAATGTGCAAACTCCACGCAGACAGCACCCGTGGGCGGGATCGAACCAGGCTCTCTGGCGCTGTGAGGCAGCAACTCACCGCTGCACCACTTGCCAGGCAAGAACACCAACGCAGTGTCACCACCAGTACAACCGGCCTTCATGGCCGAGCTAAGACTCTAACGTTGTCAACAACTCATTTTTTTAGGAAGGAGATGAGGAGAAATTTCTTTAGTCAGAGGGTGAACAATCTGTGGAATTCATTGCCACGGGAGGCTGTGGAGGCCAAGTCAGTGGATATTTTTAAGGCGGAGATAGATAGATTCTTGATCAGTACGGGTGTCAGAGGTTATGGGGGAGAAGGCAGGAGAATGGGGTTAGGAGCGAGAGATAGATCAGCCACGATTGAATGGCGGAGTAGACTTGATGGGCCGAATGGCCCAATTCTATTCTTATGACCTTATGCAGTCATAAAGGATAAGAGGGAAATCTTTTAGGACCGAGATGAGAAAATCATTTTTCGCACAGAGAGTGGTGAATCTGTGGAATTCTCTGCCACAGAAGGTAGTTGAGGCCAGTTCATTGGCTATATTTAAGAGGGAGTTAGATGTGGCCCTTGTGGCTAAAGGGATCAGGGGGTATGGAGAGAAGGCAGGTACAGGATACAGAGTTGGATGATCAGCCATGATCACATTGAATGGCGGTGCAGGCTCGAAGGGCCGAATGGCCTGCTCCTGCACCTATTTTCTATGTTTCTATGTTTCTATGACCCTGAAATTCCAACCGAGTGTCACCACCAGTACGACCGGCCTTCATGGCCAAGCTAAGACTCTAACATTGTTAACAACTTTGAACTTGGGTACGAGATGACTCTTGTGTACAGCCTCAATATAAATCTCCTATTCTTACACACTTGTAGTGAAGTATCATAGTGCCTGTGTTTTACTGAACCGTGGCAATTGTGTGACAGTGACAACTGTGACGGTAAATGTGACGCAATTGTCACATGTGACAGTAAACCCCCTGTCCCACGGCACGAGTTCATTCCAAGAGCTCTCCCGAGTTTGCCCTGATTCGAACTCGGAGATTTACGGTAATGGCCGCTCGTCGGTACTCGGGGCTCTCGTGGACATTTTTCATCATGTTGAAAAATCTTCACCAGTCTTCCCGTGCTTACCTGCCGTTAGCGAGTCTTCCCGAGTACCTGCCGTTAGCGTTCCGAGCCGCTAAGAGACGTCCCCGAGCTCCGACGTACCCGCTACGTTCATTCTCTGTGCTTACCACGAGTTTGATTTTTTTTTAAACTCGGGAGAGCTCTTGGAATGAACTCGTACCGCGGGACAGGGCTTTTAAGATGTGCATGTGACAATAAAATGCCATTGGAGTGTGAAAGTAGTTTTCCTACAATGAATCTCTCAACACCCTCTTCTAGTGCTGTGATACAGGTTGGGTGACCTAAAGCAGTCAATCAGTGAATCTTTGCAGCATCTATAAGACGTTGGTGAGGCCGCACTTGGAGTATTGTGCTCAGATCTGGGCACCATGTTACAGGAAAGATGTTGTCAAGTTGGATAGGGGGCAGAGAAGATCTATGAGGATGCTGCCAGGACTTGAGGGCCTGAGATATAGGGGGAGGTTGAGCAGGCTGGGACTCTGTTCCTTGGAGCGCAGGCGGATGAGGGGTGATCTTATTTAGGTGTACAAAGTCACGAGAGGAATTGCACAGAGTGTCTTGCCCATAGTAGCGGAATCGAGAACCAGAGGACATGGGTTTAAGGTGAGGGGGGGGGGGGGGAAAGATTTAATAGGAACCTGAGGGGTGATGTTTTCACAAAAAGGGAGGTGGGTGTATGGAACGAGCTGCAAGAGGAGGCCATTGAGGCAGGGACTATCGCAATGGTTAAGGAATATTTGGAAGTTTGAGGAACATGGAACCAGGTTTAGAATCTGGAGAAAGGTCTTGAGACGAATGGTCGGCCGTGCCTTCTCTGCAGGGATGCGGTCTGTCCTGCCGAGTTACGCCAGCATTTTGCGTCTATCGTCAGTTTGGAGGGGTACGGGCCAAACGCAGGCGGGTGGGACGAGTGTAGATGGGACGTGTTGGTCAGTGCGGATGGGTTGGGCCGAAGGGCCTGTTTCTACGGCTCTGTCTGTTGACTCCAGGTGATCAGGAAGAAAAAGCTGAACCTCCTCCACACCCCTCCAGTGTTGGCTACCTGTTGGACTTCCTCCGTTGATGTGGGTGAGAGGGCAGCGATCGTATACATAAAACGCCGCCACGTTTTGGCACGCGCGCCGATTCTGATGCCTCGTCAGAGTCACATGGGCGGCACGGTGGCGCAGCGGTAGCGTTGCTGCCTCACGAGCACCAGAGAGCCGGGTTCGATCCCGACTACGGGTGCTTGTCTGTACGGAGTTTGTACCTTCCCCCCTGTGTGACCTGGCGTGGCTTTGCTCTGAGATCTTCGCTTTCCTCCCACACGTACAGGTTTGTAGATTGATCGTCCTGGTATCAATGTAAGATTGCCCCATAACATAGTGTGTAGGATAGTGGTAGGGTGCGAGACTCAGGGGTTATGTGGAGAAGGGAGGAGAATGGGGTTAGGAGGGAGAGGTAGATCAGCCATCATTGAATGGCTCGATGGGACGAATGGCCTAATTCTACTATAGAAACATAGAAACGTAGAAACATAGAAAATAGGTGCAGGAGTAGGCCATTCAGCCCTTCGAGCCTGCACCGCCATTCAATATGATCATGGCTGATCATCCAACTCAGTATCCTGTACCTGCCTTCTCTCCAGACCCCCTAATCCTTTAGCCACAAGGGCCACATCCAACTCCCTCTTAAATATAGCCAATGAACTGGCCTCAACTACCTTCTGTGGCAGAGAATTCCACAGACTCACCACTCTCTGTGTGAAAAACGATTTTCTCATCTCGGTCCTAAAAGACTTCCCCCTTATCCTTAAACTGTGACCCCTGGTCCTGGACTTCCCCAACACCGGGAACAATCTTCCTGCATCTAGCCTGTCCAACCCCTTAATGTGACCCACTATCTCTCGTGATCTTATGATATGATCTTACGGATCACCGGCTTGCACGGGCTCGGTGGGCCGAAGGGCCTGTTTCCGCGCTGTTTCTCTAAACTGCATAGTCTAATAGATGCACGTGACCCGCTCCAGACTATCTTGAGACTAAACTAAACTGGACCCATTAACACAAGCAGGCACAGTGTGACCGGGTGATTTGAGGCTGAGTCTTGCAGCCCCAGCTTTGAACACAAGCAGACACTATTCTATTTGCAGCTGCATGGCTTGATGACTCCTTCCAGCGATGAAAGTGGAAGGGTGGCAGCAACCCCCCCCCCCTTGCCACTCTCTTTTGTGAGTCCTTTGATTATCTGAGGTTTTCTCTGCGTGCCAGAGGACGCGGGCGTCTGGCTTTGGCTCCCGTGAAGCAAATATACGATGCGTTTATTTAATTGCCACGGCATCGGCAGCCACTGTGGAACTGTGCCCGTGCCCCAGTGATTAACAAGTCCTCCCCTCAGTGCCGATTGTCAGCACTGGGACACAGCCGTCCACTCACCCCAGGTCGATGGGGTTCGCGGATGACTCAGCGTCCTAAATAGCATCAGCTGTAGACCTGTCTACGCGAATGAATCAGCGAGTCGGCGCGGAACTGAATCTTGGACACCTTCGCCCTGAGAGGAATATTTAAAAAAAAGATGACATTGCAGGGCAGGTTTTTTTTTTTTTTCAATTTTCTCTCCCGTGGCATGAATCAAAAGCTTTGTGCAACAAAGCTCCCGTTTTGTAAAACCACTCAAACGAACCACTGATTCACTGCATCGCTTCCTGCCGGCCAGATTAGTCTCCAGTGAGTTCCCTTGCTTCTCCACAGCGCCCGCCCCTCTCGGGTTTTATTGACAGGTCACTTCTGCAAACACCGGCTTGCGGCTGCCGTCACTCACTGGGTGAATTCGGCCACTGACCGCTGGACCCGAGGTTAAGGCCGAAACCTGCCGCGGCGATATGCTGAAGGCAGACGCACACAAAACGCTGGAGTCGCTCAGCGGGACAGGCAGCGTCTCTGGAGAGAAGGAATGAATGGGTGATGGTTTTCGTGGTGGGAGCAGAATTAGGCCATTTGGCCCATCAATCCACTCCGCCGTTCAACCATGGCTGGTCTATCTACTAACCCCATTCTCCTGCCTTCTCCCCATAACCTCTGACACCCGCACTAATCAAGAATCTATCTATCTCTGCCGTAAATATATCCACTGACTTGGCCTCCGCAGCCTGCTGTGGCAAAGAATTCCACAGATTCACCACCCTCTGACTGAAGAAAGAAATTCTTCCTCATCTCCTTCCAAAAAAATCATCCTTTAATTCTGAGGCTATGACCTCTATTCCTAGACTCTCCCACTAGTGGAAACATCCTCTCTACGTCCATTCTAACCAAGCCTTTCATTATTTCGTACGCTTCAATGAGGTCCCCCAGTCATTCTTCTAAACTCCAGCGAGTACAGGCCCAGTGCCGTCAAACGCTCATCATAGGTTAACCTACTCATTCCTGGGATCGTTCTTGCATACCTCCTCTGGACCCTCTCCAGGGCAGACAGAACCAGGTGAAAGGGAAACGAGAGATATAGACGGTGATGTAGAGAGTAACGCTTTCATTAGTGGGAGAGCCTAGAACTAGAGGTCACAGCCTCAGAAATAAAGACAATTTCTTTTAGGAAGGAGATGATGAGGAATTTCTTTAGTCAGAGGGTGGTGAATCTGTGGAATTCTTTGCCACAGAAGACTGTGGAGGCCGGCAGTGGATATTCTTAAGGCAGAGGTAGATAGATTCTTGATTAGTTCGGGTGTCCGAGGTTACGGGGAGAAGGGCAGGAGAATGGGGTTGAGAGGGAGAGATAGATCAGCCGTGGTTGAATGGCGCAGTAGACTTTTTGGGCCGAATGGCCTAATTCTACTCCTATTCCTTATGACCTGTTGACCGTATGAGAGCTGCGGAACAAATGAAGGAGAGCGAAGAGCAGGAGGAATCGGAGCGAGGAGAAGCAACGGGGGAGGATGCTGAAGAACTCACATTGGAGAACTTCTTCCAACTAGGCAAACCTTGAGGAGATTTTGCAGAGGTGCGGGCAGAAGGCGGTGCTGGCTCGAAGGGCCGAATGGCCTCCTCCTGCACCTATTTTCTATGTAATGCATGGACAATTATTCTATCGTTGTGTAGGAAGGAACTGCAGATGCTGGCTCACGCTGAAGAACGGCGAAAATGCTGGAGTAACTCAGCGGGACAGGCGGCATCTCTGGAGAGAAGGAGCGGGTGACGTTTCGTGACGGGTCCCCTGCTAATCGTTCGATGGCTGGATAACCGCAAAGCTGCACGACTGCAGCTGGTTCGGAAGACGTTCCATTCTCGGGAACGGCGTTTCTTCGTCCCGAGTTCCTTACAACCGTTAAGATGTTCTTTTAGATTTAAATACGGGACGGGGTACTGATGTGGATGATCACAGTGAATGGCGGTGCTGGCTCGAAGGGCAAAATTTGAGGAAGGACATTCTTGCTATTGAGGGAGTGCAGCGTAGGTTCACAAGGTTAATTCTTGGGATGGCGGGGCTGTCATGCGCTGAGAGAACGGAGCGACTGGGCTTGTACACTCTGGAATTTAGAAGGATGAGAGGGGATCTTATTGAAACATATAAGATTATTAAGGGTTTGGACAAGCTAGAGGCAGGAAACGTGTTCCCGATGTTGGGGGGAGTCCAGAACCAGGGGCCACAGTTTAAGAATATGGGGTAGGCCATTTAGAACGGAGATGAGGAAACACTTTTTTACACAGAGAGTTGTGAGTCTGTGGAATTCTCTGCCTCAGAGGGCGGTGGAGGTCGGTTCTCTGGATGCTTTCAAGAGAGAGCTAGATAGGGCTCTTAAAGATAGCGGAGTCAGAGGATATGGGGAGAAGGCAGGAACGGGGTACTGATTGGGGATGATCAGCCATGATCACATTGAATGCCGGTGCTGGCTTGAAGGGCTGAGTGGCCTACTCCTGCACCTATTGTCTATTGTCTATGATCACATTGAATGGCGGTGCTGGCTCGTAGGGCCGAATGGCGTACTCCTGCACCTATTGTCTATTGTCTATTGCCTTGGGTATTTTCAGGTGAGTGCATAGGATGAGAGCTGGAAATAGCCCCTTGACAATGTTAGTGGGCAAGACTCCAACACATTCACACGTCAATCAACTGCCTGCTGTTTTAACGGAGGCACTAAAATTCATTCAAAATAAACAGTCATTTCCAAGATGAGGATTTTCTTTTAGTACTCTGTGTAACTTGTCTTTCCAGGACTGGTTTAGGATTTCAAGCCAAATGCTCGGAGGAAATGTTTCCTCCGTTGTGGCGGGGATAGAAACTTCTCATCTTTGCCAACTTAGTTTTGTTTAGTTTAGTTCTAGTTTAGAGATACAGCAGGGAAACAGGCCCTTCGGCCCATCGACTCCGCGCCCACCAGCGATCCCCGCACACCCACGCTACCCTACACACACACTCGGGCTCTTAAAGATAGTGGAGTCAGGGGATATGGGGAGAAGGCAGGAACGGGGTACTGATTGGGGATGATCAGCCATGTTCACATTGAATGGCGGTGCTGGCTCGAAGGGCCGAATGGCCTACTCTTGCACCTATTTTCTATTGTTTATTGGGAGAATTTTACGTTTTACATTTGTACCGAGCCAATTAACCTGCCAACCTGAAACGTCTTCCGAGCGTGGGAGGAAACCGAAGATCTCGGAGGAAACCCTCGCAGGTCACGGGGAGAACTTACAAACTCCGTACAGACAGCACCGGTGGTCAGGATCGAACCTGGGTCTCTGGCGCTGTGAGGCAGCAACTCTACCGCTGCCGTCTTGAACCACTGCAGGTATATGGCAGAGAGCATGCCTATTGGATGAGTGTGATGTCTTAGAGGTGTACAAAATCATGAGAAGAATAGATTGGGTAGGCGCACAGAGTCTCTTGCCCAGAGTTGGGGAATCGAGGACCATTGGACATAGGTTTAAGTGAAGCAATAAGGCAACACTGATTGAATGGCAGAACAGACTCAATGGGGCGAATGGCCTAACCCTGTCTTGGGATAGAGAGTTATTGTCACAGAGTGATACAGCGTGGAAACAGGCCCTTCGACCCAACTTGTCCACACCGGCCAACATGTCCCATCTACATTTGTCCAACCTGCCTGTGTTTGGTCCATATCCCTCTAGACCTGTCCTATCTATGTACCTGTCTAAATGTTTCTCAAACGTTGCTATAGTCCCAGCCTCAATTACCTCCTCTGGCAACACGTTCAATACGCTCACCACCCTTTGTGTGAAAATGTCACCCCTCAGGTTCCTAATAAATCCTTTCCCCCTCACCTTAAACCTATGTCCTCTGGTTTTGAATCCCCCTACCCTGGCCAAGAGACTCTGTGCATCTACCCGATCTATTCCTCTCACAATTTTGTACACCTCTATAAGATCACCCCAGCGCTCCAAGGAATGGAGTCCCAGCCTGTTCAACCTTCTCCTACAGCTCAGGCAATAGACAATAGACAATAGAAAATAGGTGCAGGAGTAGGCCCTGTGGCCCTTCGAGCCAGCACTGCCATTCAATGTGATCATGGCTGATCATCCCCAATCAGTACCCCGTTCCTGCCTTCTCCCCGTATCCCCTGACTCCGCTGTTTTTAGAAGCCTTATCTAGCTCTCTCTTGAAAGCACCCAGAGAACCTGCCTCCACCGCCCTCTGAGGCAGAGAATTCCACAGACTCACAACTCTCTGTGAGAAAAAGTGTTTCCTCGTCTCCGTTCTAAATGGCTTACCCCTTATTCTTAAACTGTGGCCCCTGGTTCTGGACTCCCGCAACATCGGGAACCTGTTTCCTGCCTCAAGCGTGTCCAAGCCCTTAACAATCTTACATGTTTCAATGAGATACCCTCTCATCCTTCTAAACTCCAGAGTGTACAAGCCCAGCTGCTCCATTCTCTCAGCATATGACAGCCCCGCCATCCCGGGCCCTCGAGTCCTGGCCTGGTCAGGGCCTGGTTCGCCAAGAAACGGAGGGGATCACAGAGATTGGAGGACACCAAAGGGATCTATAGGAGGCTCTGCCTCAGAAAAGTGCGACCAGTATCATCAAAGGCCCACACCACCCTGGCCACACGCTCATTGTACTGCTGCTGCCAGGAAAAAGGTGCAAGGGCCTGAAAACCATGACTACCACGTTCAAGAATGGCCTCTTTCCAACACCCATCAAGCCCTTGAATCGATTACAGCGCCAAAGCCGGGCACGGTGGCGCAGCGGTAGAGTTGCTGCCTTACAGCGCTGGAGACCCGGGTTCGATCCCGGCTACAGGAGCTGTCTGCACTAAGGTTGTACGTTCCCCCCTGTGACCTGCGTGGGTTTTCTCCGGGATCTTTGGTTTCCTCCCACACTACAAGGACGTCCAGGTTTGCAGGTTAATTGGCCTGGTATAAATGTAAACTGTCCCGAGTGTGTGTAGGGTGGTGTTAATGTGCGGGGATCGCTGGTCGGTGCAGACCCGGTGGGCCGAAGGGCCTGTTTCTGCGCTGTATCTCTAAACTAAACGCTGACCTCAACTATAGGACTTTACTTCTTTCTGTATTTCTTTGCATCATGTGGTAATTATGTTATTAAATTGTTGTTTGTAATATCTTATCCACTTGTATCATGTTTACTAGCCTGTGAAGCTGCTGCAAGTAAGATTGGGCTCTGAAGAAGTGACCCCAACTTGATACTTTGCCTGACCAGACCCTCCACAGATGCCGCCTGACCCCGCTGAGTTCCTCCAGCACTTTGTGTTTTACTCAAGTGTCCAGCATCTGCAGTTCCTTGCGACTTCTCAGGAAGTTTTTTTTTGTTTTGCCAAGTTAAGAGCACCTGGAAAGTACAGGTGAGGCACAAGGAACTGCAGAGTTTAACCCTAATGCTGGTTTACTAAAATAAGACACAAAGCGCTGGAGTAATTCAGCGGGTCCGGCAACATCTCCGGAGAACATGGATAGGTGACATTTCGGGTCGGGACCCTTCTTCAGACTGATGGACAATAGACAATGGACAATAGGTGCAGGAGTAGGCCATTCGGCCCTTCGAACCAGCACCACTATTCAACATGATCATGGCTGATCATCCCCAATCAGTACCCCGTTCCTGCCTTATCCCCATATCCCCTGACTCCACTATTTTTAAGAGCCCTATCTAGCTCTCTCTTGAAAGCACTCAGAGAACCTGCCTCCACCGCCCTGTGAGGCAGAGAATTCCACACTCACCACTCTCTGTGAGAAAAAGTGTTTCCCCGTCACCGTTCTAAATGGCCTACTCCTTATTGTTAAACTGTGGCCCCTGGTTCTGGACTCCCCCAACGTCGGGAACATGTTTCCTGCCTCAAGCGTGTCCAAGCCCTAAACAATCTTATATGTTACAATGAGATATCCTCTCATCCTTCTAAACTCCGGAGAGTACAAGCCCAGCTGCTCCATTCTCTCAGCGTATGACAGTCCCGCCATCCCAGGAGTTAACCTCATGAACCTACGCTGCACTCCCTCAATAGCAAGAATGTCCTTCCTCAAATGAGGGGACCAAAACTGCACACAATACTCCAGGTGTGGTCTCACTAGGGCCCTGTACAACTGCAGAAGGAGTAGACCATTCAGCCCTTCATCCCCAATCAGTACCCCGTTCCTGCCTTCTCCCCATATCCCATGACTCCGCTATCTTTAAGAGCCCTATCTAGCTCTCTCTTGAAAGCATCCAGAGAACCGGCCTCCACCGCCCCCTGATACTTGCATAGATGCATGTCTTTCTTTTAATTTTTACTTTAGTTTCGTCCCTAGTGTGTGTGGGGGAGAGCGCTAGTGTGCGGGGATCGCTGGTCAGCGTTGACTCGGTGGGCCGAAGGGCCTGTTTCCGTGCTGTATCTGTAAACTAAACTGAACTAAAGGCTTCCAGGAATGCAGACTAAGGTCAGGTTGCAGAGTCTCTCCTAACAGCTGTGCTCACTGCCAGGGTGGCTAAGCTGTCGGATGTTTCAAGGACACCACAGGAAACAATTACTGGATCAAACAGTCTGAAATTCATTCCTGGGCAGAGCAAATGACTCAGGCACCGTTTGCTTGGGCAAATCACCTTTACATATGTCTTTGTGGACTCACTGCCCACTGGCTTCACAAAGGCCCAGGACCTGCGTTTCAAACCTGAGTGACCTTCGAGACTCAACTCCATTACTTAAAATATCGTTAAGCTGGAACATGTCATTAAGATGGAAAGGGCACAGAGAAGATTTAAGACGAAGATAGAACATAAGATGCTGGAGTAACTCAGCGGGACGGGCAGCGTCTCTGGAGAGAAGGAACGGGCGACGTTTCGGATCGAGACCCTTCTTCAGACTGATGTCAGAGGAGAGGGTGATACATAGATAAGGAAGTGCAAGGTGTGAAAACAGGACAAAGGGGATGCAGATCCAGGAAAATATAGAATAGATCGTTGTTTGTTGGGAGAAGGCGACAACAAAGCAAGCAGAGATAAACTGTAGTCGGAGACAGTAAGACTGGTCAGAGAACTGGGAAGGGGGAAGGGATGGGGAGAGAGGGAAAGCAAGGGTTACTTGAAGTTAGAGAAGTCAATGTTCATACCGCTGGGGTGTTAGCTACCCAAGCGAGGTTAAAGGCTATGCAACTAGGAGAGGGCAGATCATGCAGCATAAACTACAGTCTGAAGAAGGGGCCTGACCCATCATCAACCCATGTTGTCCAGAGTATCTTGATTAGTACCGGTGTCAGAGGTTATGGGGAGAAGGCAGGAGAATGGGGTTCGGAGGGAGAGATAGATCAGACTATAGACAATAGACAATAGGTGCAGGAGTAGGCCATTCGGCCCTTTGAGCCAGCACCGCCATTCAATGTGATCCTGTTACAGAGAAAGGTTGAACAAGTTAGGTCTTTATCTATGTTACAGAGAAAGGTTGAACAAGTTAGGTCTTTATTCTTTGGAGCGCAGAAGGCTAAGGGGGGACTTGATTGAGGTCTTTAAAATGATGAAAGGGATGGACAGAGTTAACGTGGATACGTTTTTCCCATTGAGGGTAGGGAAGATTCAAACAAGAGGGCATGACATGAGAATTAAGGGACAGAGGTTTCAGGGTAACGTGAGGGGGAACTTCTTTACTCAGAGGGTGGTGGCTGTGTGGAATGAGCTTCCAGCAGAGGTGGTGGAGGCAGGATCGATTTTAACATTTAAAAGTAAAGTGGATAGGTATATGGACGTGAAGGGAATGGAGGGGTTTGGTCTGAGTGCAGGTAGATGGGACTAGGGGAAAACAAATGGTCGGCACGGACTGGAAGGGCCGAGAGGGCCTGTTTCCGTGCTATAATTGTTATATGGTTATATGGTTATATGATCATGGCTGATCATCCCCAATCAGTACCCCGTTCCTGCCTTCTCCCCATATCCCCTGACTCTGCTATCTTTAAGAGCCCTATCTAGCTCTCTCTTGAAAGCATCCAGAGAACCGGCCTCCACCGCCCCCTGAGGCAGAGAATTCCACAGACTCACAACTCACAGCCATGATTGGATGGCGGAGTACCGAATGGCCTAATTCTACTCCTATCACTTATGACCGTGTGCGATGCTGCCTGACCCGCTGAGTTATTCTCGCACTTTGTGCCCGTTTCAGCATAAACGCCAGTGACTACTTGGACTACAGTACCATGGAGGTCCGAGCTGCTGTGAGAAACGGGACAGAAGCAAGAGAACAAGCCATGTACTGTGGCCAAGGGAGGGGAGAGCAGTCTAGTTCAGTTCAGCGATCCAGCACGGAAACAGGCCCTTCGGCCCGCCGAGTCCCGCGCCCGACCAGCGATCCCCGCGCACTGACACTATCCTACGCACACACTAGGAACAATTTACCAAAGCCAATTAACCTACAAACCTGCTGTGTGTGGGAGAAAACCGGTGCACCCGGAGAAAACCCACGCGGGTCACGTGGCAATGTGGGGGGGGGGGGGGGGGGGGTGGAGTTTAAGTGTTTGGCAACCGGGAGATCAGGTCGGTTTAGGCGGATTGAGTGAAGGTGTGCAGCAAAACGATCGCTGAGCCTGCAGTTGTCCTTGTCCCTGTCCCACTGTCCCTGTCCCCCTGTCTGTCTATTTCAGTCTCTCTACCTCTCTCACCCTCGATGTTCGTCTGCCTCTTGGTCGAGGCCCCTATCTGCTTGTCTCTAGCTGACCTTCACTCTGTATATCACCCCCCCCCCACGCTTTCTGTCCGCTGTCTATCTCTCTCTCTCTCTCTCTCTCGCCTGTCTGAGTTTGAGTTTAGTTTATTGCCACGTGTATCGAGCGTACTGTATCTCTGTCCGTCTGCCTCAGTGCAATGCTCAAGTCTTGAGTTATTGCAAGAAGTGCTGCCACACTCCCCAGTCCACCTCCGGCTCTGACCTCCCCACCATCGAAGGGATCTACAGGAGTCGCTGTCTTGAGATAGCAGCCAGCATCACCAGAGACCCCCACACCACCCTGGCCACGCACTCATCTCACCCCCGCCATGGGGAAGAAGGTACAGGAGCCTGAAAACTGTAAGGTCCAGGTTCAGGAACAGCTTCTTCCCTACAGACATCAGGCTATTAAACACGACAACCTCCAGTTTGTTTTTTATGTGTATGTACGTGCGTGTATGTGAGTATGTAAGATCTCGGAGAAAACCCATCAGGATCGAACCCGGGTCTCTGGCGCTGCGAGGCAGTCGTTCTACCACTACTCCACCGTGCTGCCCAGTATACGAACAATAAGACTCTCATTGTTCTATCTGGGACATACGACAATAAAACACTCTTGACTCTCTTTCAGTGTGTGCAGAATTTACAGCGTGTTACAGTCTGGGCATTTACTCCCCTCGGCACTGACAGGCTGCTCCAATCTGCCGTTCCCTTGGACAATGCAGAGTCTGCTCACGCGGGCGACTGAACAGAGAGCTGTTTATCAGAGATCAGTCTGAAGAAGGGTCGGGACCCGAAACGTCACCCATTCCTTCTCTCCAGAGACGCTGCCTGCCCCGCTGAGTTGCTCCGGCTTTTTGAGCCAGCATGTGTAGTTCCTTCCGAGCACAGAGAGCTGTTTATGCCTGACGGCATGTGAACTTTTATCACCTGCTAGGCTTTGGGCAGGGAATGAATGGTCTCCTGTCGTTTGTCCGCTCCTTGCCTCCCGTGACACGACCCTTGAAACGCCCCAATTCAAGCTCCATTGAAACCTGCCAGACCACAGTGTGACTTTTGTGCTATTTAATTGCTTGGAAACGAAATCTGACCAAAAGCAGCGAAAGTGTTGCGATAGGGGGGGTCACGGTGGCGCAGCGGTAGGGTTGCGAATTCAGCGCCGGAGACCCGGGTTCGATCCCGACTACGGGAGCTGTCTGTACGGAGTTTGCACGTTCTCCCCGCGACCTGCGTGGGTTTTCTCCGAGATCTTCGGATTCCTCCCACACTCCAAAGACGCGCAGGTTTGTAGGTTAATTGGCTTGGTAAATGTTTTTTTTAAATTGTCCCCAGTGGGTGTAGGATAGTGTTAATGTGCGGGGATGGCTGGCCGGCACGGACCCGGTGGGCCGAAGGGCCTGTTTCCGCGCTGTATCTCTAAACTAAAGGGAAGTGTGGTTATTTCTCTATCCCCCTCTCAAAGATGCACGTGGCAAAACTGGACAACAACACGGAACAGGCCCTTGGGCCATGATGAATGGGTAACCCACCCTCTGCTGACATTTAAGCTTAAGTTTTAGCTTTTAGTTTTAAAGATTCAGCATGGAAGCAGGCCCTTCGGCCCACCGTGTCCAATATCGAACATTGATCGTGCATTCACACGAGTTCAAACGCATCGAGGTTCAGCTGAAAGCCTTGTTTCCCATGCGATCCAAACATGGCAGATATACCATAGATAATGTAGGTACAATCAGTTCAAGATTCAAGTTCAAGAGAGTTTATTGTCGTGTGTCCCAGATAAGACAATGAAACTCCTGCTTTGTTTCAGCACAACAGAATATAGAAGGCATAAATAAACACAGAACAGGTCAGTGTGACCATGTACCATTGAATATATTATATATATCTATATATATATATATATATATATTAATATGATATATATATATACACACACACATAAATAACATATAAAGTGCAATAGGCTATTAAAGTTCAGATTTTTGTTTGAGTTGAGTTTAATAGCCTGATGGCTGTGGGGAAGTGGCTGTTCCTGAACCTGGATGTTGCAGATTTCAGGCTCCTGTACCTTCTACCTGAAGGCAGAGGAGAGATGAGTGTGTGGCCAGGGTGGTGTGGGTCCTTGATGATGCTGGCAGCCTTTTTGAGGCAGCGACTGCGATAGATCCCCTCGACGGTAGGGAGGTCAGAGCCGATGATGGACTGGGCAGTTTACAACGTTTTGCAGTCTCTTCCGCTCCTGGGCGCTCAAGTTGCCGAACCAAGCCAAGGTCAAGTGCGATAAAAGTGAAAATACAGAGTGAAGAACATGAATATTGATCTCTCTGACCAAGTAATCCTTGCATCCCCTCGCACTCCATCCCTCCCCCACCCCAGTAGTTATACCATTTCCACTGTTGTCCTGGTGAGTCTCATTGTCTGAAACCTATTTTCACCTAGCCCACAGCTAACAATGGCCTGTTTCCTTCATCATCATTACCTTTTTGGCATATCTTTCATTCATTTATTCCACATCTCTCTACATCACCGTCTATATCTCTCGTTTCCCCTCTCCCCTGACTCTCAGTCAGAAGAAGGGTCTCGACCCAAAACGTCACCCGTTCCCTCTCTCCAGAGATGCTGCCTGTCCCGCTGAGTTACTCCAGCTTTTTGTGTCGGTCTTCGAATATAGTTCTCAGTTGTAACGTGTTGTAATATTGTATCGCATCACTGCCCTCGACAAAAGCCCAATGTTCTCATGGGGTAGAGATGAATCGACCAGGACCCTAGTTAGAAACATGGATAAGTGACGTTTCGGCTCGTCACCCTTCTTCAGACACTTTAGAGTCTGGAAAACGGTCCCGACCTGAAACGCCGTCTATCCATGTTCTCCAGAGATGCTGGCTGGCCCGCTGAGTTACTCCAGCACTTTGTGTCTTTTTTTATTGTAAACCAGCCATCTTGCAGTTTATTCCTCCCCTTCTCTGGTACCCCGTACCTATGCATTCCTTCCTCGTGGCAAATGCAGTGATCACCCTGCATCTACTCTGCCCCTTTCCTCCTGGCCCTCATGGATCCAGTCTAGCCCAATCGCTTGTGTGGCTGATGCACTATGATGCGAGCTATTTGCTCATTATAAAGCTATGGATGCCTATGATCAGGCTATCAGGCTGATGCAGGCTGATGCAGGCTATTGATGCTGGCTATTGATGTCAGCTATTGATGCAGGCTAGTATGAGCGATGCAGCTACTGATTGCCACTATTGATGCAGGCTATTGGGAGCTACTGATGCTGCTATTGATGCAGGCTATGGCTATTGCTATTGATGCAGGCTACTGAGCTGGCTTTGATGCACTATTGTACTATTGATGCAGGCTATTGAGCAGGCTATTGATGCAGGATTTGATGCAGGCATTATGCAGCTATTGTGATCAGCCTAGAGCGGCTATGGGCGATGAGGCTATTGGCATTGATGCAGGCTATTGATGCAGGCTACATCCAAATTATCGCATGACTGCTATTGATGCAGGCTATGGGGTTTCACATATTATCAGGCTATTGATGGCAGCTATTATGCAGATGCAGGAATGATCTGCGGTATTGATTGATGAATCTTTTTGCAGCTATTGATGCAGGCTATGGATGCAGCTATTGATGCAGCACTGATGCAGGCTATTGATGCTCTAGGCTATTGTGCAGGCTATTGATGCAAGCCTATTGATGGCAGGTTATTGATCAGGCTATTGATGCAGGCTATTGATGCAGCTATGAATTGCAGGCTATTCTGATGCAGGCTACTGACGGCTATGATCAAGCTTTGAGCAGGCTATTGATGCAGCTATGATGCAGCCTACTGATGCAGGCTACTGATGCAGGCTATTGATTTGCAAGCTACTGAGCAGGCTACTGTGCAGGCTATTTGAGCAAGCTACTGATCACTACATCACTAATTGATGCAGGCTATGATGCAGACTATGTTGATGCAGGCTACTATTGCTGATGCAGTAGTGATGCAGCTGCGCTACTGATGCTGGCTTATTGATGCAAGCTACTGATGCAGGCTATTGATGCAGGCTATTGGATGGGCTCGATGCAGCTACTGGATGCAAGCTACTGATGCAGGCTATTGATGCAGCTACGATTTCAGCTCTGATGCAAGCTGCTATTGATGCAGGCAGTTGATGCAGGACCTATTGATGCAGCCTATTGATGCAGGCTATTGATGCATGCAGGCTATAAGGCTATTGATGCAGGCTATGATGCAGGCTAATTGAGCAGGCTACTGATGCAGGCTACCTGATGCAGGCTATGATGCAAGCTATTGATGCAGGCTATTGATGCAGCCTATTGATGCAGCTACTTGATGCAGGCTACTGAAGGCACGGCTATTGATGCAAGCTACTGATGCCAGGCACTGATGCAGGCTATTGATGCAAGCTACTGATGCAGGCTATTGAGACGCAGCGACTATTGATGCAGGGGCTACTGATGCAGCTATTGATGCAGGCTAAATGAATGCAGGCTATTGATGCATTGGCTAACTGATGCAGGCCTATTCGATTGCAAGCTACTGATGCAGGCTATTGATGCAGAGGCTATTGATGAGCAGAAGCTACTGATGCAGGCTACTGATGCAAGCTACTGATGCAGCTATTGATGCATGATGCAGTGCTATTGATGCAGCTACAGATTGCAAGCTATTGATGCAAGCTACTGATTCAGGTATTGATGCAGGCTATGATGGCAGGCTATTGATCAGGCTACTGATGCATGGCTATTGATCACGAGCTATTGATGACAGCTATTGATGCAGGCTATTCGATGCAGGGAGCTTTTTGATGCAGGCAGGCTATTGATTCAGGCAAGCTATTGGATGCAGGCTATTGATGCATGGCATTGATAGCAGGCTACTGGCTATTGATGCAGGCCTATTGAGATTGATGCAGTACTGCAGCTATGATGCAGGCTACTGATTGAATGCAGGCATTGATGCAGGCTATTGAATGCGCACTGGCAGCTATTGATGTCAGGCTATTGATATTGATGCAGCTATTGATATTGATGCAGGCAGGCTATTGATGCGGCTAGCTATTGAAGCAGGCTATGCAGGCTGATGCAAGGCTTTTGCCTATTGATGTCAGGCTATAGATGCAGCAGGCTACATGCAGGCTATTGATGCAGAAGCCAGGCTATTGATGCGGCTGCACTACTGATGGCTATTGATCAGGCCTGACTGATGTATTGAGTACTGATGCTACTGATGCAGGCTACTGATGTAGCTATGATTGCAAGCTATTGATGCAGGCTGATGCATATTGCAGGCATGCTACTGATGCAGGCTAGGCAGGCTACTATTGATGATGCAGGCTTTGCTACTGAATGCATGGCTGCGGCTATTGATGCATGCAGGCTATTGGCTACTGATGTATTCAGGCTTATGATGCAGGCTGAAGGCTATTGATGCAGGCAGGATGAACTATTGAGATGCAGGGCTATTGATGATGCAAGCAACTGATGCAGTGCAGGCTACTATGCAGGCTATTATGCAGGCTACAGATTGCAGGCTACTGGCTATTGTATATTGATCAGGATCAGGCTGCTAGTGATGCATGGCTACTGATGCAGGCTACTGATGTAGGCTACTAGATGCAGCTAGTTGATGCACGGCTATTGATGCAGGCTACTGATGCAGGCTATTGATGCAGGCAACTGATGCAGGCTATTGATGCAGGCCATACTGAATGCAGGCAACTGATTCAGGCTATTGATGCAGGCTACTGAGGCAGGCTATTGATGCAAGGGCTACTGAAGATGCCCGGCTATAGAGAAGCAGCTATTGATGCAGGCTTATCTGATGCAAGGCTACTGATGCAGGCTATTGATGCAGGCTACTGGATGCCAGGCTAATTGATGCAGGGCTATTGATGCAGGCCTATTGATGCAGGCCCTATTAAAGAGCAGGCTAATGAAGCAGGCTAATTGATGAGCGCACAGGCTACTGATGCAGGCTACTTGATGCAGGCAATTGAATGCAGGCTTAAAAACTGAGATGCAGGGCTATTGATGCAGGCTAATGATGCAGGCCTATTGATTGCAAGGCCTACTGATGCAGGCTATAGATGCAGGCTACTGATCTGGCTATGATGCGGTCTAAAACTGATGCAGGCTATTGATGCAGGCTACTGATGCAGGCTATTGATGCAGCTACCTGATGCAGGCTATTGGATGCAGGCTATGATGCAGGCTTACTGAGATCAGGCAATCGATGCAGGCTAATGATGCAGGCTATTGAGCAGCTACTGATCAGGCACTGATGCAGGCTATTTGATGCAGGCTACTGC
This sequence comes from Okamejei kenojei, assembly GCA_035221665.1. NCBI lineage: Eukaryota > Metazoa > Chordata > Chondrichthyes > Rajiformes > Rajidae > Okamejei > Okamejei kenojei. The sequence goes on from CM069138.1 coordinate 11,047,027, forward strand.
GATGCAAGGCTATTGATGCAGGCTATTGATGCAGGCTACTGATGCAGGCTATTGATGCAGGCTACTGATGCAGGCTATTGATGCAGGCTACTGATGCAGGCTATTGATGCAGGCTATTGATGCAGGCTACTGATGCAGGCTACTGATGCAGGCTATTGATGCAGGCCTATTGATGCAGCTACTGATGCAGGCTATCTATGCAGCTAATGATGCAGGCTTATTGACGCAGGCTACTGATGCATGGCTATTGATGCAGGCAATTAGAATGCAGCTACTGATTGCAGATGCAATTGATGCAGGCTACTGATTGTAGGCTACTGATGCAGGCTATTTGTTGCAGCTATTGATGCAGGCAAGTGATGCAGGCTACTGAGAATGTACTATTGATGCAGGCTATTGATGACAGCTATTGATGCAGGCTATTGATTGCAGTCTCACTGATGTACGGCTATTGATGCAGGCTAACTGAGCAGGCTATTGATGTCAGGCTATTGATAGCAGGCTATTGAGCAGGCTACTGGATGCAGGCAACTGATTCAGCTACTGATCAGGCCTATTGATGCAGGCTACTAGATGCAGGCTATTCGATCGCATAGCTACGGGATGCAGTGCCTATTGATTGCAGGCTACTAAATGCAGGCTACTTATGCAAGCTTACGTGATGCAAAGCTACATGATGCAGGCTATTGATGCAGGCTAATCGCATGCAGGCGACTGATGCAGGCTTATTGATGCAGGCTATGATGCAGCTACAGATGCAGGCTATTGATGCAGGCTACTTGATTGTAGGCCTACTGATTCAGGCCTATTGATGCAGCTACTGATGCAGCTATTGATGCAGGCTATTGATGCAGGGCTTATTGGATGCTTCGGCTATTGATGCAGTCTACTGAAGCAGGCTAATGATGCCGGCTACTGATGTAGCTACTGATGCAGGCTATTGATCGCAGGCTATGATGCAGGCTAATGATGCAGCTAATGGATGCAAGCTACTGATGCAGGCTATTGATGCAGGCTACTCATGATGCAGGCTACTGATTCCAAGCTACTGAAGCAAGCTACGATAGCAGCTATTGATGCAGGCTATGATCAGGCTAACTGACAGCAGGCTACTGTATGCAGGCTATTGATGCAGGCTATTGATGCAGGCTATTGATGCAGGCTACTGATGCAGGCTATTGATGCAGGCTATTGATGCAGGCTACTGATGCAGGCTATTGATGCAGGCTACTGATGCAGGCTACTGATGCAGGCTACTGATGCAGGCTACTGATTGCAGCTAGTTGATGCAGCCTATTGATGCGGCTATTGATGAGGCTACTGATGCAGGCTATTGATGCAGGCTACTGATGCAGGCTATTGATGCAGGCTACTGATGCAGGCTATTGATGCAGGCTATTGATGCAGGCTACTGATGCAGGCTATTGATGCAGGCTACTGATGCAGGCTATTGATGCAGGCTACTGATGCAGGCTATTGATGCAGAGCTATTGAGGCAGCTATTGATGCAAGCTACTGATGCAGCTATTGAGCAGGCTCACGATGCAGGCCTACTGATTGCAAGCTAACTGATGCAAGCTACGATGCAGGCAATTGATGCAGGCTATTGATGACAGCTACTGATGCAGGCTACGTGATGCGCAGCCTATTGATTGCAGGCATCTGATGCAGGCTATTGACTGCAGGCTACTGATGCATTGCTATTGATACAGTCTATTGATGCAAGCTAACTGATGCAGTCTATTGATGCAGGCTATATGAAGGCAGGCTACTGATGCAGGCTATTGATGCAGTCTACTGATGTACGGCTACTGATCAGGCTATGATGCAAGGCTACTGAAGCAGGCTATTGATGCCAGCTATTGATGCAGGCTATATGATGCAGCTATTGATGCAGGCTACTGATGCAGGCAATTGAATGCCAGGCTACTGAGTAGGCTACTGATGCAGGATATTGATTGCAGGACTATTTGATGCAGGCTAATTGATGACAGGCTACTGATGCAGCTAAACTGATGCAGCAACTGATGAGGTCTACTGATGCAGGCGCCTACTTATGTAGGCTCATTGATGCACGCTACTGATCAGGCAATTCTGAATGCAGCCTACTGATGCAGGCCTATTGATGCGGCTTATTGATGCAGGCTACTGATCAGGCTACTGATGCAAGGCTACTGATGCAGGCTACTGATGCAGGCTTAATGATGCAGGCTACCTGATCCAGGCTCAATTGATGCAGGCTACTGAAGCAGGCCTATTGAGATGCAGGCTACTGATGTAGGCTACTGATGCAGGCTATTGATGCAGGCTATGATCGGCAGGCTATTGAGATGCAGGCTGATTGAATGCAGGCTTTGATGCATGCTACAGATGTAGGCTACTGATTGCAGGCCTACTGATTGCAGGACTATTGATGCAGCTATTGATGCAGCTAAATGATTCAGGGCAACTGAATGACAGGCTAACTGATGTAGGCTATTGATGCTGGCTATTGATGCAGGCTATTATGACAGGCTACTGATCAGGCCAACTGATGCAGGCTATGATGTAGGCCCTACTGATGCAGGCTATTGATGCAGGCTATTGAGTGCACTATTGATGCAGGCTATTGATGCAGCTGATTTGGATGCATGTCAATGGGCATTGTCCAAGCTCCGCATTGCCAGCAGCAGAGATGCATAGTGAGCTCACCGATTCTTCCTGAAGTTTAGAGACATACAGAGCGCGAAACAGTGTGAAGGTTATATATCTCTCTGCACCATCATTTATATCTCTTGTTTCCCTTTGCCGTGACTTTAAGTCTGAAGAAGGGTCGCGACCCAAAACGTCCCTCATTCCTTCTCTCCACAGATGCTGCCTGTCCCGCCGAGTTACTCCAACATTTTGTGTCTATCTGAAGAGTGCCTATTTTCTCCTAGAGAGTTGACTCTCACCCAGAGAGTTGTTTTTCACCCAGAGAGTTGTGAGTCCGTGGAATTCTCTGCCACAGAAGGCAGTGGAGGCCAATTCACTGGATGTTTTCAAGAGAGAGTTAGATATAGCTCTTTGGGCTAACGGAATCAGGGGATATGGGGAAAACGAAACTGGGTACTGATTGGGGATGAGCCGCCATGCATCATATTGAATGGCAGTGCTGGCATCGATGGGCCAGATTGGCCTAAAAACCCCTCCAGCACCACTTCTATGTTCTATGTTTCTATGAAGAATTATAAATTATTTCTCGGCTCGTGTCCTGATTGATTCCTTAATTTGGGACTTTGATCCCTGATGCAGTCGCCAATATCCCAGAACATCATCTTTGGATCTTTACAAATGTCCGCATCGATCTATCTTTCCCTTTCAACCCCGTTCTCCTACATCTTCCCCATAACCTTTGACACCCGTACTAATCCAGTTTCTGTCTATGTAAGAAAGAGCAGCAGGTGCTGGTTTAAATCGAAGGTAGACACAAAATGCTGGAGTAACTCAGCGGGTGAGGCAGCGTCTCTGGAGAGAAGGAATGGGCGATGATTCAGGTCGAGACCCTTCTTCCTGCTGAGTTACTCCAGTATCTGTCTATCTCCACTTTAAAATTACCCAATGACAATAGACAATAGACAATAGGTGCAGGAGTAGGCCATTTGGCCCTTCGAGCCAGCACCGCCATTCAATGTGATCATGGCTGATCATCCCCAATCAGTACCCCGTTCCTGCCTTCTCCCCATATCCCCTGACTGCGCTATTTTTAAGAGCCTTTTAAGGGAATGACTTGGCCTCCACAGCCGTCCGTGGCAATGGATTCCACAGATTCGCCAGCCTCTGACTAAAGACATTCCTCCTCATCTCCCTTCTCCCCTTCTTTCAGTGATCACTCAAAGCCCTGTCCCATGTACACTGTTCAAGAGCTCTCCCGAGTTAAAAAAAAATCAAACTTGTGGTAAGCACGTAGAATGTACGTAGCGGGTACGTCGGAGCTCCGGGACGTCTCTTAGCGGCTCGCAACGTTAACGGCAGGTACTCGGCAATCGCGGTAAGCTCGGGAAGACTCGTGAAGATTTTTCAGCATGTTGAAAAATGTACCCCGAGTACCTACGAGCGGCCTTTACCGTAAATCTCCGAGTTCGAATCAGGGCAAACTCGGGAGAACTCTTGGAATGAACTCGTGCCGTGGGACAGGGGTTTAACACTATCCTACAAACACTAGGGACAATTCACCAAAGCCAATTAACCTACAAACCCGCACGCCTTTGGAATGTGGGAGGAAACCGGAGCACCCGGAGAAAACCCACGCAGGTTATGGGGATAACGTACAAACTCCATGCAGACAGCGCCCGGAGTCAGGATCGAACCCGGGTCTCCGGCTATGCGAGGCTAGCAGCTCTACTGCAGCGCCACAGTGCCATAGAGACCTCCTGCGGTGACCAGCGTTCACGGAAAGCCTCCACAGTCCCCGTGGACATCGCGTGTTCGCTCTCTAGGGACACGTGGGCACGGACGTAACCCCGGAAGAGGGGCAGGCAGCCGACTGCTGTGCGGCCGTCGACTGCCCGCTGCCTGGACCCTTTTTTTTTTTTTTTTTAACAAATGCTTTTATTTAAATCAACAAGTACAAAACATTAAAACAATCAGAAAATGCCTATATTTGGCATTTTACAAACAAAGTTTCAAATTAAAATATCATCATTTTTATCTATAATGCCTTCGACCTCCCTCGGTGACCAGCGTTCGCGGAAAGCCTCCACAGTCCCCGTGGACACCGCGTGTTCCCTCTCTAGGGACACGCGGGCACGGACGTAACCCCGGAAGAGGGGCAGGCAGCCGACTGCTGTGCGGCCGTCGACTGCCCGCTGCCTGGACCCTGGGAGGCAGCATGGGACAGTAGGAGAGCGGGCGGGGTATTGCCTCCAGCACCTGCAGGGCCGGCTATAGGAGGCGCCCTCGAGACACGGAGGGGGTCGGGCGGGTGGGGGGGGGGACGTGGGGCGGCGGGCTGAGCCGGTCGAGGGTGACGGAGGAGGCCCTGCAGCAGCCTGGGGCTCGCCTGGATTGGGAGCTGCACCAGAGTACATCGAGCGCGTGGACCGGACTTTGGACCTTGTAAATGGTGCCAAAATATGGCGACGTGCGTGTGCGAGCTACGCTACAGGAATTTCATCGCGCTGTGCATACGTGACAATAGAGAACCATTGCACCAGTGAACCATGTGGGTGAAAGCGAGTTTCAGGTTCCTATCTCCTCGTTCCTCTTCGCCCAGATCCCCTTCTGTGCTTCACAACTTCTCTTCCCTCTTTATCTCACACCCTTTTAGTTTAGTTTAGAGATACAGCGCAGAAGCAGGCCCTTCGGCCCACCGGGTCCGCACCGACCAGCGATCCCCGCACACTAACACTATCCTACACCCACTAAGGACAATTTTTACATTTACCAAGCCGATTAACCTACAAACCTGGACGCCTTTGGAGAGTGGGAGCAAACCGAAGATCTCGGAGAAAACCCACGCAGGTCACGGGGAGAGCGTGCAAACTCTGTACAGACAGCGCCCGTAGTCGGGATCGAACCCGGGTCTCCGGCGCTGCACTCGCTGTAAGGCAGCGACTCTACCGCTGCGCCACCGTGACCGCCCTCCTATTGTCTGCTGTTCATCCCCAGCTTTTATCCACCCATTTGCCCGTCAATCCCCTCTCGCCTGTATCCACCCATCGCTTGGATAGACGCAAAAAAGCTGGAGTAACTCAGCAGGACAGGCAGCATCTCTGGAGGGAAGGAACGGGTGACGTATCCAGAGTTGCTTCCTGTCCCGCTGAGCTACGCCAGCATTTCGTGCCTGCCCTCGGTGTAAACCTGCATCTGCGGTGCCTTCCTGCGCAAAACATTGAACTCGCCGCCTCACCTCGAGTGGAGCAGCGGAAGTGTCGCGTTGTTCCAACAGAGGGCACTGTCCCTACACTTATCTGGAGGGATGTTTGTAAGTTGTAACGTGAGCAATGTCTGATCCGTGGGTGAATGCGCATTATTGAGGGAGTGTAGAACGTGGGTTGACCCTGACTCTCGCCTGCCAATGATTGATTCACAAATGTGGAAATGCTATTTAATTCTTCGGTGATGCCATGTCTAGATTTGATTGTCACACATTCATTCATTCATTCATTCTGGCTTTAAATCGACTGAGCAAAAAAAAAAAACAACATCTTTCCCCCACCCTAGTTCTCTGACGAGTTTCATTGTCCTCCTGATTAAATTTTACTGGTTGTACCCGCCTCGTTGTCACCTTCCCCTCAGCCAACAATGAACCATTCTCCACTTCCTTGAGCATTGTCTGCTTTGATCTGTCGTTTACACACTTTACCCTTCCATATCTCTATTTTCACTTTAGTTCGGAAATATACGGCCAGGAAAGAGGCCCTTCGGCCCACCGAGTCCGCGCCGACTAGCGATCCCCGCACGCTAACACCATCCTACACACATGAGGGACAATTTACAATTTAACAGAAGCCAATTCACTTACAAACCCATACGTCTTTGGAGTGTGGGAGGAAACCCGGGGCACCCGGAGAAAACCCACGCAGGTCACGGGGATAACGTACAAACTCCATGCAGACAGCGCCCGGAGTCAGGATCGAACCCGGGTCTCCGGCTATGCGAGGCTAGCAGCTCTACTGCAGCGCCACAGTGCCGCTCTTGATCGCCGTCCCCTTTGATCTGTTGTTTTCACACCTTACCCTTCCATATCTCTATATCTCCCTCTCCCGTAACTCTCAGTCTGAAGAAGGCTCTTGACCCGAAAAAGCCGCCCATTCCCTCACTCCAGAGATGCTGCCTGGTCCCGCTGGGTTACTCCAGCGTTTTGTGTCTATCTTCGGTGTAAGCCAGCGTCTGCAGTTTCCTTCCTGCGCCAAAGAGGACAGACGCAGGTTGGGTTACCGCTAATGTTTGCTTGGAATAAAGGAGGGGATTATGGGGGCCAAGGATAACATAGAGGATAACGTACTTAAGGCAAGTAGGCTGGATAGCACTGGTGTCTCTACGAAGAACAAAGCCTTCTTAACAAGTAGAACTCATGCCGAAATGGAAGTCTATGAGAATCAAAAGTGCATCAAGTTAGGCAGCCACATTCCTCAAAGACATAAAAGCCCTCGGCCCCATAAGTGTACACTTGGAAGGAAATAATTAGCTTAAAACCACACTGTGGGATTCAGACAATAATTTCATTATACCAGCAGACTTGCAAGGTAAACTGTTAAAATTAAGGGTAAACAAATAAGAAGGTGTCCAATTTTGCACAGGTTTTTGCTGGCTGTTGGTAGAACGTTTTGTGCTTAAAAAACCCCGTCATGTTTAAAAACAAAAGATTTTTGGAGATGCAGCGCGGAACAGGCCCACCCGAGTCCGCGCCGACCAGCGATGCCCGCGCGCTAACACTATCCACACTTACACAAGCCCCGGGACGATTTACAATTTTTACCAAGGCCAATTATCCTACAAACCCGTACGTCTTTGGAGCGTGGGAGGAGAATGGAGGACCAGGGAAAAAACCCACGGGGAGAACGTACAAACTCAGTGCAGATAAGCACCTGCGGTCGGGATCGAACCCGGGTCTCTGGCGCTGTGAAGCCAAGGCGAGGAAGGTAGCACAGGGGAGTGAGGGTGGAGGGGAGGAATAGATGGCAGTCTAGGTGGGACACGGGGGGAGGGGGAAGAGGGAGAAGAGAAGGGGGTACAGTTGGAGGTTAGCTGAACTTGGAGAATGCAGCATTCATGCCATCGGTCTCTGATTAGGTATTGATTCATACCTGACATCAGTCTGAACTACATTCTATCTTTGTCCCGCCTCCTCCCCTGACATCAGTCTGAAGAAGGGTCTCGACCCGAAACGTCGCCCATTCCTTCTCTCCAGAGACGCTGCCTCACCCGCTGAGTTACTCCAGCATTTTGTGTCCACCTTCCATTTCATGCCATTGGGTTGCAGGCCATCCAAGCAGAATATGAGTTGCTGTTCCTCCAGTTTTTGTGTGGCCTCACTCTAGCGACGGAGGAGGCCCAGGACAGAAACGTCAGTGTGGGGAGTCACGGGGAGGACGTGCAAATTCCGTACAGACAGCACCCGTAGTCAGAATCAAACCCGGGCCTCTGGCGCTGTGAGGCAGCAACTCTACCGCTGCGCCATCGTACCACAGTCATGTGCGTGCAGATGGGGTTAGTTTAATTTGGCATCATGTTCAGCATAGGCATCGTGGGCCAAAGGGCCTATTCCTGTGCTGTCCTGTTCAACGTTTTAAACCATATTCTGGTTCGCACTATCAAGTGTGACAGAAATTATATTCACTGGAATTTAGAAGGGTGAGATGGGATCTTACAGAAACATATAAACTCCTTAAGGGATTGGACAGGCCTGATTCAGTAAACTTGTTCCCGATGTTGGGGGAGTCCTGAACCAGGGGGTCACACAGTTTAAGAATAAGGGGTCGGCCGTTTAGGACTGAGATGAGGAAAAACATTTTCACCCAGAGAGTTGTGAATCCGTGGAATTCTCTGCCACAGAAGGCAGTGGAGGCCAATTCAATGGATGTTTTCAACAGAGTTTAGCTCTTAGGGCTAACGGAATCAAGGGATATGGGGAGAAAACAGGAAAGGGGTACTGATTTTAAATGATCAGCCGTGATCATATTGAATGGCGGTGCTGGCTCGAAGGGCCGAATAGCCTACTCCTGCGCCTATTTTCTATGATTCTAGTATATTAATACATTAAAATGTTCCTATCTGGATGTCCATAATCCGTTTTTGCCCTTTTAAAAATTTCTTCTGAATTTCTGAATGTGCAAACATTTTGTTGAATGGCTGAAAAGCTAGAACGAACGCAATTACTAACAATGATAAATATGGGTGTGCTCATTTTACATTTTGACAGGGCACTGAGTGTCTCAAGTTATTCAACCTAGACACATTAGCCTAGATGGTAATGTTTTGCCATCAACCCCTACACAGACTCCAACTGTGTATTGGGGGCAAACCATGACTGGAATTTAGTTTAGAGGTTCGGCATGGAAACAGGCCCATCGACCCACCGATGGTTCACACCGACCAGCGATCCCCGCACATTAGCCTTACCTGACACACACCGGGGGCAATTTACACATGCACCAAGCCAATTAACCTACACACCTGTTTGCCTTTGGAGTGTGGGAGAAAACTGAACATTTCCAGAGAAAACCCACGGAGAACGTACAAACTCCGTACAGACAGCACCCGTAGTCAGAATCGAACCCGGGTCTCCGGCGCTGCAAGCGCTGTAAGGCAGCAACTCTACCGCTGCGCCACCATGGCCGACACTACAAAACAAATGTCGTTTGTGCATCAAAGAACCTAACAAATGTCTTGAAATTTGTTGGGACGCAAAAAACGTGCAGATGTAGAAAATCCGAGAGGAAATCCGGAAGTGCAGGAGATATCTAGCTGCTCGGGTAATGTGGTTCAATGGCTCAATGGTTCATTAATGTCATGCATGCACTGCACAGAGATATTTCCTTTTGCATAGATTACACAAGCTCATAAATTATTTCACTGCAACTCTTTGTGTCCATCTTTAGTTTAAACCTGCATCTGCAGTTCCTTCCTACACGTCTTACACCCTTCGTGCTGCTTCATCTGCTGAGGAAGCCTGACATTTATTTTTTGATCTGCCTTTATTTCTTGAAATTGTTAGTTTAGAAACATAGAAACATAGAAATTAGGTGCAGGAGCAGGCCATTCAGCCCTTCGAGCCTGCACAGCCATTCAATATGATCATGGCTGATCATCCAACTCAGTATCCTGTACCTGCCTTCTCTCCATACCCCCTGATCCCTTCAGCCACAAGGGCCACATCCAACTCCCTCTTAAATATGGCCAACGAACTGTGTTTGCTCAGTATAAGCTCAGTGGAAAGTCATACTGTGTTTTAAATTCAGTTTAGTTGATCAGATTAGTTTAGTTTAGAGATCGCGTGTAGAAACAGGCCATTCGGCCCTCCAAGTCCATGCCGACCATTGATCACCCATAAACTACTTCTATCCGACACACTGGGGACAATTTACTGAAGCCATTTAACCTATAAACCTGCACGTCTTTAGATTGTGGAAACCAGAGCACCTGGAGAAAACCATATGTACTGAGGTGCAGTGAAAGCTTTTTGTTGCGTGCTCTCCAAGGACCTTAAGTGGAGGGCTACCATCGACTCCACAGTCAAAAAGGCACAACAGAGGATGTACTTCCTACGGCAGCTGAGGAAGCACAATCTGCCACAGGCAATGATGGTCCAATTCTACACGGCCATCGTAGAGTCTGTCCTCACCTTCTCCATCACGGTCTGGTTTGGCTCAGCCACCAAGCACGACACCCGGAGGCTGCAGCGAATCGTCCGATCAGCAGAGAAGGTTATTGGCTGCAACCTTCCCTCCATTGATGAACTGTACACTGCAAGGGCCAGGAAGCGAGCGGGCAAGATCATCTCTCACCCCTCTCACCCTGGCCACAAACTCTTTGAATCACTTCCCTCTGGAAGGCGACTCCGGACTGTCAAAGCTGCCACAGCCGGACATAAAAACAGTTTTTATCCACGAGTAGTTGCTCTACTCAACAGCCAAAAATCTGTAGCCTCCCTTTGTTCTGGTATTTTGTTGGTTCACATGCTTGATCAATGGTGTTTTATCATTAATGTTTTATTATTATTAATGTTTAGTGTTTTCTGAGTCATTCGTAACTGTCACTGTATGCCATGCTGTTACTTGTGGGCGGAGCACCAAGGCAAATTCCTTGTATGTGAATACTTGGCCAATAAAATTACTTACTACTTACTTACTTACTTACTTACATACTATCCTGTCAAAGAAAAGACTTTGCCTGATTACAATCAAGCTGTTCACAGATACAGGATAAAGGGTATAACGTTTAGTGCAAGATAAAGTCCAGTAAAGTCCGATGAAAGATCGTCCGAAGGTCTCCAATGAGGTAGATGGGAGGTCAGGACTGCTCACTTGTTAGTAATAGGATGGTTCAGTTGCCTTGTAACAGCTGGAGATATGTGTTTTCACGCTTCTATACCTTTTGCCCCAATGGAAGAGGGGAGAATGTGGACCTGTGGAAAAGAACAAGCCAGGAGCCCATTGACTTACAAATTCAGAGGAGAAAATGGAATTGGATTGGACACGCCCTCAGGAAACCTGCCACAAACATCACCCGGCAAGTCCTGAAATGGAACCTCCGAGGAAAAAGGAAAAGAGGAACAGCTGGAGAAGAGGTGTCCAGGCAGAAATGTCTGGGAGTGGGCTCAACTGGGGAGATCTCGAAGGAACTGCCAACAACCGAGTGAGGTGGAGGACATTTGTCAATGGCCTATGCTCCCTGGAGGAGGAAAGGGCTTAAGAAGAAGATGAGGGGAGAAGAGGGAGTGGCCGGAGTGAGACTGGTCCTTGATGATGCTGCTGGCCTTGCCGGGGCAGCGCGCGGTGTAGATGGAGTCAACGGAAGGGAGGTTGGTTTGTGTGATGGTCCACAATTCTCTCTCAAATGGGACTGGCGTAGATGGGCATCTGGTTGGCATGGAGTAATTGGGCTGATGGGCCCATGTCTGTGTTCTGTATCTTTGCCACCTGAGCCCCAACGCTGAGCCCTGTTCATTCGCATCCCAGTGTTCCCGAAGTCTCTCGCTCTTTGTTAACCAATGCCTCCTTTTTAAAATTCACATCCTTGCGTACAAATCCTTCCACGACCACCCGACCCTGTAATCCCATCCAATCTATAAAAAAATTCATATCAACATTCCTCCAATTCTGGCCCCCTGAATTTTATCACTGATGTTTGTGATCTTCAGCTGAAAGAAGATGCTCTGCTCTTTGCTTATCTCCGCCTGTTACTGTATCTCTTTATCTGTGACCAAAATCCATCCACTTCAGATTTAAAATTAATGATTGACCTAGAATCAATTCTTATCTGTTGAAAAATGTCATGTGTTTCTCCCACACTATGTGTCAAGTGTCAAAAGTCAAGAGTGTTTTATTGTCATATGACCTCAAACAGAATGATGACATTTTGCTCTGGCAGCTTACAGCCCTACAGTTTACTATTGATTTCTCCAACTTCAAGTAACCCTTGCTTTCCCTCTCCCTCCGTCCCTCTCCCACCCTATTCCTCCGACTAGTTTCACCAAGGATCCTGAAGCGAGCAAGATAGTCCACTCGACGAAAAAGACGTGGTACGTTCACGGGCAGATTCATGGGTTATTTTCAGCCCAATTTCCGTAACCGGCTTCCGTCCCCGCACCAAAGATCCCGTAGGATACTAGTGCGGAGGCGGAAGCCGGTTACGGAAACATCCTCGTAAAAATAGAAGTCATTTGGGAAAAAATTTCTCCTCATTTTCAGAATTATAATTTATTAACACAAACTGTCCCCCCGCAACGTTGATTACACTGCGAGTCGGGTCGGGTCGGGTCGGGTTACTGAAATGGATGAAAAAAAGGCCCACGTTCAGCTCCGTTACGTACCACACGTCAGCCTATTGCATTTAGGAGTGGTCTATCTTGCTCCGCTATAGGATCTTTGGTTTCACTGTCCACATGATTAGTTTTACTTTCAGCGCCTCGTTGCCACCTTTTCCTCGGTCAACAATGAACCATTCTCCATTTCCTTGACCATTGTCTGCTTTCACCTGTCATTTTCACACCGTAAATTCTCTTTGTGCCCTTCCACATCTCTCCTCCAGTCCCCCTCTCCCCTGACTCTCAGTCTGAAGCAGTCAAGTCAAGTCAAGAGAGTTTTATTGAGATCAGCAGATTGGTCTTCTCGCCTGTCTGTCACCATGAAGGTAACGCCCCTTCCGGCACCCACTGGAGAATAGTAAGATTAAATGAGAACTTACCAGTTTGAAGTTTGATCTTTATTTTATGAGGAGTTACGATGAGGGATTACGTGAAGACCCCGCCAGGACGCATGCGCGGCATTCTTCAAAGCAGTGGTGTGAAATCACAGATACCAGAGTAGACTAATATAGTAAGATAAGAGAGAACTTCCATACCAGTTGAACTTTATAATAGAGGGTTTTGGGAGCGGAGGGCACGTAATCCCTCATCGTAACTCCTCATAAAATAAATATCAAACTTCAAACTGGTAAGTTCTCATTTAATCTTACTATTTTACTTCGGAGTCACGTGAGTGACTACGTGAAGATTTCAAAGCTCTGTGATTTCATGCCCTGGAACGAGACCATGCTCACACACTGCATTCTGGGACGGAGGATGAACGTATTTCACAACACGACACTGTGCTGAAAAAACAATAAAGGTATTATTCATACCTAAAATAATATGCCCCACATTGGGTAATTTATTTTTACAGAACTTAATTTTTCCCTGTAAACGTTCAGGATCGGCCACGGGTTTATTATAAAGCATTGAATGCGTTCATTGCTCCACCCCGCTGTGGCAAGGATGTGGTCCATAGGAACTCCCATCAATCCTAGCGTCCGATGTAGATGCAGCCCTGTTGGAGTGAGATTTGAAACATTAGTATTCACCACTGCACGTAATACCACCCGAACCATCTGGATATGGTTTGCACTGTGACCTTAGGTGAGGGCATTTATGGCTAATGAGAAAGCTCTCTCCGTGCCCATAGTGTCTTGGTGACTATATATTGGAAAATATGTGTCACTATGCAGGGCCGACTATCTGCAGGATAGGCCAGAACTCTAATATTGGCCAGAGGAACCGGGTCAGTCTAGTTTATGTACCCCTGTATGTAGCAGGTTATCTGCCATTTGTGACAGACATGACGTCCTATTCTAGCTTGTGTAAGGACTGGACCCGTTGTGCTGATCCAAGTGCCATAATCATTCCCATCTAGGATATTAGTTTGTCCAGAGTGAGCCCCGATATTGGTGTCCATCCTCGTAACATGGTGGTACTACCTATGTCCCATATATAGGTGTATCTGGGCCTGGGGGGAATAGAGTACAAATACCCCTCATTCGTTTAGGTACTAGTGAGTGTCATCCTATAGCCTTGTGATCACTCCCTCTGCCCAGATATTAGATAGGGCACTCCTTGCACAATAATGGCACTGTAACTCAATCCTTCATCGAAATGAAGGGTGGCCAGAACTCCAGCACTTCAGTGTTGGTGGCTGAGTCATATGTAGTGTTCGTCCCTGGTGCTGAACACTTCCCATTTCCTGACATATGTCAGGTACTGTCCTCTCGTGGACTCCCTGCACGACGCTGAGATGGCATTGATCGTCCTGTCGGAGAGTCCGTATCCCAGAAATGGCCTGTTCAGAAACTGCAAATCAACAAGTTCATACAGTCATGGCACGGATACTTTCCCGCACGGGGTGTGCCAACCTCCTTGGCCGTTGTTGATCCAGATGCAGGGTTCTGAGACCATCTTTGTACTGTTGGGAAACATGGTACCCGTTGCGGCATCTTGTTTAATTATTGTAAGACTCGCCTGATGAGGCAGAAGGGGAAAATGCATAGCAAAACAAATCCCCCCCCCCAATGCAGCGAGAAATCGTCCATCGCTGCTGCCCCTGGGTCTGGTTCCCAAGCAACATATGTTGGTAGTTGGTGAATTAGTCCGGATGGAAAAAAAGGTCGATATCTGGTGTCCCATACTGGTCTATAATATCTGTAAACACTTTCCGATCCAACATCCATTTAATGTTGTCGTTGAATTTACGTGACCTGGTGTCTGCCACTGTATTTAGCTTACCTGGAAGTTAAGTGGTTGAGATCCAAATCTCTCTCCCAGACACCAGTGCCAGATATTATTAGGCAATTTCATCACATGATATCGACTTTATTTCACCCATATGATTATATATAGGCCCCCAGTGTGGTATCAATCTGTACCGTACATGCAACTGGTGCTCATCTGAGCAGTAGGCCTGAGTCCATGAAACGCTCCCAGCATTTCTAGATAATTAATTGCTAGTGCTTTAAACAGAATAATTTTTGTGCACTCATCTGCCACCACAACTTGCGGTGGTATTAGTTGCTCCCCAACCTTTAGCACTGGCATCAGTCTGTAATGTACCCTAGGGATATAGAATGGGGTGATGGGGTTAGGATAATATTGAACATTTCTATCCACCAGTTTAATTCTGATTTACTTTCCCTGGTAGTTGCATAGGCCTATTGAAATGGCCTGCATGATTTTTGAGAGCTAAAATTTCCCTCTTCCAGGTTTTAATAATGGAGTGGTCCAATTGTGCTGCTGGGAACGCAGCCACCAATTTCCCAATCACTCTTACTCCTTGCCGAATGGATGGTTCCCTGATGCCAGTGAGGCTTTTGCATACTCCCATTAAGTCTGTCACTTTGTTTGGTGGCAAGGTGATAGACATATGAACAGAGTCAATAGTGAACCCCAAATAATCCATGGTAGTGGAGGGTTACAATTTTGACTTATCTGGATGTACGTTAAATCTCTGTGTTGTGGCTGATACCACCAATGTAGCCAGCTCCAATTTTCACCTACAATGAGAATATCATCAAGGTAAGCCATGACGATATGGTTATGTTTCTTTAAGTATGCTAAAGCTGGTTTTAATGAATTTGTAATAGCCTGGGTGCTGATGACAACCCATTGGATAAGGCATACTGCCATAGCTGTCCCATCCAGATAAATTTCAGGTATTTACGATGACCCTGTGTGTGACAAACGTGTCTATTTTGAAATGGCATACTGAACGGAAGTATTTAGTTCGGTCAAATCTGTAATGATACGGCAACCACCATCTTTTTAGTTTTTATAAATATATTTGATACGAACTCTTGAAATTCTCTGATTGTTTTCTCAATCCCTTTTGTGTTTAGTCTTAACAGTTCAGCATGGCCTGCTGTTTCTCTGTTTTTGTGAAGTATGAACTTCCTGCTAGGCGTATGCTGAACTGGGACGGTAGTTCGTATACAAATTCAATTTTGTAATTCTGAATACTTCCGAGTATGTAAAAGTTCAGAGGTAAAAGTGCAGCACACATGATGAAACAAGTGCAACCGTCCCCCAACTTTTTGATGAATCGGACATGCAATGTTTTTTAAGACAACCAGACCCACCTACCTCCATGGTTACCGGTGTTGTGTGGTTGTCTCCGCTGTTGTTTCTTCTGGTATTGTGTTGCTGCGTTGTGGGGTTGGCGCATTTTCCATGAAGGCCGGGCTGGGCCATGGTCTGAAAGACCGCTGTGCAGGTGGGCCGGCCTTCGAGCTTTCACCACCAGATGGTCTTCCATAGCACCGATGTCTGGTGGGTGTGTAGGGGTGCTGCCGCTGTTGATAGTGGGTTTTAGAGGTGCTTGGCACCTTGATCAGGCCTATAGCCTTGGCTTCCTCATGCAGGTCTTTCACCTGCTTCGGGAGGTCCCCCAACAGCAATTTTGGCGCCTGTGTGCTACTTGTCTTGCATAATTCCGCACTTCTTGATGATGCTCTTCCTGTAACTGTTAATCTCCACTGAGTATTACACAGTCTGCTAGAGCATCACGTAACTCTTCAGGCAAATCAACCCCATCAGTTGTCCTGGTACTGCTGTGATTTTAGCAGCCAGCAGTTTCCTCTGGGCTCCTGTTGCCCCAGATGGGGTCATAGACTGCTGGTACTTTAAGAGAATGGAGTTCTCTGGAGCAATGTACTTCCCAGCCATAAAGTTAATGGCTTGCTCCTGTAGCTGTTTTGTAGCCATGTATTTTGTACTGGCTTGCAGCTTTGTATAGGCAGTCCTTCTTGAGTTGATACAGCATGTGTTCCCACAAATCTTCTGCGGCTCTCTCTTCTGGCACCCCTCACAGCTGACTGTTCAGCCATTGCCCCTTCTTCAGGGTCAGCCCAGCTCTGACCCCTAATGCTCCCCTGCGAAGAGGGTGAGACATTTGGCAGTCCTTGAAAGGATGCTGCCGTGGGTCTGCGAAGAGACCCACTGTGACTCTGCCCCTGCATAAGCAGGTCACGCTGGAGCACTGCTCCCCATCCGCTCCCGCGGGAAAGACTGCCCGCCGTCGCTATCCGTGAACGGGGTGTCTTCAGGTCTGGACCCAGCCGAGTCAACGGACCTGTCCGACTTCCGGGTGGTTTTGCCGCCGACCGCGGCGCACCTGCGGTCTGTAGCGGCGAGAAGCCGGGAGCTGCTGGCAGCACCTGCAGCTCTGGAGAGACGGCACGCTGCTGGCTGCTTCCACAGCAGCGGTATCAGCTGCTGCTCTCCCTTGCGCAACTCCATGGTGCTTCCTCCGTTCTGCAAAAGAAACACACCGAGTCGCCACGCTCACCAGAAAAGGTAAGACTTACCTTCCGTAATTTTTCAAAACTCGCGCTGGAGGAGCGGCGCTCCTCCCGACTGTCGCTTCCGCAATGCGTTCGACGATATGTCGCGCATGCGTCCTGGCGGGGTCTTCACGTAGTCACTCACGTGACTCCGAAGTAAAATAAAGCCTCGGAGGCGGGTCTGAGTCCACAAGCTGCGCTGATTTAGACCGCAAGAGTGCAGTCGGGAAAGCCGTTGTGTGGGGTCGGGAAACCCGCTGTGGGGAGTCGGGAGGTGCTGTCTGGTGCCGCTGAGTGGAGTCCCTCCACCCCCACACCCCCCGTCCCCCCCACACACATCCTCCCCCCCAAACCTCCCCTGTACCCCTCCCCATTCCTCTCCCTTCCCCCACCCCCCACACCACCCCACCCTTCTCACAGCGTGCAAATAGGCCCTTCGGCCCAACTTGCCCACACCGGCCAACATGTCCCAACTACACTATCCCCACCTGCCTGCGATTGGCCCATATCCCTCTAAGCCTAGTCTTTACACGTGCCTGTCTAACTGATTCTTGAACATTGCGATCGTCCCTACCTCAACTACCTCCTCTGGCTGTTCGTTCCATACACCCACCACCCTTTGTGTGGAATAATGTTTTGTGCAGAGACCCTTCTTCAGACTGATGTCAGGTGAGGGGCAGGACACAGATAGAATGTAGTCGGAGACAGTAAGACTGGTGGGAGAACTGGGAAGGGGGAGGGGATGGAGAGAGAGAGAAAGCAAGGACTATCTGAAGTTAGAGAAGTCAATGTTCATACCGCTGGGGTGTAACCTACCCAAGCGAAATATGAGGTGCTGTTTCTCCGATTTGCGCTGGGCCTCACTCTGACAGTGGAGGAGGCCCAGGGCAGAGAGGTCAGTGTGGGAATGGGAGGGGGAGTTAAAGTGCTGAGCCACCGGGAGATCGGGTAGGTTAAGGCGGACTGAGCGGAGGTGTTCAGTGAAACGATCGCCGAGACACGAGTGTTGATTTCCCTAACTCTAAGTAACCCTTGCATCCTCTCTCTCTCTCCATCCCTCCCCCACCCACTAGTTATAGCTTCAAAGTCATCTCGTTGACTCTCATTGTCCATAACTCATTTTCACCTAGCCAACAGCTAACAATGGCCTGTTTCCTTTATCATCGTTACCTTTTTGCATATCTTTCATTCATTTGTTCTATATCTCTTTCCATCACCGTCTATATCTCTCGTTTCCCTATCCCCTGACTCTCAGTCTGAAGAAGGGTCTTGACCCAAAATGTCATCTTTTCTCCAGAGATGCTGTCCCACAGTATGAGTTCATTCCAAGATCTCTCCCAAGTTTAAAAAAAATCTAACTCGTGGTAAGCACGGAGAATGAACGTAGCAGGTACGTCGGAGCTCGGGGACGTCTCTTAGCGGCTCGTAACGCTAACGGCAGGTACTCGGAAAGACTCGCTAACGGCAGGTAAGCACGGGAAGACCCGTGAAGATTTTTCAACATGTTGAAAAATGTCCACGATAGCCCCGAGTACCGGCGAGTGGCCATGACCGTAAATCTCCGAGTTCGGATCAGGGCAAACTCGGGGAGAACTCTTGCAATGTACTCGTACCGCGGGACAGGGCTTTAACCCGTTGAGTTACTCCAGCTTTTTGTGTCTATCTTTGGTTCAGTGCCAAAAAACGGGTTTGCAATTGCTCTAGTAGTTTTTATTCACAATTACAATTTCTTCCCAGTGGTTACATTCAGTTATTATTTGGTGATTGATTTAACTGCTAAGGGAACCATATCACAAACAAGTTGCTTCAACTGAAAAATTCCTATTAATCTAATTCTCTCAAATTAATTTAAAGCTTGAGTCCGATCAGATCAGAGATGTGGAATACATTCCTTCTGCAGTTGTACAGGGCCCTGGTGAGACCACATCTGGTGTATTGTGTGCAGTTTTGGTCTCCTAATTTGAGGAAGGACATCCTTGCTATTAAGGCAGTGCAGCGCAGGTTCACGAGGTTAATCCCCGGGATGGCGGGACGGTCATTTGAGGAAAGATTGGAAAGACCGGGCTTGATTTCACTGGAATTTAGAAGGATGAGAGGGTATCTTATAGAAACGTATACATTTGTAAAAGGACTGGACAAGCTAGATGCAGGAAAAATGTTCCCAATAATGGGGGAGTCCAGTACCAGGGGCCACAGTCTAAGAATAAAGGGGAGGCCATTTAAAACTGAGATGAGAAAAAAAAAATTCTGCCAGAGTTGTGAATTTGTGGAATTCCCTGCCACAGAAGGCAGTGAAGGCCAATTCACTGGATGAATTCAAAAGCGAGTTAGATAGAGCTCTAGGGGCTAGTGGAGTCAAGGGATATGGGGAGAAGGCAGGCTCGGGTTATTGATTCTGGATTATCAGCCATGATCACAATGAATGGCGGTGCTGGCTCGAAGGGCCGAATGGCCTCCTCCTGCACAGTTTTCTATGTTTCTATGTTTCTAATAAAATAAATAGTGATTTATTACACACTGTTTAAATGCACTTTGCTTTGGTGAAAATGTTCTAATGTACATTATTGATGTTTGGCAATGTAACTTATAGATAATGGAGCAGCTAAGAGAAAGGTATACTACACGGTCTGTGTTAGATTGCTAAAGGGAAAATGAAAGGTCATAAGATCTGGATTAAAGTTTAAAGAAGAGAAAAAGAAACAAATGTATTCGTCAGCCAGTGAAGGTCCCAGAATAATCAGCGTGATGCTAACAAGACATAACAGTCTGAAGAAGGGTCTTGACCCGAAACCTCACCCATTCCTTCTCTCCAGAGATGCTGCCTGTCCCGCTGGGTTACTCCAGCTTTTTGTGTCCATCTTCAGGTTAAACCAGCGTCTGCAGTTCCTTCCTACACACAACAGTCTGCATTACTGATATTGAAGACACGGGGCAGCACGGTGGCGCAGCGGGAGAGTTGCTGCCTTACAGCGCCAGAGACCCGGGTTCCATCCTGACCACGGGTTCTGTCTGTACAGTTCATAAGTTCATAAGTGATAGGGGTAGAATTAGGCCATTCGGCCCATCAAGCCCGCCATTCAATTATGGCTGATCTGTCTCTCCCTCCTAACCCCATTCTCCTGCCTTCTCCCCATAACCTCTGACATCCGTACTAATCAAGAATCTACCTATCTCTGCCTTGAAACTATTAATTCACATGGCCTCCACACAGCAAAGAATTCCACAGATCCACCACCCTCTGATGAAAGAAATGTCTCCTCATCTCTTTCTAAAGGTACTATACGTTCTTTCAATCTGATGCGATGGCCTCTGGTCCTCCCACTAATGTAAACATCCTCTCCACCCAAGCCTTTCACTATTCTGTACGTTTCAATGAGGTCCCCCCTCATTCTTCTAAACCCCAGCGAGTACAGGCCCAGTGCCATCAAAAGCTCATCATACGTCAACCCACTCATTCCTAGGATTATTCTTGTAAACCTCATCTGGACCCTGTCCAGAGTCAGCTCATCCCTCCTCAGATAGACACAAAAAGCTGGAGTAACTCAGCGGGTCAGGCAGCATCTCTGGAGAAAAGGAATGGGTGACGTTTCGGGTCGAGACCCTTCTTCAGACTGAGAGTCGGGGGGAAGGGAAACAAGAGGTATAGAAGGCAACTGGAACAAATGAATCAAAGATATGCAATAAGCAAAGATGATCAAAGAAAGGTGGAGCCCACAATGGTCCATTGTTGGCTGTGGGGTAGGTGTTAACGAGTTATACTCTCAGTCTGAAGAAGGGTCTGGAGCCAAACCATGGGGCCCAAATCTGCTCACAATGGTCCAAACGTGGTCTGACCAGTGTCTCAAAGCCTCGGGATTACATCCCTTTTTAAAAAATATTCTAGGCCTCTCAAAATAAATGCTAACGTTGCATTTGGCTACCTCGCTACTGATTCAACGAGCACATTAACCTTTTGGGTATCCAGCAGCAACACCTCCAAGTCCCGTTGCCCCTCGGAAGTTGTACGCTCCACTTCTCCTGTGCCGAACTCCTTCATAGTGCCACAGATTGCCAGCTCATGGTAAAACCTGTGACGTTCTGTATATAATGATCCCATGGCAGTCTGATCCAGAGATACTTTAGTCTATTAGAGACACAGTGGAGAAACCGGCCCTTCGACCCACTGAGTCTTCTCCGACCGGCGACCACCCCCATACACGAGCACTAGCCTCCACACTGGGGACAATTTACAATTTGACCGAAGCCAATTCACCTACAAACCTGCACGTCCTTGGAGTCCGCGCCGACCAGCGACTCCCGCACGCTAACACTATCCTGCACGCACTAGGGACAATTTATAATTTGACCAAAGCCAATTCACTTACAAACCTGTATGTCTCTGGAATGTGGGAGGAAACCGGAGAACCCGGAGAAAACCCACGCAGGCCGCGGGGAGAACGTGCAAACTCCGTACAGACAGCTGATGCCTTTGGGAGCTAGCGACGCACAAATTGTTCATCGGCCACTGTGCCGCCCATTTCCTCTAAATAAGTTATTTATTTTTCTGCTCATTTTATCTTAATTCACATGAAGTAGCTTTAACCTAACCTGGAACACTGCATGGGTGGGCGAAACAAATCATGGGCAAAAATAAACTTTGCGGATATGTTTATATTGCAGCCATCAAAACTCTAGGGCCTGGGTAATGAATGGTTCTTGGAAAAGTCGTTTGGAAGCATTTGTGGCCTCGGAAAGATATATAATCGACGATGAGTTATTTTAGAAACATTAGAAAAAAAATAGGTGCAGGAGTAGGCCATTCGGCCCTTCGAGCCAGCACCGCCATTCACTATGATCATGGCTGATCATCCAAAATCAGTACCCCCGTTCCTGCTTTCTCCCCATATCCCTTGATTCCATTAGCCCCAAGAACGATATCTAACTCTCTCTTGAAAACATCCAGTGAATTGGCCTCCACTGCCTTCTGTGGCAGAGTATTCCACAGATTCACAACTCTCTGGCTGAAAAATGTTTTTTCTCATCTCAGTCCTAAATGACCTACCTGTCATTCTTAAACTGTGATCCCTGGTTCTGGACTCCCCCAACATCGGGAACATTTTTCCTGTATCTAGCCTGTCCAATCCATTAAGAATTTTTTATATGTTGTAACTCAACCACTCGCTCTTGAAAGACAATATTTGACAGGAAATACCAACTTGTCTTTTCGGGTTTCAGATATCTGTTGTTCTTGCAGAAGACGGAAGAACTTCAGTATTGAGTAAAGGGACCAGCAGATCCGGCAGATAGCTTCAAGGGCCTGTCCCACTTACACGAAAATGTTCAATGTGTTAAAAATCCAGCGGTGACCAGAAAGACGCTACAACCCTCACGACCATACAGGCGACGCCCTGGTGACATGTCGCGGGGTGAAGCCTGTACGGTCGTCAGTAGTCGCCCAAAGAGGCGTACCTTGTTCTGGTCGCCGCTGGATTTTCAACATGTTGAACATTTTCGGCGACCGGCAACGACCCATGACGGGTGCCGGCAGTCGCCGAAAAAATCGCGTAAGTGGAGCAGGCCCTTTAAAGATAATCCCCAAGAGATTTTATAAATAAAAACAGAATGGGGGGAAAAAGGGAACCAGAGAGAGAGAGTGGGACCCCACGGGAATCAAAGCGGCCAACTCTGTGTGGAGACACAGGAGATGGGCAGGGTCCTCGACGAGTATTTCTCCTCTGTTTTTACCCAGGAGAAAGACAGGGGGGACAGAGGAACTTGGAGCAGCCAATGGAAGTGTCTTGCGAGCTGACAGTAGACACAAAATGCTGGAGTAACTCAGCGGGACAGGCAGCATCGCTGGAGAGATGGGATGGGTGAGGCCTGTGACTAGTGGTATGCCGCAGGAGAATGGGGTTGAGAGGGAAAGATAGATCAGCCATGATTGAATGGCGGAGTAGACTTGATGGGCCGAATGGCCTAATTCTGCTCCTGTCACTTGTGAACTTAAGAACTAGGATTCTGAATCAATTGTTTAAGGAGCAAGTTTGGTTATTTTCTGGCTCCCTCTCGGTTTGTCTCTTTCTTCCAGATAATATTGGCAAAGTTCGGGATAATTAGATTGTTTTGAGCTGTGAAGCTTGTGTTGAGCAGAAGTTGGAGAGTGGTGCCTATTGTATACAGAAGGTAGACACAAAATGCTGGAGTAACTCAGCGGGACAGGCAGCATCTCTGGAGAGAAGGAATGGGTGGCGTTTCGGGTCGAGATCTTTCTTCAGCCTATTGTATACATTGTGTATTGTTGACTCTGATAGATAAAGACTGCAACCTGACACTGAAGTGTAGATCGACACAAAGTGCTAGAGCATCTCTGGAGAAAAAGGATGGGTGACGTCTTGGGTCGGGACCTTTGCTCAGACAGAAGAGATGCTGCCAGAACCGCTGAGTTAGTCCAGCGTTTTGTGCCTATCTGGTATAAACCAAAGATCCTATAGCGGAGTAAGATAGACCACTCCTGCTAAATGCAATGGGCTGACGTGTAATACTAGCAATGTTACAAATTTTTGAGATTTAAAAAATCAAGTCTACAATTTATCCCATCAGATAAAGCATAAAAAGAAGTTTAATTTGACACCTAATTCGCTTTCATATCTTCAGTATTAAAAAAGTTATGGCCATTTTCATACTCGGAAATTAGCATCTTGTTCCCTATTGCTTTTCTATTGACTTAACACAAAAGTTGTGATCGAGGACAGTCAAAAGCCCATAACTTAAAAATTAAGAGAACTGAAAGAAATTTTCAGTTATTATAGATTGAAGCATTCTGAAACAAATATGAAACAATCTTACTTGGATGACCTGAAATTAAAGCATATAATTAGTTAGTTACCCAATTGTAGCTAATTACAAAATTCAATTACTAGATCTAAACATCTATCCATTTCTTAAGAAAAAATAACGTTTTTTTTAAAGCCTAAGTATCCAAATAACATTCACACAATAATTCACAATATAACATGATTTTTAAATCTAATTGTCATTAATTTATAGGCCAAATTGCAGGAATTTAGTGTTTAATGCCTGTAAATTAATGGGCATTTAAATCGGCTTGCGGGTGGGATTTTCTGGAACGCGATGGATTGGAACGGTGCGGTTGCGGTGAATTTAAACCCCATATCATAGAAACATAGAAACATAGAAATTAGGTGCAGGAGTAGGCCATTCAGCCCTTCGAGCCTGCACCGCCATTCAATATGATCATGGCTGATCATCCAACTCAGTATCCCGTACCTGCCTTCTCTCCATACCCTCTGATCCCCTTAGCCACAAGGGCCACATCCAACTCACTCTTAAATATAGCCAATGAACTGGCCTCAACTACCCTCTGTGGCAGAGAGTTCCAGAGACTCACCACGCTCTGTGTGAAGAAAGTCTTTCTCATCTCGGTCTTAAAGGATTTCCCCCTTATCCTTAAGCTGTGACCCCTTGTCCTGGACTTCCCCAACATCGGGAACAATCTTCCTGCATCTAGCCTGTCCAACCCCTTAAGAATTTTGTAAGTTTCTATAAGATCCCCTCTTAATCTCCTAAATTCCAGAGAGTATAAACCGAGTCTATCCAGTCTTTCTTCATAAGACAGTCCTGACATCCCAGGAATCAGTCCTGGTGAACCTTCTCTGCACTCCCTCTATGGCAATAATGTCCTTCCTCAGATTTGGAGACCAAAACTGCACGCAATACTCCAGGTGTGGTCTCACCAAGACCCTGTACAACTGAAGTAGAAACCTCCCTGCTCCTGTACTCAAATCCTTTTGCTATGAAAGCTAACATACCATTCGCTTTTTTTCACTGCCTGCTGCACCTGCATGCCTACTTTCAATGACTGGTGTACCATGACACCCAGGTCTCGCTGCATCTCCCCTTTTCCTAATCGGCCACCATTTAAATAATAGTCTGCTTTCCTGTTTTTGCCACCAAAGTGGATAACCTCACATTTATCCACATTATACTGCATCTGCCAAACATTTGCCCACTCACCCAGCCTATCCAAGTCACCTTGCAGTCTCCTAGCATCCTCCTCACAGCGAACACTGCCCCCCAGCTTAGTGTCATCCGCAAACTTGGAGATATTGCCTTCAATTCCCTCATCCAGATCATTAATATATATTGTAAATAGCTGGGGTCCCAGCACTGAGCCCTGCGGTACCCCACTAGTTACTGCCTGCCATTGTGAAAAGGACCCGTTTACTCCTACTCTTTGCTTCCTGTTTGCCAGCCAGTTCTCTATCCACATCAATACTGAACCCCTAATACCGTATGCTTTAAGTTTGTATACTAATCTCTTTATGTGGGACCTTGTCGAAAGCCTTCTGGAAGTCCAGATATACCACATCCACTGGTTCTCTCCCTTATCCACGCTACTAGTTACATCCTCGAAAAAATTCCACAAGATTCGTCAGACATGATTTACCTTTTGTAAATCCATGCTGACTTTGTCCAATGATTTCACCACTTTCCAAATGTGCTGCTATCCCATCTTTAATAACTGACTCTAGCAGTTTCCCCACTACCGATGTTAGACTAACTGGTCTGTAATTCCCCGTTTTCTCTCTCCCTCCCTTCTTAAAAAGAGGGTTACATTTGCTACCCGCCAATCCTCAGGAACTACTCCAGAATCTAAAGAGTTTTGAAAGATTATGACTAATGCATCCACTATTTCCTGAGCTACTTCCTTAAGTACTCTGGGATGCAGCCTATCTGGCCCTGGGGATTTATCGGCCTTTAATCTATTCAATTTACCCAACACCACTTCCCGACTGACCTGGATTTCACTCAATTCCTCCTTTGACCCACAGTCCCCTGCTATTTCAGGCAGATTATTTATGTCTTCCTTAGTGAAGACGGAACCAAAGTAGTTATTCAATTGGTCCGCCATATCCTTGTTCCCCATGATCAACTCACCTGTTTCTGACTGCAAGGGACCTACATTTGTTTTAACTAACCTCTTTCTCTTCACATATCGGCAGGAAAAATACTGCCGGTTCGTATGGGGAATAAATCACCATTTCGCAACATGAAATGTTGATTGTTCATCTAAACAAGCAAGTTTATATGAAAAAATAAACAGCTTTCACTTACCTGTCCCCTACGTAAAATCCGTCCCCGTTGTCGGTGTTCACGGCATTAGGAGCTATTTTTTATTTTACTGCAGCGATGAAATATTCGGGCGATTTAAAAAAAAAAAATCACTTACCGGCAGTCGGAACGAATCTCCAGAAAAATCTCGCACTCCGAGAAAATAAAGCTCCGGATGGCATTGGAAAACCGCATTTTAACCCCGCCCCCCCCCCCCCCTCGAAGGCGCCAATGTCGCGCACGCGGCCAGTGACAGAACCGCAGAACCACTAAAGGTAAGTTTTGTAACATACCTAGTAGTACACAACGGAGCGGAACGTGGGCCTTTTTTTCATCTATTTCCGTAAACCGACCCGACCGTTGCGGGGGAACAGTTTGTGTTAATAAATTAAAATTCTGAAAATGAGAAGATATTTACCAAATAACTTTTATTTTTGCGAGGATGTTTCCGTAACTGGCTTCCGTCTCCGCACTATTATCCCATGGTGCGGAGACGGATGGCGGTTACGGAAATGGGGCCGAAAATTTAACTAATTGGAAACACTCTTTCAATATATCCGAGGGGCTTCTTAGAGTTCAAACACGAACACTGATGAATGAGATAGGTCATTGTGAACCTCCCTTATAGATTAGAGATACAGTGCGAAAACAGGCCCTTCGGCCCACCGAGTCCGCGCCGACCAACGATCCCCGCATACTAGCACCATCCTACACACACGCTAGGGACAATTTACAATTTTACCGGAGACAATTAACCTACAAGCCTGCATGCCTTTAAAGTGTGGGAGGGAACCTGAGCACCCGGAGAAAACCCACGCGGTCACGGGGAGAAGGTACAAACTCTGTACAGACAGCACCCGTGGTCGGAATTGAGCTTGGGTCTCTGGCACTGTCAGGCAGCAACACTACCGCTGCGCCCCCACTAAGTGGTGCAACGTGGTGAAGGTTTCAAGTTGGTATAACTCATAGAAATGTTCATAAGCAAGTTTATAAGGAGTTTGACCCTATTAACTAAAGGATATACATTTTTATGACTACCTTGTAAACCACTTTCCAAAACATATTTCTATTGATTGTAAAAATGAAATAATTAGTTTACAAGGCATACACTAACATTTTGTTCCACAAAATGCGGGCAGTATAAATCACTATATCTTCTCTTGTTCTTCTTCCATTGGGTCTATCTCCTCCAAATAATTATGAACGGGTGCCAAGGGTTATGGGGAGAAGGCAGGAAAATGGGATCAGGAGGCAGAGATCAGCCAGGATTGAATGGTAGGCTCGATGGGCCGAATGGCCTAATTCTACTCCTATAACTTGTGAATTATAGACCTTCTTTAATGTAGAGAGGATGTTTCCCTGAGTGGGAGACTCTAGGACCAGGGGCCATGTCCTCAGATTAAAAGGGTGCACTTTTATGAAGGAGATGAGCAGGAATTTCTTGAGTCAGAGGGTGTTGAATCTGTGGAAATCATTGCCACCGATGGCTGATGAGGCCAAGTCAATGGGTTATTTTATAGAGTCTTGAGTAGTATGGGTGTCTGGGGTTATGGGGAGATGACAGGAGAATGGGGTTGAGAGGGAGAGATAGATCAGCCATGGCCTAATTGTCCTCTTATCACCAATGAACATGGTATGTTCTCCAGCCTTTAATACTTAATCCACCCCATCTGCCAATCTAACCCCCCCTCCCCCACCCCTCACCTGTATCCACTTATCACTCGCCAGGTGTTGTCCCACCCCCACCTTTCTTTTCCAGCTCCCCCCCCCCCCCCCCCCCCCCCCCCCACCACGAGCTACAATCAGTCCACAGAAGGGTCCTGACCTGAAACATCGGCTCGGCATGCCTTCCACAGATGCTGCCTGACCCGCTGGGTTACTCCAGCACTTTGTGTTTTGCTCCTCTCAGCGCACTGTTTACATTCTCGCTAGAGTGCGGAGGGTGCAGATGAAGCTTTACACAGAAGATAGACGCAAAAAGCTGGAGTAGCTCAGCAGGGCAGGCAGCTTCTCTGGAGAGAAGGAATAGGCGACGTTTTGGGTCGAGACCCATCTTCGGATTGCTTTTTAAAAGAGAGAGGGGAAAGCAAGGGTTACTTGAAGTTACAGAAGTCAGAGCCAGGGGATATGGGGAGAAGGCAGGAACGGGGTACTGATTGTGGACGATCAGCCATGATCACATTGAATGGCGGTGTTGGCTCGAAGGGCCGAATGGCCTACTCCTGCACCTATTGTCTATTGTCTAAGTCAATATTCATACCGCTGGGGTGTAAACTACCCAAGTGAAATATGAGGTGCTGTTCCTCCAATTTGCGCTGGGCCTCACTCTGACAGTGGAGGAGGCCCGGGACAGGAAGGTCAGTGTGGGAATGGGAGGGGGAGTTGAAATGGTTGGCAACCGGGAAATTAGTTCAAGATTCAAGAGAGTTTATTGTCGTGTGTCCCTGATAGGACAATGAAATTCTTGCTCTGCTTCAGCACACAGAACATAGTAGGCATTGACTACAGAACAGATCAGTGTGTCCATATACCACTATATAAATATATACACACATGAATAAATAAACTGATAAAGTGCAAATAACAGATAACGGGTTATTAATGTTCAGAGTTTTGTCCGAGCCAGATTTAATGGCCTGATGGCTGTGGGGAAGTAGCTATTCCTGAACCTGGTCGTTGCAGTCTTCAGGCTCCTGTACCTTCTACCTGAAGGTAGCGGGGAGATGAGTGTGTGGCCAGGGTGGTGTGGGCCCTTGATGATGCTGCCAGCCTTTTTGAGGCAGCGACTGCGATAAAGGGAGGTCAGAGCCGATGATGGACTGGGCAGTGTTTACTACATGACAATAAATAAACTAAGACCCGAAACGTCACCTATTCCTTCGCTCCATAGATGCTGCCTCACCCGCTGAGTTTCTCCAGCATTTTTGTCGACTCTAATCGGATGGTTCCGTTGCCTGATAACAACTGGGAAGACATCCCTGAATCTGGAGGTGTGTGTTCTCACACTTCTGTACCTCTTGCCTGATGGGAGAGTTTAGTTTAATTTAGTTTAGAGACGCAGCGCGGAAATAGGCCGTTCTGCCCACTGGGTCCGCGCCGACCAGCGATCCCCGGACATTAACACTATCCCACGCGTGGGCCAATTTTTACATTTACACCAAGCCAATTAACCTACAAACCTGAGACACACACAAAATTCTGCAGTAACTCAGCGGGTGAGGCAGCGCCTCTGGAGAGAAGGAATGGGCGACGTTTCGGGTCGAGACCCTTCCTCAGACTGACAGAACCTGTACGTCTTTGGAGTGTGGGAGGAAACCGGAGAGAAAATCCAAGCGGGTCACGGGGAGAGCGTACAAACTCCGTACAGCCGGCACGTGTAGCCAGGATCGAACCCGGGTCTCTGGCGCTGTGAGGCAGCAACTCTACCGCTGCGCCACCGATGCCGCCCGTTCTCGCTGGAGTGTGGAGGGTTGGGTATGAAACTTTCTCCCTGTGACATTGGATTTCCCCCTGTGCCCTGATTTTATCCCCCATCCCTACTTAATTTGCACTTCTGTACCTCTTGCCCGATGGGAGAGGGAGGGAAAGAGGGAGTGACTGGAACGAGACTGGTCCTTGATTAGGGCTGGTGGCGTTGCCGAGGCAGCGTGACGTGTAGATGGCGCCAATGGTGAGAGAGAGACGCAAAAAGCTGGAGTATCCCAGCGGGTCCGGCAGCATCTCTGGAGAAAAGGAATAGGTGACGTTTCGGGCCGAGACCCTTCTTTAGAACCTTTTCTCCAGAGATGCTGCCTGTCGCGACGAGTCACCATCTTTTTGTGTCTATCTTCGGTGTAAACCGGCATCTGCAGTTCCTTCCCACACATTAATGGCTGGAGGTCGGTTTGTGTGATGGTCTGGGCTGTGTCCACAATTCTCTGCGATGTGCTTGTGGCTAGGTTAATTAGTTACTGGGCACATGTAGCTTGGTGCTTGGAGAATCAGTGGGGATATCTTATGGACATGAGAAAAAAAAAAAATAGTGTTACCGGGATATATATGGGAGAATGAGACTGAGCCAGGAAAGGCTGGAAGGACGGAATGTCCCCTTGCTATGTTGTGGGGAATAACATGATACAAGTTATTGGACTGTTGTTAATAACCCATGAACCTTAGACCAAGATTTATGAATTCAAATCTGTTAGAACAGCTGGGGAGCTTAAATTCAAGTAATTAAATAAATCTGGGTTTAACATCGATGTTAGATGTGGTGAAGATTGGAGTCAATAACACATTGCCATTGATTCCCCAACCAAAGGATGTATTTTTAGTTTGGTTTAGTGTAGCGAACAGGCCCTTCGGCCCACCGACCCCGTACCGACCAGCGATCCCCGCACATTAAAGGGCCTGTCCCACTTTTACCACTTAATTCTTTCATCCCGACCATTTTCCTACTCGTTGACATTTTTTATCGGGCTGGAAAACAACGTCCCGACTTACCTGATGCCCCGAGTACCTATGGCTGGTGTAACAAGCCGCTACGATATATCTACGGACTCCTACGGACTCGTTACGAACGTTCTGCGAGTTTGAATCAAGGGGAAAACGCGGGAGAATTCGTGAATTACCTCGTGAAGGTAGACAAAATGCTGGAGAAGCTCAGCGGGTGCAGCAGCATCTAGGGAGCGAAGGAAATAGGCAACGTTTTGGGCCGAAACCCTTCTTCAGACTGATGGAGGGAGGGGGGAGGGGGTGGGGTGAAGAAAGGAAAAAAAAGAGGAGGATGAGCCCGGGGGCTGAGGGAGAGGTAGGAAGGGGTGGAGGCAGCAAGGGCTAATGGATTTGGGAGAATTCAATGTTCTCCCATTGAAGGGAGAATGAGGTGCTGTTCCTCCAATTTCCGGTGTTGCTCACTCTTACATTTATACATATAAACCAAGCCAATTAACAGGCAAACCTGCATGTCTTTGGAGCGTGGGAGGAAACTGGAGATCTAGGCAAAGATCCACGCAGGTCACGGGGAGAACGTACAAACTCCGTGCAGACAGCACCCGTGGGCAGGATCGAACCCGGGTCTCTGGCGCTGTGAGGCAGCGACTCTACCGCTGCGCCACCGCGCCACCCACATTCTTCAACATTTCCTCGGCCAGAAACTTTCTTCATTTTAAAACTTTTTGCTGAAACTCTTAAGCAATTTTCTGCTTGAACGGATGCAAGTTTTCTCCATTTAACGTCGTCCAAAGCTCGGACATCTCTCAGTACTGACGGAAATGGGGGACTTCATTCCCTGCTTCCACAATGACCAATTGGAAGGATGCCGTTAAAGTAGGAAAGGGCGCAGAGACGATTTACGAGGATGTAGCCAGGACACGGGGACCTGAGCCATAGGGAGAGGTTGAGCAGGCTAGGACTTTATTGCTTGGAGCACAGTGGGGTAAGCGGTCATCCTATAGAGGTGTATACAATCGTGAGAAGAATAGACAGGGTGAATGCACAGGGTCTTTTACCCAGAGTAGGGAAGCAAGGAGCAGAGGACATGGGTTTAAGGTGAAGGGTAAGGTAAATTTAGGAGATTTAAGGAAAACACCAGCGAGTACAGGCCCAGGGCCGTCAAACGCTCATCATATGTTAAGCTACTCATTCCTGGGATCATTTTTGGAGCCAGCACATCCTTCCTCAGATATGGGGCCCAAAATTGCTCACCATCTTCCAAATGTGGTCTGACCAGCACCTTATAGAGCCTCGGCTTTACATCCCTTGGGCTGACATAGGGCCGAAGGGCCTGTTTCCATGCTGTATGAGTCTACGACTCTAAAACCCACGCAGGTCACGGGGAGAACGTACAAACTCCATACAGACAGCACCCGTAGGCAGGATCTAACCCAGATCTCTGGCGCTCGTTCCACACACACAGATACATGGACAGGTACATGGATAGGACAGGTTTGGAGGGTTATGGACCAAGCGCAGGTAAGCGCGACTAGGGTAGATGGGACATTGTTGGCCAGTGTTTGCGAGTTGGGCCAAAGGGCTTGTTTCCACACTGTATCACTCTATGACTCTCTGACTATGACTAGTGGCAACTATTGAATTGAATGGCTGGGCAAACGTGTCCTACCATTCAGACACTTTTAGAACTAATACACTTTAGTCCTTTCTTCGTAGGAAGGAACTGCAGATGCTGGTTTACACTGAAGATGGACACAAAAATCTGGAGTAACTCAGTGGGTCAGGCAGCACCTCTGGAGAAAAGGAATAGGTGACGTTTCGGGTTGAAACTGAAACATCACCTATCTCTTTACTCCAGAGATGCTGCCTGGCCCGCTGAGTTACCCCAGCACTTTGTGTCTTGGCCTTTTTATCTTTGTAGGAATGGTGTAAATCTATCCGACCGCTGATCTGAACTTGCGTAATCTCCAAGAAGGAATTTGAGTAAATCCTGAACTATTCTGGATGCAAGATCGCTCAGCAGTGATACCGAGTCTCCAGACTGATCGGTTGCCAAGATCTGTGACTTCTATCACCGTTAAGCTTGTGTCCTGGGACTGTTGCATCTGTCCTCTGGTCAGGCAGAAGTTGCAGCTGAGCTGAAGTTCTGCATGCGAACTTCGAGGATTTATGCGCTGGAGACAGTATTTCTAAATGGCCACAGTGATTATTTTTCTGTCCGATTTTTGATGCTGGTTCAATTCCCCTTCACGTTTGGAGTTGGAGTTGGATGCAAGAACCATGAAATGGAACAGCTGTGTTCCTCACATTGTGGTTTCATAGGTAACTCTTGCTCCATTTCACGTTTTTGCACGGTTATTTTTGGCGTCATGTTTTAGCGGCGGCACGTTGGCGCGGCGGTAGAGTTGCTGCCTGACCGCGCCAGAGACAATAGACAATGGGTGCAGGAGTAGGCCATTCGGCCCTTCGAGCCAGCACCGCCATTCAATGTGATCATGGCTGATCATCCCCAATCAGTACCCTGTTCCTGCCTTCTCCCCATATCCCCTGACTCCGCCATTTTTAAGAGCCCTATCTAGCTCTCTCTTGAAAGCATCCAGAGAACCGGCCTCCACCGCCTCCACCGAAGCAGAGAAATTCCACAGGCTCACCGCTCTCTGTGAGAAAAAGCGCACAGGTTTGTAGGTTAATTGGTAAAATTGGAACGTCCTCTAGTGTGTGTGTAGGATGGTGTTAGTGTGCGGGGGTCGCTGGTCGGCGCAGACTCGTTTGGCCGAAGAGCCTGTTTCCACGCTGTCGCTCTAAACTCTAAAGGTCTAAAGTCTGAAAGTCTGAAGAGTTGTCTTACTGCAGTGTTTGTGCTGCAGGCAATAAAATAATATTCTGAACATTCCAGCGAGGGCTGGAATGGGGAGTGCCTCTCTCCAGTTTACCCGTTTACCCGTGTACCCGTGTAGGAACTTTACACAAGGATGAGGTGCGAAGGGAAATGGGCCAAGCGCGGGCAAAGTGGGACTGGTGTCGCTTGGATATGTTAGCCAGTGTGAGCACGTTGGGTCGAAGGGACTGTTTCCACGCTGTATCATGGGGCTGTCCCACTGTACGAGCTAGTTCCAGAGATCTCCCGAGTGTCCCCTAATTCGAACTCGGAGAATTACGGTCGTAGGTGCTCTGGGCTCTCGTGGACTTTTCTCAACATGTTGAAAAATCATCACGAGTCTTCTCGAGCTGCCCGCGTATCCCGAGTACCTGCCGTACCGTTAGTGTTACGAGCCGCTAAGAGACGTCCCCGAGCTCCGACGTACCCGCTACGTACATTCTACGTGCTTACCACGAGTTTGATTTTTCTATGAATTAGCTCGTACAGTGGGACAGCCCCTTCACTCTATGACTCTATGAGTACCAACAGGCCATTCCAACAACAATCGGGCTATTGAACGAACATAGAAACATGAAACCTCCAAATAAGTCTCGATCTACAAAGACTTGGGAGGTATCATTTTTGTCTTTGCACTGTTATTGGTTGTTTGGTTTTTTTTATACACTGAGATTTTTGTTTAGCTGTTTATTATGCTGTTTACAGAATACTACAGTATGTTTACATATCAAGTTCAAGTTGATATTTGAGTTACCATAAAGCCATGCTAAATGAAAAACAAAGATACACACAGCGCATAAAATAAAGTTTAACATAAACATCCACCACAGTGGAATCCACATTCCTCACTGTGATTGAAGGCAATAAAGTTCAGTCATCTTCCTCCTTTGTTCACCCGTGGTCGGGGCCTTGAACCCTCCGCACTTGCCGCTGCCGACGGTCCGATGTTCAAGCCCTCCCTCGTCGGGATGATGGAAACTCCGGCGCCGGCACGGATCGGAACACACCGCGGCGTGGAGCTCCCGAGTCGGCCTCTTCTTACCGGAGACCGCGGGCTTCACGGAGTTAAACTCCGCAGGCCCCGCGGTCGGAGCTCCAACACTGGCGATCCACGGCAAAGGATCCCAGGCCCCGTGATGGTAAGTCCGTGCCGCGCCCACGGCTTGAAGCTCCGGGCCGGTCTCCAGGAAAGGCCGCACCACTCCACGTTGTTAAGGAAACGGAGATGGGACATGGAGAAAAATCGGATCTGGAAGTGTCTGGAAAAAGATTCCCCCCGCTCTCCCCCCACCCCCCACCCCCACATGAAGACATACCAAGAAACATTAAAACCAACATTCAAAACATACTTAAAATAATAAAAATAGCGAAGTAGACAAACAGACTGTTGGCGAGGCAGCCACAGTGGTGGCTCCACCCAATGCTCTACTGCTGCAAATTAGAATATCAAAGACAGCGGAGTCAGGGGAGAAGGCAGGAACGGGGTACTGATTGTGGATGATCAGCCGTGATCACATTGAATGGCGGTGCTGGCTCGAAGGGCCGGATGGCCTACTCCTGCACCTATTGTCTATTGTCTTTTGTTTATTATAGGAGTAAAATTAGACCATTCGACCCATCGAGTCAACTCTGCCATTCGATCATGGCTGATCTCTGCTCCCTAATTCAATTTTCCTACCTTCTCCCCATAACCCCATATCAATTATACCGGTGCCCAAGAAGAGCAAGGTGACGTGCCTCAATGACTATCAACCTGTGGCACTAACGCCTGTGGTGATGAAATGCTTCGAGAGGTTGATCATGGCGCAAATCAACTCCTACCTCGACAAAAACCTGGACCCACTGCAGTTCGCTTACCGCCACAACAGATCAACGGTGGACGCG
This sequence comes from Okamejei kenojei, assembly GCA_035221665.1. Classification (NCBI taxonomy): domain Eukaryota; kingdom Metazoa; phylum Chordata; class Chondrichthyes; order Rajiformes; family Rajidae; genus Okamejei; species Okamejei kenojei. Next base: position 11,082,596 of record CM069138.1, read on the forward strand.
ATCTCGCTGGCCCTCCATTCCACTCTGGACCACTTGGACAACAAAAACCCATATGTCAGGCTGTTATTTATCGATTACAGCTCGGCATTTAACACAATCATCCCCTCCAAGCTGCTTACCAAACTCACAGAACTGGGTCTCTGCGCATCCCTCTGCAATTGGGTCCTCGACTTCCTCATTCACAGACCACAGTCTGTTCGTATTGGTGAAAAAGTGTCAGCCTCGATAACAATCAGCACGGGAGCACCTCAAGGCTGCGTGCTCAACCCTCTGCTGTACTCACTCTATATTCATGACTGCGTAGCCAGTCATAGTGCGAACTCCATCATCAAGTTCGCTGACGACACCACTGTTGTGGGATGTATCACTGATGGGGATGAGTCAGAGTATAGAAGAGAGATCGAGCGACTGTCCATATGGTGCCAGCACAATAGCCTGGCCCTCAACACCAGCAAAACCAAGGAACTGATTGTGGACTTTGGAAGGAGTAGGATGGGGACCCACAGTCCTGTTTATATCAACGGGCCGATGGTTGAAAGGGTCAAGAGCTTCAAATTCCTGGGCGTGCACATCTGTGAAGATCTTTCCTGGTCTTAGAACAAAATGCAATTATCAAGAAAGCTCATCAGCGCCTCTACTTGTATGCGAATGGTATGTTGGCATTCATAGCAAAAGGATTTGAGTACAAGAGCAGGGAGGTTCTACTGCAGTTGTACAGGGTCTTGGTGAGGCCACACCTGGAGTATTGCGTACAGTTTTGGTCTCCTAATCTGAGGAAAGACATTCTTGCCATAGAGGGAGTACAGAGAAGGTTCACCAGACTGATTCCTGGGATGGCACGACTTCCATATGAAGAAAGACTGGATAGACTCGGCTTGTACTCGCTGGAATTTAGAAGATTGAGGGGTGATCTCATAGAGACTTACAAAGTTCTTAAGGGGTTGGACAGGCTAGATGCAGAAAGATTGTTCCCGATGTTGGGGAAGTCCAGGACAAGGGGTCACAGTTTAAGGATAAGGGAGAAGTCTTTTAGGACCGAGATGAGAAAATCGTTTTTCACACAGAGAGTGGTGAATCTGTGGAATTCTCTGCCACAGAAGGTAGTTGAGGCCAGTTTGTTGGCCATATTTAAGACGGAGTTGGATGTAGCCCTTGTGGCTGAAGGGATCAGGGGGTACGGAGAGAAGGCAGGTACAGGATACTGAGTTGGATGATCAGCCATGATCATATTGAATGGCGGTGCAGGCTCGAAGGGTCGAATGGCCTGCTCCTGCACCTAATTTCTATGTTTCTATGTTTCTACTTCCTGAGAAGATTACGGAGAGTCGGTTTGTCAAGGAGGACTCTCTAACTTCTAGAGGTGCACAGTAGAGAGCAAAGATCCTATAGCGGAGCACGAAAAACGGGTAGTACGGTCGTGGGCAGATTCATGGGTAATTACAGGGACCCATTTCAGCAACCAGCCTCCGCCATCTTACTTCCACCCAAAGATATTATCTCTGCTCCCGCCTCCGTCTTCGGGGTTGAGGCCGAAGATCCTATAGTGGTCCCGCTTCCTCCGCCTCTCACTCGCTCTCCCTTTCCTCCCTCTTCGCTGCAAAGCTCCTTCTTTTTTGGGTTTTTTTTTTTCGGGCCGAAGTGTATCCGGTTTTATTTTGAAAAGGCGGGGAGAAGAGAGGTGACGGCGGCCGAGACCACACTGGCGCTGCGAGGAGCGGGTGGGCGGACGGACGCTCCTTCACCGGGCGGGCGGGCTTTGCTTTGCGCTGCTGTGCGGTTTGGGCGCTCCTTCAACCGTGCAGTGTGTGCTGTGCTGAGCTGTGTGGGAGGGCAGGCGGGCGCCTCTGGGCTGTGCTGTACTGTGTGGGATCCCGGGGCTCCCAGGCAAAGATCCTATAGCTCCGGCGCTCCAGCGGACGAAGCTGTTGCCGCGGGAGCTCCGGAAAAACCAAAGATCCTATAGCTCTGCTCCACTATAGGATCTTTGGTGTTTCCGGAGCTCCCGCGGCAACAGCTTCGGCAGCTTCGACTGCCCCGGTCAAATTGTATTATTTAACAAGAAGTCACTGAATTATGAACTAACAGAATTATGTATCTAGCCCTATATCACACAAACAAACCCCCCCCCCCCCCCCCACCCCCCCCCCCCCCCCCCCGCAACATTGATTACACTGCGAGTCGGGTCGGGTTGGGTAGGTTCCGGTTACTGAAAGGGAAGAAAAAAATGCCCATGTTCCGCTCCGTTGAGTCAGCCCATTTCGCAGGAGTGGCCTATCTTGCTCCGCTATAGGATCTTTGGTAGAGAGCTTGCTGACCGGTTGCATCGTGGCTTGGCTCGGCAACTTGAGCGCCCTGGAGAAGAAAAGACTTCAAAAAGTAGTAAACACTGCCCAGTCCATCATCGGCTCTGACCTCCCTTCCATCGAGCGTATTTATCGCAGTCGCTGCCTCAAAAAGGCTGGCAGCATCATCAAGGACCCACACCACCCTGGCCACACACTCATCTCCCCGCTACCTTCAGGTAGAAGGTACAGGAGCCTGAAGACTGCAACGTCCAGGTTCAGGAATAGCTACTTCCCCACAGCCATCAGGCTATTAAACCTGGCTCGGACAAAACTATGATCATTAATAACCCATTATCTGTTATCTGTTATTTGCACTTTATCAGTTTATTTATTCATGTGTGTATGTATTTATATAATGATATATATGGACACACTGATCTGTTTTGTAATCAGTGCCTGCTATGTTTTGTGTGCTGAAGCAAAGCAAGAATGTAATTGTCCTATCGGGGACACACGACCATAAGCTCACTTGAACCACAACTTGAACCCGCCACACTTAGTCTCCCGCTTTTTGCATACGCTCACGACCTGTTAGAGACTTTTATTGTGACAGAGACCAACAAACCTGCACGTCTTTGGTCTGTGGGAGGAAACGGGAGCGCCTGATGGATACCCATGCAGTCACGGGGAGAACGTGCAAACTCCACACAGACTGACCCAGCGGTCTCCTGTAGGGGCAGCAGCTCTACCCGCTGCACCACCATGCCTGTGTTTAGAAGAATGAGGGGGGGGGGGGAACCTAGAAACAGTACAGAATAGTGATGTGGTGGATGAGAATGTTTTCACAAGTGGGAGAGTCTAGGTCACAGCCTCAGAATTAAAGGATGTTCTTTTAGGAAGGAGATGAGGAGAAATGCCTTCAGTCAGAGGGTGGTGAATCTGTGGAATTCTAGGCCTCTACAGAAGGCTGTAGAGGCCAAGTCAATGGATAATTTTAAGGCAGAGATAGATAGATTTTTGATTAGTGCGGGTGTCAGAGCTCATGGGGAGAAGGCAGGAGAATGGGGTTAGGGAGGGAGAGATAGATCAGCCACGATTGAATGGCGGAGTAGATTTGATGGGCTGAATGGCCTCATTCTACTCCTATCCCTTATGATCTTATGTCATTGGGCACGCGGGGGGAGCGCTGTCTGAGTGAAATTCACACGGTGCAAAGCCAATGTGATACAGACACACACCGCGATGAACAGGAAGGTTGGCGCTGTGATTAAGATACGGTGAAAGCGCGGTGTACGGGAGTAGGGTCCTTTAAAAGAGGTGGGGAGAGGGGGAGAGAGGTGGGGAGAGGGGGGGAGAAGGGGGGGAGAAGGAGTGGAGACAACTTTTAAGAAGCCAGAGAGACACGGCTGTGATGCTCGGCGGACATTAAACATTACCGTGTGGCGACAACTGGTGGCAACGCAAGGGCACAACGAACCATCGGCTCTAGAGGGCGGCGTCTTAGCGTGGGAGGCTCTTGTCACAGGGTCGGTACCTGAGTTGGTGCTTAAAGCCGGGCAACGCCCGTGACCTTGGAGGAGTAGGGAGCTGTATTGGGGAGAATAAACACGTCTGGCGCATGCAACTCGTGTCCGATTAGTTTATGGCGGACTCCTTTGTGTCCCCGCCCCAACCGGTCGATTATCTTTGGTTCTGAAAACTACTGCTTATGTTTTCTTTCCCCGAATGAGCCAATGAAATTCACCGGTCAGCACCGGCTACAACCTACGAGAGCCTGCGACAGCCTCCTGCCAACCCACTGCCACTGCACCTACGGCACGTGAATTCTCGCGACTCTCCACGGCGCCTTCATTCTGGTCGCCGCTAATTTTTGAACATTCACGGCGACCGTAATGAGGCCGCGACTCGTGCCCAGAATGCGGGAACTGCTCGCGACCATGAAGGCGACTCCCCGACAACCACCCGCGAACATGTGGCGACTGCATAGTCTCCTGCAGTCGCCTAAAAATTCGCCAAAGTGAGACAGGCCCATTAGACTCATAGAGTCTAGAGGGATACAGCTTGGAAACAGGCCCTTCGGCCCAACTTGCCCACACCGGCCAACATGTCCCATCTACACTAGTCCACTTGCCCGCGTTTGGTCCATATCCTTCCAAACATGTCCTATCCATGTACCTGTCTAATTCAGATTAAATCTTTTCCGCTTCACCTTAAACCTATGTCCTCTGGTCCTCGATTCACCTACTCTCGGCAAGAGACATCTACCCGATCTATTCCTCTCGTGACTTTATACACAAACTACAAACTTCAAACCAAAAACATCTCCTGACCAAGACTCAAGAGTGCCGTGCGTTGAGTAGAAAGCCACCCCTTCTCTCCAGAGATGCTGCCTGTCCCGCTGAGTTACTCCAGCATTTTGTGTCTTATCCGTGTGTTGAGTCAAGTTGAACCTTGGGTTCCTAATCTGAGGAAAGGCATTTTTGCCATAGAGGGTGTACAGAGAAGGTTCACCAGACTGATTCCTGGGATGGCAGGAGTTCCATATGAAGAAAGACTGGATAGACTCGGCTTGTACTCGCTAGAATTTAGAAGGTTGAGTGGGGGATCTTATAGAAACTTACAAAATTCTTAAGGGGTTGGACAGGCTAGATGCAGGAAGATTGTTCCAGATGTTGGGGAAGTCCAGAACAAGGGGTCACAGTTTAAGGATAAGAAGGAAGTCTTTTAGGACCGAGTTGATAAAAAAAAAATTTGCACAGAGAGTGGTGAATCTGTGGAATTCTCTGCCACAGAAAGTAGTTGAGGCCAGTTAATTGGCTATATTTAAGAGGGAGTTAGATGTGGCCCTTGTGGCTAAAGGGATCAGGGGATATGGAGCGAAGGTAGGTACAGGATACTGAGCTGGATGATCAGCCATGGTGATATTGAATGCCGGTGCTGGCTCGAAGGGCCGAATGGCCTGCTCCTGCCCCTATTTTCTATGTTTCTATGAACCCGAAGTTCCCAGCCATCATCGAGCCTTTACACGTAGTAAAAATAATACTATAAACTGATACATGTTTGTCCATTTTTGCAAAGCCTTTAAAACATGTTTTAATTGGACGTGATAGGCTGATGAGGCCTTTGATACAGCGTTCAATGCAACAGAAAAAAAAACCCCACTCATTTCCTGCAGTTCTGTTTTTCTACTTTCAAAATTTACAACCCTTATATCTCAACCTGGGCTTCAATGGAACAGAGAAGGAACATTAAAGACCAGGCTGAAATATTACAACTGTGAGAGAGCCTGACAATTGTATAAATCAGAGCAAGACCAAGTCTTATATCTTTCAATGTTTGTATTGAATATGCTGAACTTTTAGAATTGTGTTTTTTAATCAGAGTCAATAAAATGTTGAGAGATTTAAGCTGCCTTGATTATTTTTTAAAAGCATCGCATTCGACTTGACCTATTTCGTAAGGAAGTTAGTTGCTGCAGTTTTTCCTTTTCGGGTGAAACAATTCTCTCAACAATCGTTGTCCTCACCTCTTCCAAAACAATGGCGTCTCTTCATGTGGGTGCGGTTCAGATGGCGGCACCAGGCTGGACTTGCTCATCTTGAGTTCTCATTAAATGGCCGAGGATCTTTACTTTAGTTTGGTGCTGAGATACAGCAAGGAACCTTTGAGATACAGCATGGGACATATGGACTAGCGATCACCCATTCACACTGGTTCCAAACTAGGGCCCGTTCCATCAGTTCATAAACGATAGGAGCAGAATTAGGCCACTCGGCCCATCAAGTCTACTCCATCATTCAATCTATCTTTCCCGAACTAACCCAATTCTCCTGCCTTCTCCCCATAACCCATGACACCCGCACTAATCAAGAATCTATCTATCTCTGCCTTAAAAATATCCACTGACTTGGCCTCCACAGCCTTCTGTGGCAATGAATTCAACAGATTCACCACCCTCTGACTATAGAAATTCTTTCTCGTCTCCTTCCTGAAGGAACGTCCTCTAATTCTATGACCTTTGGTCTTAGACTCTCCCAGTAGTGGAAACATCCTCTCCATGTCCACTCTATCCAAGCCTGTATCTCCATGTTGTATCTCTAAACTAAACTATGAGGCAGACAGAGGACTGGGAGGGTCCCAAACTGGAACGTCGACTGTCCACTTTTCCCTCCACAGAGGCTGGCTGGCCCGTTGGGTTCTTCCACGGCTTTGTGCTTCGACTGGGAAACAGCCCACTGCTGCCTTACCTACCTTTACTGAGCTAATCGCTGAATCTGCACTCCCCAACTATAGGGGCAGCTGCAATTAATTAAAAAAATGTTTTTTGTCCTCTTTATTCGTAAGTTCGCCCTTCGGAGATACCAATTGCATTTTGTTGCCTCTGTATTGTACACTGCACAGTGACAATAAAGATTGAATTGAATTAACCTTTTGGCATTGCCTCTCCAGTTTGGCACATCGACCCCTCCAGGTTGGCGCATCGGCTCCTCCGGGTTGGCATCGCGAGCCGCTACTTTAACAATTGCCTTCTCACGGAGCAATAGAAAAGATTTAAAAGGTGCCAGGACTTTGCAACATTATAGGGGGCAGTGGGCTGAGAAAAGCGCTCACACCCAGATACGGTCAACGTTTCTATCCAATTGGCTGCAAGGTACGTGTGCAGATGCTTTTGAACACAAAATGACGTTTCCGGCATAAAATGGGCATTTTATGTGCCCTGAGCCCAAACCCTGCCTTACCACCGTGATTTGTGCGGTCCAGACCTTACCGATCGCTCAAACGTGAAATCCAAATGCTTTATCAAAGTTAAGCAAGCTGGAGCAGTGGAGGTTAGGTTTATGTTTGGGCATTGAGCGTTAGGGCCAGTGGACAGGATTGTTGGGACTGACTGATCAATCGGAAAAAAATCCTTCCGCGGGAAGGCTGCTTAGTTCAGAGATACAGCGCGGAAACAGGCCATTCGGCCCACCGAGACCGTGACGACCAGCGATCCCCGAACACTAAACACTACCCTACACACACCGGGGACAATTTGCAACTTTATTGAAGCCCATTAGACAATAGACGATAGGTGCAGGAGTAGGCCATTTGGCCCTTCGAGCCAGCACCGCCATTCAATGTGATCACGGCTGATCATCCCCAATCAGTACCCCCTTCCTGCCTTCTCCCCATATCCCCTGTCTCCGCTATCTTTAAGAGCCCTATCTAGCTCTCTCTTGATAGTATCCAGAGAACCGGCCTCCACCGCCCTCTGAGGCAGAGAATTCCACAGACAATGGAACTAACCTACAAACCTGTACGTTTTTGGAGTGTGGGAGAAAACCAAAGCTCCCAGAGAAAACCCACGCCGGTCACGGGGAGAACGTACAAACTCCGTACAGACAGCACCCGTAGTCAGGATCGAACCTGGCGCTGTGAGGCAGCAACTCTACCGCTGCGCCACCGTGCGGGCGAGCAGTGCAAAGTTTTCCCAATCAATAACAGTAGGATCACGGTGGAAAAAGGAACTGCAGATGCTGATTTACATCGAGGAGAGACACAAAATGCTGGAGTAATTCAGCGGGTCAGGCAGCATCTCTGGACAAAAAGGATAGGTAATGGTTTGGGTCAGGGCCCTTCTTCAGATGTCACCCGTCCCTTTTCTCCAGAGGTGTTCGGCAATACCTGGGTTGCTCCAGCACTTAGTGTCAAATATCTGAAGAAGGGTCCTGTTTCTCTGGAGATGCTGCTTGACCCATTGAGTTCCTCCAGCACTTTGTGTCTATCTTTGGTATAAAGCAGCATCTGCAGTTCTCTGGTTCTTCATTGCAGTTTTATACCACTTTGGTTAGGCAGCATTTTGCAGTATTGTGTGGGCAGTTCCAGTCGCCTCACAAGTCTGTGGAATTCTCTGCCTCGGAGGCAGGTTCTCTGGCTGGCTAGATAGGGCTGCGAAGTCAGGCAGGAACGGGGTACTGGGGGATGATCAGCATGAACACTTGAATGGCGGTGCTGGCTCGACCGAATGGCCTACTCCTGCCCCTATTGTCTATTGTTTATTGTCTATGAAACGGATGGCCTTTGAATTTGGGTATTTTCAAGATGGAGGATGATAGATTCTTGATTAGTACTGGGGTTGAGAGTGAAAGATAGATCAGCCATTATGAAGTTAGGAACTTTAATAAACTTCTAAAAGGACTGGAATAGGACCATGTTTTGTCGAAAAACCCACAGAAAACATATTCAATTCTTAAGGGATTCAGGCACATCCCCCATTGGGGGAGTCGGCACATGAAATGCTGGACTTAAAGCGCAGAGGTGGGGAAGAACTCTGCACAAAGCTAAGTTTCAATCTATTTCCATTGTGGAGTAAAAAGAGCAAGCATTTCTTGGACCTCTTTCATATTCCCGGGATGTCCCCAACACACTTAGAAGCAGTGAAGTGCATTAGAAATGAATTCAGTAAGGTTATGAAGGAAACCACAGCTGCCAATTTCCATTTAGTAAAGTCACAGTCAGATGGGTTACTGAGTCAATAACTACTTTGACATTAGTTTAGTTTAGTTTAGAGATGCAGCGCGGAAACAGGCCCTTTCGGCCCACCGAGTCCGCACCGACCAGCGATCCCCGCACATTAACACCATCCTACACCCACTAGGGGACAATTTACCCTTAGACCAAGTGCACCAACACAGGCCAATGAACTTACCAACCTGCACGTCTGCGTGGGAGTGTGGGAGGAAACCGAAGATCTCGGAGAAAACCCGCGCAGGTCACGGGGAGAACGTACAAACTCCTGTATATGCAGAACCTGTAGTCGGGATCGAACCGGGATCTCCGGCGCTGCAAGCTCTAGGAAGGCAGCAACTCTACCGCTGCGCCTTCGTGCCCCCACCAAGCTCTTGGTCAAGGGACCATTGCTGGACAAGGAAACCGTTCTGCTTTTGGTTTAGTTTAGTTTGGTTTGGAGATACAGCATTGAAGCAGGTTCTTCGGCCCACCCAGTCCACACCGGCCATTCAACCCTCGCTCACGCTAGACCCATGCTATCCCACTTTTACATCCATTTTCCACGCATTGGGGCAAAATTACACTCGGACAATTAGCCTGCAAACTTGCACTCCTTTGGGATGTGGGAGGAAACAAGCTCATCGGGAAGGCTGGCTCCGTTTGGGGGGGCGGAGTTGGAGCTGGATTCACGGGAGGTGGTCTTGGAGGGGAGGATGCTCCTCAAACTGCGGAACATCCTGGACAATACAGCTCACCCCCTCCGTGACACACTGGTCAACCTGAGGAGCACCTTCAGCAACAGACTGGTCCCACCAAGATGCAGCACGGAACGCCACAGGAGATCCTTCTTCCCTGTGGCTATCAAACTGTACAACTCCTCCCCCTTTAGTCGTGGGGTGGACTGAGACTCATGGGGCTGTCCCACTGTAAGAGCTAATTCAAGAGCTCTCCCGCGTTTAAAAAAAAATCAAACTCGTGGTAAGCACGAAGAATGTACGTAGCGGGTACGTCGGAGCTCGGGGACGTCTCTTAGCGGCTCGTAACGCTAACGGCAGGTACTCGGGAAACGCGGTAAGCTCGGGAAGACTCGTGAAGATTTTTCAACATGTTGAAAAATGTCCACGAGAGCCCCGAGTACCGACGAGCGGCCGTTACCGTAAATCCTCCGAGTTCGAATCAGGGGAAACTCGGGAGAGCTCTTGAATTAGCTGGTACAGTGGGACAGCCCCATCACTCCCCTCCCCCCTCTCCTCCCCAGTCTTTGCATTAATGTTTCAGATACCTTGTTGTGTTTCTGTGACTGTTGGCAGACCACTTTCCCACCTGGGATAACTAAAGTTTAATCATATCGTCTAGAATTGTATCCCCACCTAGAGGAAACTCATGCAGTCACAGGGAGAGTACCCATTTCACTCAGAGAGGTCAGGATTGAACCCTTGTCACTGGTGCTGTGAGCTCTACCAGTTGTGCTACTATGCCGCCCCCTTTAGTCATCCTGCTGTTGTAAGAAAGCAAAGCAAAGCGTTTAATATCCGATCTAGGAGGTTGGAAATAGATTGTGGCACGGTGGCGCAGCGGTAGAGTTGCTGCCTCACAGCCCCAGAGACCCAGGTTCGATCCCGACTACGGGTGCTGTCTGTATGGAGTTTGTACGTTCTCCCCGTGACTCCGTGGGTTTGCTCCGGGTGCTCCGGTTTCCTCCCACATCCCAAAGACGTACAAGATTGCAGCTTAAGTGGCCTCTGTAAATTGCCCCTTAGTGTGTCGGATGCGAGAGTGGGATAACATAATGTGAGTGGGTGATCGATGGTCGCCCTGGACCTGATGGGCCGAAGGGCCTGTTTCCATGCTGGATCGCTAAGCTGAACTAAACTTCGATGGAACAAACAGATAACATAAATGCTGGTGTTAAATACTTTTTCAATTGGGAGAAATGATATGTGTTTAAAAACTTGCTGTCCTTTTACATTTCCGTCTGTTTCTGCAAATGATGTATTGTCCATCTTCTTGGACCTCAAGCACACGTGGGCCCAGTCACTCTAAATTTACGTCCGATTTGGATGTAAAACAATCTAACTTATCAATAGCCAAAAATGCTGGAGAAACTCAACGGGTGAGGCAGCATCTATGGAGCGAAGGACAGAAGGCCATAGGCGACGTTTCGGGTCGAGACACTCCTTCGAGACCCTTCTTTGCGAACGCTGCCGTGTTTCTCCAGCATTTTTGTCTGCCTTCGATTTTCCAGCATCTTAAACATAGAAACATAGAAACATAGAAAATAGGTGCAGGAGTAGGCCATTCGGCCCTTCGAGCCTGCACCGCCATTCAATATGATCATGGCTGATCATCCAACTCAGTATCCTGTACCTGCCTTCTCTCCATACCCCCTGATCCCTTTAGCCACAAGGGCCACATCTAACTCCCTCTTAAATATAGCCAATGAACTGGCCTCAACTACCCTCTGTGGCAGAGAGTTCCAGAGATTCACCACTTTCTGTGTGAAAAAAGTCTTCCTCATCTCAGTCTTAAAGGATTTCCCCCTTATCCTTAAGCTGTGACCCCTTGTCCTGGACTTCCCCAACATTGTAATTTTGTAAAGTTTCTATAAGATTCCCTCTCAATCTCCTAAATTCTAGAGAGTATAAACCGAGTCTATCCAGTCTTTCTTCATAAGACAGTCCTGACATCCCAGGAATCAGTCTGGTGAACCTTCTCTGCACTCCCTCTATGGCAATAATGTTCTTCCTTAGATTTGGAGACCAAAACTGCACGCAATACTCCAGGTGTGGTCTCACCAAGACCCTGTACAACTGCAGTAGAACCTCCCTACTCCTATACTCAAATCCTTTTGCTATGAATGCTAACATACCATTCGCTTTCTTCACAGCCTGCTGCACCTGCATGCCTACTTTCAATGACAGGTGTACCATGACACCCAGGTCTCGCTGCATCTCCCTTTTTCCTAATCGGCCACCATTTAGATAATAGTCTGCTTTCCTGTTTTTCCCACCAAACGTATCAATAGTATAAAGTTGGACAAGCATCACAGTGTTGTTGAACTGAATGTAGCCTGTTCTTCAACTGTAGTAAACGGAGGGGGGGGGGCATCTGAGACAGACTCAAAGACACCTTGTAAAGATGCTGAAACCAAGCATCTAGAATGGTTCTTCGCAGAAACGGGGGGCTATATTGAGACGAGGCTCAACCCATTCTTCTGCAGGGTGAAGAAATGAATTGCAGCGTTGAAACAGGCCAGCGGGCACCCCGCACACTAACACTATCCTACACACGGGGCAATTTACAATTTGCAGAAGCCAATTAACTTACAAAGCTGTATGTCTTTGGAGTCTTGCGAGCGAACTGGAGAAAACTCACGCAGGTCACGGGGAGAACATACAAACTCCGTACAGACAGCACCCGCAGTCGGGATCGAACCGGGATCTCTGACGCTGTAAGACAGCCGTAAGACAGCCACCGTGCCGGCCAGAGGTTCTTCTTTGTTCTTCAACGAGTGGGTTGTGGGAACCTTTCAAATCAGTCTGCTCCATGATTTGAGAATTATAAAAATATTCTGAGGAAAATTATTAAATATACAAATGCATCTTTTTTTTTGGATGGCGCGGCAGGGCTGCTGCTTCACAACGCCGGAGACCCCAGATTGATCCTGACCTTGGGCGCTGTCTGTGTGGAGTTTGTACGTTCTCCCTGAGATCGTATCGGTCTCCTCCGGTTGCTCTGGTTCGCTCCCACGTCCCAAAGACATGCGAGTTTGCAGGTTAGCTGGACTTCTGTAAATGGCCCCCTAGCGTGTGGGGATTGGACGGGATAGCGGAACTGCTGTAAACGGATGATCGATAGTTGGCCTGGACCTGGTGGGCCGAAGGGCCTGTTTCCATGCTGTCACTTTCAAACAATCAACAATGTTCAGAGGGATATGGGCCAACCAGGGGCAAATGGGACAAGCTTAAATGGGGCATCTTGGTCAGGATGGACTAGTTGGGCTGAAGGGCCAGTTTTCATGCTGCGTAACTCTATGACTCTGTCTTCCCCAATTGAGTCTTCGTGGTCTTGTTGAGTATTCTGTTTTAGTTTAGCTTAGTGCAGAAACAGGCCCTTTGGCCCATCAACCAGCAATCCCCGTACTAGCAGTATCCTACACACATTAGGGACAAATTACTGTATGTGCAGGAAGGAACTGTGCAGATGCTGGTTTACACCGAAGATCGACACAAAATGCTGGAGTAACTCAGCGGGACAGGGAGCGTCTCTGGAGAGAAGGAATGGGCGACGTTTTGGGTCGAGACCCTTCTTCAGACCGATGTCAGGGGAGAGGGAGACACATAGATACGGAAGTGTAAGGTGTGAAAACAGGACAGAGGGGATGGAGATCCAGGAAAATGTAGTATAGATGATTGTTAGCTGGGAGAAGGTGACAACAAAGCAAGCAGAGATAGAATGTAGTCGGAGACAGTACGACTGGTTGGAGAACTGGGAAGGGGGAGGGGATGGAGAGAGAGGGAAAGCAAGGGTTACTTGAAGTTAGCGAAGTCAATGTTCATACCGCAGGGGTGTAAGCTGCCCAAGCGAAATATGAGGTGCTGTTCCTCCAATTTGCGCTGGGCCTTACTCTGACAATGGAGGAGGTCCAGGACAGAAAGGTCAATGTGGGAATAGGAAGGAGAATTAAAGTGTTAAGAAACTGGGAGATCATGTGTGTTTGTGTTCAGAGTATATTGCAGTTTTGTACGTTGATGAATTTTGATGCGTTTTAGGAGTTAGACAGAAAGATCAATTCCTTCCTACACACCTCATTATATTCTTAGTCAGGTTTCTGTAATTAAGACCTCGATTTACTGTTGATCAAGTTTCTCAGTAATCTTGTCATCTGAAAGTATTAAACAATGTACCAAAGTCACACTTGACAGATCAGCCTGGACTCCTGGTGCGCACCAGTTTCAATAAACTGCCCGTCACTTCAAACACCCACTCTCTGCGGCCTTTCTATTTTGCTCCGACAATGACTGAGGGAGGGGCAGAGAGAGAGAGGGGGGGAGAGAGAGGGGGAGAGAGAGAGGGGAGAGAGGGGAGAGAGAGGGGAGAGAGAGAGGGAGAAGAGAGAGAAGGGAGAGAGGGAGGGGTGAGAGGGAAGAGAGAGAGGGGAGAGAGAGAGAGGGGTGAGAGAGGGAAGCAAGAGAGGGGAGAGAGAGAGGGGGAGAGAGAGGGGAGAGGGAGAGGGGAGAGACAGCGGAGAGGGAGAGGGGAGAGAGAAGGGGAGAGAGAAATGGGAGAGAGAGAGGGGGAGAGAGAGGGGAGAGAGGATTGAGAAGGAGAGAGAGAGGGGAGGGAGAGGGGGAGAGAGAGGGTGAGAGAGAGGGTGAGAGGGGAGAGAGAGATGGGTGAGAGAGAGAGGGTGAGAGTGAGAGAGTGAAGAGAGAGTGAGGGGAGAGAGAGGGGGAGAGAGAAGAGAGAGTGAGGGGAGAGAGGGGTGAGAGAGAGGGGTGAGAGAGAGGGGTGAGAGGGGAGAGAGAGAGAGGAGGTGAGAGAGAGGGGTGAGAGAGAGGGGTGAGAGAGAGGGGGGAGAGAGAGGGGTGAGCGATAGAGAGAGAGAGAGAGTGAGGGGAGAGACAGGGGTGAGAGAGAGAGGGGAAAGAGAGAGGGGTGAGAGAGAGAGATGAGAGAGAGGGAGGGGAGAGAGGGGAGGTTTCTCTTCCCAAGACTTCCCAAGAATGCTTGCAGTGCCACAGATCATGGCATAGCTGGGAGTTACGGAGAGGAAGTATACTTTATAGGGTTCTTCATCTTGTGGATAGCCCGCACTTTTCTTTGGTATATATTGAAGCCGTACTTGGCACAGAGCACGACTTCTCTCGCTGGTATGTGGCTGCTGGCAGCCCTCACCTAAAGCCTCCAGTCTTTATTCCCCTGCATGTGGTTGGCATGGCTTGTCCAGTAGCCTGGCCACAATTCTCAATGTAAACACAATACTTTAGAATTTCAGGATGAAAATGCCATTGCTTCTGTTTCCTGCCTGGCAATTTTATTGCATTTGGTGTGGTTTGGTTTAGAGCGGAGCATCGCGGAGACAGGCCCTTCACCCCCCCCCCCCCCCCCCCGAGTCCTTGCCGACAAGCGATCCCCGCACGTTAACACTATCCCACAACACACACTGGGGAAAATTTACATTTATACCAAGCTAATAAACCTCCAAACATGTACGTCTTTGGAGTGTGGGAGGAAACTGAAGATCTCGGAGAAACCCCACGCGGTCCGGGGAGAACTCTACTTACATGCGGCATGAACCTCCTTTATGCATTGCCATTCGGCAATTCGTTTAGCGATACAGCGCGGAAACAGGCCCTTCGGCCCACCGAGTCCGTGCCGACCAGCGATCCCCGTACACTAACGCTATCCTGCATTATAAGGACAACTTACAATTTTACCGAGCCAATTGACCTACAAACCTGTACGTCTTTGGAGAGTGGGAGGAAACTGGAGCACCCGGAGAAAACCCACGTGGTCATAAGGTGAACGTACAAACTCTGTAGTTAAAATATTAAAACTCATTCTTCTGTCACTGTCCTGCATAATGACCTAAATGAGTATCACAGATTCATGTTCATAAGTAATAGGAGTAGAATTAGGCCACTCGGCCCATCAAGTCCACTCCGCCATTCAATCACGGCTGATCTATCTCTCCCTCCTAACCCCATTCTCCTGCCTTCTCCTAATAAACCCAGGCACCCGTACTAATCAAGAATCTATCATCCCTTTTCCATCACCACATGCCTTTAAAATATCCACTGACTTGGCCTCCACAGCCTTCTGTGGCGGTGAATCCCACAGATTCACCACCCTCTGACTAAAGAAATCATCGTGCAGTGCCCACATCTTTGTGACTAACTGGAATAATATTAATGAGGCAATGTTTAACCAGTTTCTGGATCCGATTACTGCTTTAAATGAATCTGTCACAGAGCACGGCGTATAAAATGCCCCAACTGCTCCAGGTTACACCAGCATCATATCACTTCATAACATGTTCAGTCATATTTTTGAGCGCTTTGGTTCACATTTGAAATATTTTCTTAAAGACAGACACAAGAAGCTGGTGAAACCCAGTGGGTCAGACAGCATCTGTGGAGAAAAGGAATAGGTGATTTCCGTTGGTTGTGGGGCGGCACGGTGGCGCAGTGGTAGAGTTGCTGCCTGGAGACCCGGGTTCGATCCTGACCACGGGTGCTGTCTGTATGGAGTTTGTACGTTCTCCCTGTGACAGTGTGGGTTTTCTCCGGGAGCACCGGTTTCCTCCCACACTCCGATGGCGTACAGGCTTGGAGGTTAATTGTCCTGCGCAATATTGCCAAATTGTCCCCGGTGTGTGTAGGGTAGCGTTCGTGTACGGGGATTTTTTTAGTTTAGTTTAGTTTAGAATTACAGCGCGGAAACAGGCCCTTTGGCCCACCGAGTCCGGGCCGACAAGCGATCCCCGCACACTAACACTATGCTACACATGCTGGGGGACAATTTACACTTATATCGAGTATTACAAACCGAAGCCAGTTAATCTAACAACCTGCACGCCTTTGGAGTGTGGGAGGAAACCGAAGATCTCGGAGAAAACCCACGCAGGTCACGGGGAGAACGTACAGGCAAGCGCCCGTAGTCGGGATCGAACCCGCGTCTCTGGCGCTGCTAGAGCTGCAAGGCAGCAACTCTACCTCTGCGCTGGCCGGGGCGGTCTCGGAGGCGGTCGGGGCGGTCTCGGAGGGCCGCACGGCCTGTTTCCGCGCTGCATCCGTAAAGTCTAAAGTCTAAAGTAAAGTTTCAACACCTGCTCTGAGTTTATTCAAACTAACTCCACTGACCCTGGGGTTTTCCTGCAGTTCTGACAAAGTACCAATCTCTTGCCAGGAGGCGCTGTACTTTACCACAATGCTGATCCCGGGCACAGAGCAACCGGGAATCGTGATTAATATAGATATTATACACAGATTCAATATTCAGTCGTGCTACGTGTCAACAAAGGGGTGTTATTCAATATTGAATGGCACCATGTCAGAGTAGGTTGATTTAAAATATGCTGAGCAGCGGGCTAATTTTTGCCAAGTATTTAGCCCAGCTGCAAAGGCCATCAATTGTGACTTGGCTACTCATCAAATATAACAGTAGCCAGTGAAGTATTTTAGGGGTTATTAAAAATAACAAAATATAGGTATCACAGCCTTTTCCAGCAAGTCCTACTTCTGTACATTGACACCTGATGCTGGGGTAGAGGGCCTGGCAGCGACTGCCATAGATCCCCTCGATGGAAGGGGCAGGTCAGAGCCGTTGATGGACTGGGCAGTGTTTACTACTTTTTGTAGTCTTTTTCGCTCAGCTGTAGTAGGGGGGGCCTGTCCCACTAACGACATGTCGCGGGGGTGACGCCTGTATGGCCGTGAGCAGTCGCCCAAAAGAGTCGCGCCTTTTTCTGGTCGCCGCTGGGTTTTCCACGCGTTGAGAATTTTCGGCCACCTGCTGCTCGACTATGACGGGTGCCGGCAAGTCGCCCAAAAAAATTGGGGAAGCGGGATAGGCGCTTGACTCAGCGGGACAGGCGGCATCTCTGGAGAGAAGGAATGGGTGACGTTTCGGGTCGAGACCCTACTCTGTTCTGTAGTTATTTAGCTCACTCTCGTTGCGCAATGCTAGACTTGACAGAGTCTGAAGAAGGGTCCCGACCCGAAACATCGGCCATCAAGAGTCTGAAGAACGGTCCCAGCCCAAAATGTCACCCGTCCATGTTCTCCATGGATGGTGCCTGACCCGCTGAGTTAGTCCAGCACTCCAGCACTTTAAAAGCTTTTCACTGTAGCTCGCCACACGTGACAATAAACTAAACTGAACTGAAACTGAAACTGAACTTTTGCAAACCACCATTCGCAGTTAGCTGTTTCAGCTAGATTTGAAAGGTTCCTAAATTCCTAATTCATAGGAGCAGGATTAGGCCATTTAGCCTATCGAGTCTACTCCACCATTCAATCACGGCTGATCTATCTCGCCCTCTCAATCCCATTCCCCTGCCTTCTCCTACTAACATTTGACATCAAGAACCTATCAATCCCGGCTCTAAAACTCCCCAATTACTTGGCCTCCACAGCCGTCTGTGGCAATGAATTCCACGGATTTACCACCCTCTGACTAAAGAAATTCCTCCTCATCCCCTTCCTAAAGGAACGTCCTTTAATTCTGAGGCTGTGCCCTCTGGTCCTAGACTCTCCCACGAGTGGAACCATCCTCTCCACATCCACTCTATCCAGGCCTTTTCACTATTCGGTAAGTTTCAATGAGGTGTCCCCTCATCCTTCTAAATGGGTCTGTTCCCTTGTTGGCTCCTCATATGAATGAATGAATGAATGAATATGAATGAATGAATAAGCTTATTGGCCAAGTATTGACATACAAGGAATACTGAACGAGAAAACTGTTTGAACATTTGTCCTCCACTCTATGACCACTTAATCGGTTTGCTTCATCTAGACGTACATTCAAGTTCCCTTGATGATCAAATTATCTTATAAACATTTCAACCTTCTGCGGCACGGTGGCGCAGCCGAAGATCAAATAGAACAAGTTGTCCGACAACTTTAGGCCGTGCGCGCCGCACGAAAGAAGACAATTGTAACATTCTCCCTAGGGTGTAGGATAGTGCTAGTGTACGGGGTCGCTGGTCGGCACGGGGGTCGGTGGGCCCAAGGGCCTGTTTCCGCGCTGTATCTCCACACTAAACTAAACAAAGTATTATTCAGATTTTCGATGATACGTATCTCCACATCCATTGCGTTCTCTATATTCACGAAGCATAAAGGTTCACAATGCCTTTGAGGCAAGAGTTTGGTACAGGTTTGCAGTAACTTCCTCAAGTTTAAACTAGATACTGAAGCGGCACCTGGTGGTGAAGCAGGGCGTTCAGAACCCTCGCCACTGGTCGGGACCGTCACGTGACCGTGGGTTCCATCGCGGGCTTTTGAGGGTAATCAGTTGTTAGTGCTCCTCGCATCGACAGGAGCTTTAATCGTTAACATAGAAAATAGGTGCAGGAGGAGGCCGTTCGGCCCTTCGAGCCAGCACCGCCATGCATTGTGATCACGGCTGATCGAAAGTCTGTGGAATTCTCTGCCTCAGAGGGCGGTGGAGGCCGGTTCTCTGGATGCTTTCAAGAGAGAGCTAGATAGGGCTCTTAAAAATAGGGGATACGGGAAGAAGGCAGGAACGGGGTACTGATTGTGGATGATCAGCCATGATCACATTGAATGGCGGTGCTGGCTCGAAGGGCCGAATGACCTACTCCTGCACCTATTGTCTACTAACTCCGAGAGCTCTATCTAACTTTCTCATAAATCCATTCAGTGATTTGGCCTCCACTGCCCTCTGTGGCAGGGAATTCCACAAATTCACAACTCTCTGGGTGAAAAAGCTTTTTCTCACCTCAGTCATAAATGACCTCCCCTTTATTCTAAGACTGTGGCCCCTGGTTCTGGACTCGCCCAACATTGGGAACATTTTTCCTGCATCTAGCTTGTCCAGTCCTTTTATAATTTTATATGTTTCTATAAGATTCCCCCCCCCATCTTCTGAACTCCAGTCAGGCAGTTCTTGACTAGGTACGCAGTAGTTCGAGCATTTGTTTTTGTTAAGAAAGAATATTTCTTTCTCTCAACCTGCCTGGTCTCACTGCAATACTCCTGGTCTGAGCCCTGGTGTTTGGGCGGGATTTTTTTAATATCTGGGTTTGGTAATTAGTATCACACTTCACGTTCGCTTCCTGCCTGGACGCCACAGAGGTGCAGCTGGTTGAGCTGCTGCTTCATAGCGCCAGAGATCCAGGTTCGATCCTGACCTCGGGGGCTGCCTGCGTGGAGTTTGCGCATGCTCCCTATAACTGCGGTCATTTCCTCTGGATGCTCGGGTTTCCTCCCACATGCCAAAAACACTTAGGTTTGTAGGTTAATTCACCTCTGTAAAAATTGAAAACATTGAAAAAGAGGTATAATATAGAACCAGTGCGAACTGTTGATTGATGGTGGGTGAACTCAATGGACCCGTTTCCCATGTTACATAGAAACATAGAAACATAGAAAATAGGTGCAGGAGGAGGCCATTCGGCCCTTCGAGCCAGCACCGCCATTCATTGTGATCATGGCTGATCATCCCCTATCAATAACCCGTGCCTGCCTTCTCCCCACATCCCTTGACTCCACTAGCCCCTAGAGCTCTATCCAACTCTCTCTTAAATCCATCCAGTGACTTGGCCTCCACTGCCCTCTGTGGCAGGGAATTCCACAAATTCACAACTCTCTGGGTGAAAAAGTTTTTTCTCACCTCAGTCTTAAATGACCTCCACTTTATTCTAAGTGTTGTAACTTGACTTTAGACTTTAGGCTTGCGATGCAGAGTGGGAGCAGGCCCTTTGGCCCACCGATTCTGAGCCGACCAGCAATCACCCTGTACACTAGCACTATCCCACACACCTGAGACAATTTACAATTTTTTTCCCCAAAATCCATTACGCTACAAACCTACACGTCTTTGGAGTGTGGGAGGAAACCGGAGAACCCGGAGAAAATCCACGCAGATCACGGGGAAAACGTGCAAACTCCGTACAGACAGCGCCCGTAGTCAGGTTCGCACACGGGTCTCTGGCGTTGTAGGCAGCAACTCTACCGCTGTGCCACGTGCCGCCCTAAACTCTAAACTAACCCCCTACCTAAATATGGAGAAGGGTCTCGACCCGAAATGTCATCTATTCCTTCGCTCCATAGATGCTGCCTCGCCCGCTGAGTTCCTCCAGCATTTTTGTTGACCTTTGATTTTTCCAGCATCTGCAGTTCTTTCTTAAACCCTACCTAAATATCCCTCTTAATAAACTTTAAGGTCCTAAAAGCCCTGTCCCACTGTACGAGTTCATTCAAGAGCTCTCCCGAGTTTAAAAAAAAAATCGAACTCAAAATGTACGTAGCGGGAACGTCGGAGCTCGGGGACGTCTCTTAGCGGCGCGTAACGCTAACGGCAGGTACTCGGGAAACGCGGTAAGCTCGGGAAGACTCGTGAAGTTTTTTCAGCATGTTGAAAAATGTCCACGAGAGCCCCGAGTACCGACGAGCGGCCGTTACCGTAAATCTCCGAGTTCGAATCAGGGCAAACTCGGGAGAGCTCTTGGAATGAACTCGTACCGTGGGACAGGGCTTTTATCAAAATGTAATGCCTGAATTGCTTTGCAGATGAAATAGCTATTGATGTTTTTTTCAAGCAGAACTTCTGAATAAAAATATTAATCTATTTATTTCTTAATGAGTTTTGCAACCACATTTTTCACAAGAAGTTCAGTAATCACACATGCCCTGTTTGCACCCTGAAGCTTGCTATGAGAATCTTTCACTTTGCTTCACACTCCACCTTGTTTCTTTAACGAATACTTTCCTTAGATTTTATCTGAGGTATCGGATGTTATCTTTCGTACGAACGTCACTTTGAGAGCTGGTGAGGGAATTGTCCTCTTAACCCCTTTGGACCTCAATGAAAGAGAACATAAAAACTGAATCCTATCAGATTTGGTGGACCCGGCCAAATTAGAGGACTTGGCTAATTGCAAGGAGTACCTACAGGAAACTAGAGAGATACAAAGCAGATGCATATGCCGTCCAACCTAAAACTGGATGAACCAATGTATTATCCAAGACAGACACAAAATGCTGGAGCAACTGAGCGGAATAGGCAGCATCTCTGGAGAGAAGGAATTTTTGTGACATAGACATAGACATAGACATAGAAAATAGGTGCAGGAGGAGGCCATTCGGCCCTTCGAGCCAGCACTGCCATTCATTGTAATCATGGCTGATCGTTCCCAATCAATAACCCGTGCCTGCCTTCTCCCCATATCCCTTGACTCCACTAGCCCCTAGAGCTCTATCTAACTCTCTCTTAAATCCATCCAGTGATTTTGCCTCCACTGCCCTCTGTGGCAGGGAATTTCGAACAGTCTGAAGAAGGGTTTCGGCCCGAAACGTTGCCTATTTCCTTCGCTCCATAGATGCTGCTGCACCCGCTGAGTTTCTCCAGCACTTCTGTCTACCTTTAATGTACAGTGCAGTTTGAGTTACCATGCAGCCGTACTAGGTGAAATGAACACAATACACACATAAACTAAATTTAACATAAACACCCACCACAGTGGAATCCACATTCCTGTGACGGAAGGCAATAAAGCTCCCTCTTTGTTCACCCGTGGTCGGGGCCTTGAACCCTCCGCACTTGCCGCTGCCGACGGTCCGATGTTCAAGCCCTCTCGTTCGGGATGATGGAAACTCCGGCGTCGGGACGGATCGGAACACTCCGCGGCAGGGAGCTCCCGAGTCGGCCGCTTCTTACCGGAGACCGCGGGCTTCACGGTGTTAAAGTCCACAGGCCCCGCAGTCGGAGCTCCTTCACTGGCGATCCTCGGAAAAGGATCCCCGACTCTGCGATGGTAAGTCGTCGTCAATGACAATAGACAATGGATAGGCCATTCATGTGATCATGGCTGATCATCCCCAATCAGTACCCCGTTCCTGCCTTCTCCCCATAGTCCCTGACTCCGCTATTTTTAAGAGCCCTATCTAGCTCTCTCTTGAAAGTATTCAGAGAACCTGCCTCCACCGCCCTTTGAGGTTGAGAATTCCGCAGACTCACCACTCTCTGTGAGAAAAAGTGTTTCCTCGTCTCCGTTCTGAATGGTTTACTCCTTATTCTTAATCTTTGGCCCCTGGTTCTGGACTCCCCCAACATCGGGAACATGTTTCCTGCCTCCTGCGTGTCCAAGCCCTTAACAATTTTACATGTTTCAATAAGATTCTCTCTCATCCTTCTAAACTCCAGAGTGTACAAGCCCAGCCGCTCCATTTTGTCAGCGTATGACAGTCCCGCCATCTCGGGAATTAACCTTGTGAACCCACTCCCTCAATAGCAAGAATGTCCTTCCTCAAATTAGGGGACCAAAACTACACAATACTCCAGGCGTGGTCTCACTAGGGCCCTGTACAACTGCACTTGTATCCACCTATCACTTGCCTGGCTTTGACCCATCCCACCCCTCTTCCAACATTCCCCCACCCAACCCCCCATTACAGTCTGAAGAAGGGTCCCGACCCAAAACTTCTTCTGTCCACATCCTTCCAGAGATGCTGCCTGACCCGCCGAGTTACTCCAGCACGAGTTACACCAAAAATTAACAATTTTTACCAAAGCCAGTTTAACCGACAAACCTGCACGTCTTTGATTTGGTTTCTGTAGCGTGTAGGATGTGAAAGTGGGATAGAAACATAGAAACATGGAAAATAGGTGCAGGAGTAGGCCATTCGGCCCTTCGAGCCTGCACCGCCATTCAATATGATCATGGCTGATCATCCAACTCAGTATCCCGTACCTGCCTTCTCTCCATACCCCCTGATCCCTTTAGGCACAAGGGCCACATCTAACTCCCTCTTAAATATAGACCAATTAACTGGCCTCACCTTCTGTGGCAGACAATTCCAGAGACTCACCACTCTCTGTGTGAAAAATGTTTTCCTCATCTCGGTCCTAAAGGAATTCCCCCTTATCCTTAAACTGTGACCCCTTGTCCTGGACTTCCCCAACATCGGGATCAATTTTCCTGCATCTAGCCTGTCCAACCCCTTAAGAATTTTGTAAGTCTCTATAAGATCCCCCCTCAATCTTCAAAATTCCAGTGAGTACAAGCCGAGTCTATCCAGTCTTTCTTCATATGGAAGTCCTGCCATCCCAGGAATCAGTCTGGCAAACCTTCTCTGTACTCCCTCTATGGCAAGAATGTCTTTCCTCAGATTAGGAGACCAAAATAGTACGCAATACTCCAGGTGTGGCCTCACCAAGACCCTGTACAACTGCAGTAGAACCTCCCTGCTCTTGCACTAAAATCCTTTTGCTATGAATGCCAACATACCATTCGCTTTCTTCACAGCCTGCTGCACCTGCATGCCTACTTTCAATGACTGGTGTACCATGACACCCAGGTCTCGTTGCATCTCCCCTTTTCCTAAACGGCCACTGTTCAGATAATAGTCTACCCTCCTGTTTTTGCCACCAAAGTGGATAATCCTCACATTTATCCACATTATACTGCATCTGCCATGCATTTGCCCACTCACCTAGCCTATCCAAGTCACCTTGCAGCCTCCTAGCATCCTCCTCACAGCTAACACTGTCCCCCAGCTTCGTGTCATCTGCAAACTTCGAGATTTAATTCCCTCGTCCAAATCATTAATATTGTAAATAGCTGGGGTCCCAGCACTGAGCCTTGTGGCACCCCACTAGTCACTGCCTGCCATCCTGAAAAGGACCCGTTCACTCCTACTCTTTGCTTCCTGTCTGCCAGCCAGTTCTCTATCCACATCAATACTGAACCCCCAATACCATGTGCTTTAAGTTTGTTTACTAGTCTCTTGTGTGGGACTTTGCGAAAGACTTCTGAAAGTCCAGATATAACACATCCACTGCTTCTCCCTTATCCACTCTACTAGTTACATCCTCAAAAAATTAAAAAAGATTCGTCAGACATGATTTACCTTTCGTAAATCCATGCTGACTTTGTCCAATGACTTCACCACTTTCCAAATGCGCTGCTATCCCATCTTTAATAATTGACTCTAGCAGTTTCGCCACTACCGATGTTAGACTAACTGGTCTGTAATTCCCCATTTTCTCTCTCCCTCCCTTTTTAAAAAGTGGGGTTACATTAGCTACCCTCCAATCCTCAGGTACTACTCCAGAATCGAAAGAGTTTTGAAAAATTATCACTAATGCATCCACTATTTCTGGGGCTGCTTCCCTAAGTACCCTGGGATGCAGCCTATCTGGCCCTGGGGATTTATCGGCCTTTAATCCATTCAATTTACCTAACACCACTTTCCGGCTAACCTGGATTTCACTCAGTTCCTCCATCTCATTTGGCACGCGATCCCCTGCTATTTCCGGCAAATTATTTATGGCTTCCTTAGTGAAGACAGAACTAAAGTAGTTATTCAATTGGTCTGCCATGTCCTTGTTCCCCTTGATAAATTCACCTGTTTCTGACTGCAAGGGACCTACATTTGTTTTAACTAATCTTTTTTACTTCACATATCGATAAAAACCTTTGCAGTCAGTTTTTATGTTTCCTGCCAGTTTTCTTTCATAATCCATTTCCCCTTTCCTAATTAAGCCCTTTGTCCTCCTCTGTTGGTCTCTGAATTTCTCCCAGTCCTCTGGTAGGCTGCTTTATCTGGCTAATTTGTACACATCATCTTTTGCTTTTGTTTTGATACTATCCCTGATTTCCCTCGTTATCCACGGATGCACTACCTTCCCTGATAACATAGAACGAGCGTGCAGGTGATCGATAATCAGCGTGGACTTGGTGGGCTGAAGGGTCTGTTTCCATGCTATACCAAACTACACTTTAGCTAGCTAAACTAAACTAAACTCAATTAAACAGGGGCGGCATGGTGGCTCAACGGTTTCGATCCTTACTGCGGGTGCTGTCTGTACGGAGTTTGCACGTTCTCCCTGTGACCTGAGTGGGTTTCCTCCGGGATCTTCGGTTTCCTCCCACACTCCAAAGACGTACAGGCTTGTAGGTTAATTGGCTTGGCATAAATGTAAAAATTGTCCCCAGTGTGTATAGCAGAGTGATAACGTGCGGGGATCGCTGGTTATCGCGGACCCGGTGGGCCGAAGGGCCTGTTTCCACCCTGTATCTCTAAACTAAACTAAACCAAACTAAACTAAACTAAATTAAACAGCAGGAGATAGGATTAGGATAGATGAGCATTGGCAAGTGGATGAAGGGCCAAATATTTGACTTGCAGCCGAAATAGCTGTGATTCCAGATGTAAGTGTTGCCTTGACAGCCAGGCAGAGATACAAGTTTCACATCTGTGTTCACTGTTACAGAGTTCTGTGCTCTCCAGCTAAACCCCGGGTCAATTGCCTGGAGTGTTAACCCTTTCTGTGCCAAACGGAAAACCTGCTAGCTTAGTTTAGTTTAGTTTAGCTTAGTTTATCATTTTTAGCAATGTGTACCAAGGTAAAGTGGTAAGCCTTTGTTTGCCTGTGCTATCCAGTCGAAGACAAAAATCGGCAAGTGGCGCAGTGGTAGTAGAGCTGCAACCTAACTTTTATCCTGACTCTTATACTCAATACAGATTGTTAAGGGCTTGGACACACTAGAGGCAGGAAACACGTCCCCGACGTTGGGGGAGTCCAGAACCAGGGGCCACAGTTTAAGAATAAGGAGTGAGCCATTTAGAACGGAGACGAGGAAACACTTTTTCTCGGAGAGTCTGTGGCATTCTCGGCCTCAGAGGGCGGTGGAGGCCGGTTCTCTGCATGCTTTCAAGAGAGAGCTAGGGATATGGGGAGAAGGCAGGAACAGGGTACTGATTGGGGATGATCAGCCACGATCACATTGAATGACGGTGCTGGCTCGAAGGGCCGAATGGCCTACTAATGCACCTATTGTCTATTGTCTATTGTCTACCCAGATGGATGAAGGCAAGCATGTTCCTTCTTTACTGCTCTATCTACTTAAGTTGCCACTTTCAGAGAGAAATGGGGTGGCACGGTGGCGCAGCGGTAGAGTTGCTGCCTCACAGCGCCAGAGACCCGGGTTCGATCCTGACTACGGGCGCTGTCTGTACGGAATTTGTACATTCTCCCCGAGACCCGCGTGGGTTTTCTCCGGGTGCTCTGGTTTCCTCCCACACTCCAAAGATGCACAGGTTTGTAGGTTAATTGGCTTTGGTAACATTGGAAATTGTACCCAGTGCGTGTAGGGTAGTGCTAGTGTACGGGGTGATCGCTGGTCAGCGCGGACTCACTGGGCCCAAGGACCTGTTTCTGGCGCTGAATCTCTGAAGTCTAAATCCAACTTTAGGAAACAAGGACTTCTTGGATCCGCTAGAATCTTCCACACAAAGGAGAACCGACCCTTTCTCACAACCTGTTTGAGGAGCAATGCTAAAGATAGGCAGGCAAAAAGCTGGAGTAACTCTGCGGGTCAGACAGCATCTCAGGAGAAAGGGAATAGGTGATGGGTCCGGGTCGAGACTTTACTTGTCCTGAAACCTCTCCCCGACTCTCATTCCGAAGAAGGGCCTGGACCCGAAAACCGTCGCCTGTTCCTTCTCTCCAGAGATGCAGCCCGCCCCGCTGAGTTACTCCAGCTTCTCGTGTCTATCTCCGCTTTAAACCAGCAACTGCGGTATAAAATGCAACCTATTAACGTGATGGACTGTGCCACTTCAAGATCGAGAGCACTCGAAACTTAATATCAAGGAATTTGCCCAAACTCACAATCCAGATGATAAATGATTTTTACAGCTTGCATTGATAAAAGAGTTTGATCTTCAAACGCCTGACAATAGCCTTTTTCCTCCAGAAATTCTGAATAAAAAAAATGCCCGTGCGGTGCGCATATCCATCATCTTCAAGCAAGTGAATGGATAAATAAAAAAAAAAATCACATCTTCTCTGGCCCTGAAATGTCCAGCAGGTGGACTTGCTATGCAGCTGCTCTTGAAGAATGAAAACTAATCTAGATACTGCCTCGAGCAAGAGGTGCATAATCCACATATAAAACGAAATAACTAATAAATAAAAGGAAACTTGCCTGGTGAGGTACCTCTCCAGAATCAGCAGCATGTAGCCAATGTTTCAATGCCTTTTGTCCTTACATTTTGGTCTGCAGGGCATACATTTTCAATTAATTGCTTGCCCATTATCTCCACCGGGTCCCTCTAATATGAACAGTAAGAAGAGTTGAAAAGAAAGGGTGATACACAATAGATAATCGACAATAGATGCAGGTGTGGGCCATTTGGCCCTTCGAGCCAGCACTGCCATTCAATGTGATCATGGCTGATCATCCACAGTCAGTACCCCGTTCCTGCCTTCTCCCCATATCCCCTGACTCCGCTATCTTTAAGAGCCCTATCTAACTCTCACTTGAAAGCATCCAGAGGACCAGCCTCCACCGCCCTCTGAGGCAGAGAATTCCACAGACTCACAACTCTGTGTGTGTGAAAAAGTGTTTCTCATCTCCGTTCTAAATGGCCAAACCCTTATTCTTAAACAGTGGCCCCTGGTTCTGGACTCCCCCAACATCGGGAACATGTTTCCTGCCTCTAGCGTGTCCAAACCCTTAATAATCTTATATGTTTCAATATGGTCCCCTCTCACCCTTCTAAACTCCAGAGTATAGTAATGCTGAGGCAAACTCTTTTGAAATGCTTAGGCAGGAACTGCAGGTGCTGGTTTACAATGAAGATGGACACAAAACACTGGAGTAACTCAGTGGAACGGGCAGCATCTCTGTGGAGAAGGAATGGGTAGAACCTTGTTCAGACCGAGAGTCAGCGCAGTGGCGCAGCGGTAGAGTTGCTGCCTTGCTGCTCCAGAGACCCCGGTTCGATCCTGACCTCGGGTGCTGACGGTGCAGAGTTTGTACGTTCTCCCCGTGACCTGCGTGGGTTTTCCCCGGGTGCTCTGGAGCAGAATTATTCCATTCCCGCAAATCAAGTGCACTGCTCCATTCAATCCTGGCTGATCCATCTCTCCCTCCTACCCCAGTCCCCTGCCTTCACCCCATAACCCCTGACACCCGCACTGATCAAGAATCTGTCAATCTCCGCCTTCGAAATATCCACTGACTTGGCCTCCACATCCGTCTGTGGCAATGAAATCCACATGTTCACCACCCCCTGACTAAAGATATTCCCCCTACCACATCCCAAAGACGTGCGGGTTTGTAGGTCAATTGGCCTCCGTAAACTGCCCCCCCCCCCCCCCCCCGCTGTGGAGGATGTAGAACTGGTATCCAGGTGGATCGATGGTCGGTGAGGACCTGGTAGGCCGAAGGGCCTGTCTCCAAGCTGTATCTCCAAACCAAACTAAACTAGATTCAGTGTGATTGTGGTAATCTCCAAAAGAATGGAGCCAAGTGTTGACAACAGCTTACTGAGGGGCAGTCTTGACGCAGATCAGTGTCAGGGTTAGTGGAGGAAGGAACTGCAGATGCTGGTTTAAACTGAAGATGGACACGAAGAGCTGGAGTAGCTCCGCGGGACAGGCAGCATCTCTGGAGAGAAGGAATGGATGACGTTTCGGGTCGAGCCCCTTCATCAAGTGCAGGGCTGCACATCTCACGAACAACCATGTAAATTATGGTTTACCAAAAAAAAAGACACAAAGTGGTGGAGTAACTCAGTAGGTCATCGAGTGGAGACAGGCCCTTTGGCCCAACTTGCCCACACCAACCAACATGTCCCATCTACACTAGTGCCACCTGCCTGCGTGTGGCCCATATCCCTCTAATATCCATGTACCCGTTTAAATGTTTCCAAAAAAAGTTGCAATAGTACCTTCCCCAACCACCTCCTCCGGCAGCCCGTTCCATAAACCCACCACCCTTCGTATAAGAAAGTTACCCCTCAGGTCCCTATTACATCCTTCCCGCCCCCCCTCACCTTAAACCAATTTCTTCCAGATCGCGAAGGTCAGGCAGCATTTTGGGAGAAAATGGATAGTTTGAATTTGGTTCAGACATGAATCAATCTGAATAAGGGCCCCGACCCAAAATGTCTAATGTATCGATGTTCTCTGAAGAAGGGTCTCGACCCGAAACGCCACCCATTCCTTTTCTCCAGAGATGCTGCCTGTCCTACTGAGCTACTCCAGCAATTGGTGTCCTTTGATGGATGGGTGATCTTTTGGGTTGGGGAACCTGCTGCAGACTGATTGAAGTTACGGGGGTGGAAGCTGGAAGAGAGCTGGGGGTGGGACAAAGTGCGGGGAGTGATGGGTGGATACAGATGTCTTCAGGGGTCGGAGGAAGCACATTCAGGAAACTAAAGACCCTCTCCCCTGGCCAAGAGCTCCATCCCAGCCTCTTCGGAATAGTTTGCAAAATCAGTGCAAAATTACATCTCAGCCGGAGACGCAGGGAACTGCAGATCTCGATCTTTTTATTAATTTTTTTAGTTTAGAGATACAGCGTGGAAACAGGCCCTTTGGCCCACCGAGTCCGCCCCGACCAGCGATCCCCGCACAGGAACACTATCCTACACACATTGGGGACCATTTACACTTACACCATGCCACCAGTCTGTGGAATTCTCTGCCTCAGAGGGCAGTGGAGGCCGGTTCTCCGGATGCTTTCAAGAGAGAGCTAGATAGGGCTCTTAAAGATAGCGGAGTCAGGGGATACGGGGAGAAGGCAGGAACTGGGTACTGATTGGGGATGATCAGCCGTGATCACATTGAATGGTGGTGCTGGCTCGAAGGGCCGAATGGCCTACTCCTGCACCTCTTGTCTATTGTCTAACCAACAAACCCACACGTCTTTGGTGTGGGATCTCAGAGAAAACCCACAAAGTTCACGGAGAGAATGAACAAACTCCGTAGTCGGGATCGAACCCGTGTTTCCGGCGCTGCAGGCGCTGACATGCAGCAACGCCACTGCTGCCCCACCGTGGTCTTCTTGTATTACAGTTGGGCAATGCACAGCTGCCGTGCTGGAAATGGTACAGAGAGGATTTACCAGGGTGTTGCCAGGACTAGAGGATCTGAGCTGTAGGCAGAGGTTGAGCTGGCTGGGACTCTATTCCTTGGAGCAAAGGAGGATGAGGGGCTGATCCTATAGAGGCGTGAGAGGAATGGATCGGGTAGACGCACCCAAGAGTCTCTTGCCCAAAGTAGGTGAAACGTGGACCAGAGGACATGCTGTAGGTTAAAGATGATGGGGAAAAGATTGAATAGGAATCTGAGGGGTAATCTTTTCACACAGAGGGAGGTGGGTGTATGGAACGAGCTGCCAGAGGTGGTCGAGACTGGGACGATCCCAACATGTCTTCTTCTTCGTCTTACGTGTGGCGCGCGCAGCCTAAAGTTGTGGGACAACTTGTTCTATTTGATCTTCTGTTTGTGCACGTCGAGTTGATTGCATTCGTCGAAACAGGGCGGGCCACGTGAAGGTTGCGATCTCCCACCCCCGCAACATTTGAGAAACAGGTGGACAGGTACATGGATAGGACAGGTTTGGAGGGATATGGACCAAGCGCGGGCTGGTGGGACTGGTGTAGCTGGGACACTGTCGGCCGGCGTGGGCAAGTTGGGCCGTGCGGCAGGTCTCCGCGCTGTATCAGTCACCCTGCGCCTCTGCACGCCAAGGAATGCTGTGCACAGACTCCGCTCGTCCCCTCACTATCTCCGTGATGCTTTTCGCCTCCGGGTTCCTGTTTATTTATGTTTCCCAAACGTTGGCTGGGAGGAGGTTTTCATCTGCGAGTGGCAGCTGCAGTCAATCTGCGACTGCAAATGTGCAGAAAAAGGAACTAATTATTTGAGGTAAAATGTGTTTTAAAAAACGAGCCCCAGCGCAGAACGGCCCAGCTGTTTGTGTAAGAAACGGTGAAACCTGACTTTGTCAGACCATGCCTGTATATTATTACCACTTGGCTTTAATCCTCATCTGGGCCTGTTGTTTTATAAAATATTTCCCACAGATGATGTCAATTACGATTTTCGTCCTGGTTGTCAGCTGACAGACTTTTGGAACAAGTCAAAATGAAAAAAAAGCAGGAAAAAGAACAACTTCTGTGGTCTGCCCTCTGATAAAGTTATAACTGCGCGATACTGATCTAAAATCAATAATTCAGTTAATAGCTAGCAGAGGGAAGACCTTGCTTCACCAGCGGCGAATTAAACGCAGCGCTCTGGGCAGATGTTTGACTTTCGCCCAAGTTTGTGTTTCTCCTTTCTTCTCTCCGTGTCTTTGCGCTGCTCGTCTGTTCACGGCCGTCAGAGTTTGCCCCCCCCCCCGTCCACGGTGACCTGGGAGATGTCAACGCAAGCGCCCGATATGTTCATATATGTCCACGCGTGATAGGAGCAGAATAAGGCCATTCGGCCCATCCGGTCTGCTCCGTCATCCAATCGTGGCCCACCTGTCGTTCCCGCTCAACCCCATTCCCCTGCCTCCTCCCCATAACTCCTAACACCCGTATGTGAATGGGCCTGATTGTATGAGCTCAGTTGTGGTATTATCTGATTTAACTGGATAGCATGCAAGCAAAAGATTTTCACTGTATAAGGTCAAAAGGTCATAAGTGATTGGAGCAGAATTAGGCCATTCGGCCCATCAAGTCCGATCATGGCTGATCCATCTCTCCCTCCGAACCTCATTCTCCTGCCTTCTCCCCCTAACCCCTGACACCCGAACTGATTAGGAATCTATCTGTCTCTGCCATACAAATACCCATTGTCGACCCCCACAGCCTTCTGTGGCAAAGAACTCCACAGATTGACCACCCTCCGACTGAAGAAATCCCTCCTTATCTTGTCCTTTAATTCTGAGGCTGTGGCCTCTGGTCCTAGACTCTCCCACTAGTGGAAACATCCTCTCCACATCCACTCTATCCAGGCCTTTCACAATTCTGTACGTTTCAATGAGGTCCCCCCGCATCCTTCTAAACTCCAGCGAGTACAGGCCCCGGTGCCGACAAAGGCTCATCATACGCCAACCCACTGGTTCCTGGGATCATTCTCGTAAACCTCCTCTGCACCCTCTCCAGAGCCAGCGCGTCCTTCCTCAGCTATGAGGCCCAAAATTGCTCACGATACTCCAAATGCGGCCTGACCAGCGCCTGACCAGAGTTCCAGCAACGGTTATTGGAAGTGATCAGAGTTGACATCAATGGGAACAGCGACTGGAATTAGCTGTTGTATTAGCAGTGGCTTAGGGGTGGGATGGTGGAGGCGGGATAATGTTGGTGGGGTTGGTTTAGTTTAGTTTAGTTTAGTTTAGAGATACAGTGCGGAAATAGGCCCTTCGGCCCACCGTGTCCACGCTGACCAGCGATCCCCGCACATTAACGCTACCCTACACACACCAGGGACAATATACAATTTTAATGAAGCCAATTAACCTACAAACCTGCACGTCTTTGGAGTGTGGGAGGAAACCGAAGATCCCGGAGAAAACCCACGCGGGTCACGGGGAGAACGTACAAACTCCATACAGACAGCACCCGTGGTCTGGATCGAACCGGGGTCTCTGGCGCTGTGAGGCAGCAACTCTCCCACTGTGCCATCCAAAGGATACCAAAGGATATCAAAGGATATTTTATTTCTAAAAGAGGGCGCAAAGTGCCGGAGCAACTCAGCGGGTCAGGCAGCATCTCTGGGGAACATGGGGGAGGTGACGTTCAGGGTCAGGACTTTTCTTTAGACTGTGACAGGAGTGGGGAAAGAAAAGCTGGAAGAGAGGAGGGGCAGGACAAAGCCTGGCAAGTGATAGGTGGATGCGGTTGAGGCCAGGGATGAAAAAGAACAGAAGGTGTGCGACAAAAGGATCGAAGAGTTGTGAATTGTGAAGCTAGAGGAAGGAATGGAGGTTGAAATGGAGGTTGACATTATTGGGAAAAAGTGTGCTCGATCCGACCAAAAACTCTTTCCATCGTTCAAATACATATCAAATTGTAATTTTTTGTGCTCAGAAATTTGGTTGTAAATAGTATTGTCGTTTGGGTTTGTTTTCACCATCTAGTATTAACTCTGAAAGACAGAAGCTTAGAGTTCTTGGATCGATTCAAACTGAAAGGAACAATGGAGCAAACCACTGGAAGTTGACAGGGGTTTCACATCCTACATTTAACACACTTGAAGAATAACTTGCTTTGAGTCAAATTGCTTTCATTACCGAGCCCGATTCAGATGCTCCAATTACCTTCTGACATTACCTTGCACAGGTCCCAAAAGGCAGACACATTGCAAATGTCTCACGTAATTGTTTGATCATTTTCAGAAGGTGTCACGGTGGCGCAGCCTGGTAGAGTTGCTGACTTACAGCGCTTGCTGCACCAGAGACCCCGGTTCGATCCCGACCACGGGTACTGTCTGTACGGGGTTTGCAGGCTCCCCCCCCCCTACCCCCGTGACATAGAAACATGGAAACATAGAAAATCGGTGCAGGAGGAGGCCATTCAGCCCTTCAAGCCAGCACCGCCATTCAATATGATTATGGCTGATCGTCCAAAATCAGTACCCCCTTCCTGCTTTCTCCCCATATCCCTCGATTCCTTAAGCCCTAAGAGCTATCTCAAACTCTCTCTTGAAAACATCCAGTGAATCGGCCTCCACTGCCTTCTGTGGCAGAGAATTCCACAGATTCACAACTCTCTGGGAAAAAAGGTTTTTCCTCATCTCAGTCCTAAATGACCAGCCCCTTATTCTTCAACTGTGTGACCCCTGGTTCTGGACTCCCAAAAAACATCGGGAACATTTTTCCTGCATCCAGCCTGTCCAATCCCTTCAGAATTCTATATGTTTCTACAAGATTCCCTCTCATCCTCCTAAATTCCAGTGACCCACGTGACCGCGTGGGTTTTCCCCGGGTGCTCCGGTTTCCTCCCACACTCCAAAGACGTACAGGTTTGTACGCTAATTGGCTTGATATAAATGTAAAATTGTCCCTAGCGTGTGTAGGATAGTGTAAGTGTGCGGGGATCGCTGGTCTGTGCGGACACGGTGGGCCGAAGGGCCTGTTTCCGTGCTGTATCTCTAAACAAAACTAAAAATAGATTGTTCTGTATGTGCAGAGGGCCAGCATGTCTTTTTTGTGCTCTTTGCCATATTTAAAGAGCTATTGAGTGGCCATTTCGAGGGAGGGTGGTAATGCCTCCAGAGCCTTCAAGGCCGGGACACAGAGAGGGTCATGGGGGGGGGGGCTGAGCCGGTTGAGGGTGACGGAGGAGGCCCTGCAGCAGCCTGGGGCTCGCCTGGATCGGGAACCGCAACAGTACATCGAGCGCGTGCACCGGACTTTGGACTTTGAGTAACGGACCACCAATAATGTCGGCGCCTGCATGTGTAGTGCATGCACAAGGTATTTCACTGTGCAGTTGCAGACATGACAAATAAAGCACTATTGAACTACAATAAAGCATCTTTGAACATTTTTCTTAATTTTGCGTAGACTTGTAGACTCTAATCTCACATCACCACAATCAGAGATGGGCAATAGACAATAGACAATAGGTGCAGGAGTAGGCCATTCGGCCCTTCGAGCCAGCACCGCCATTCAATGTGATCATGGCTGATCATCCCCAATCAGTACCCCGTTCCTGCCTTCTCCCCATATCCCCTGACTCCGCTATTTTTAAGAGCCCTATCTAGCTCTCTTTTGAAAGCATCCAGAGAACCGGCCTCCACCGCCCTCTGAGGCAGAGAATTCCACAGACTCACAACTCTCTGTGAGAAAAAGTGTTTCCTCGTCTCCGTTCTAAATGGCTTACTCCTTATTCATAAACTGGTTCTGGACCCCCCCAACATCGGGAACATGTTTTCTGCCTCTAGCGTGTCCAAGCCCTTAACAATTGTATATGTTTCAATGAGATTCCCTCTCATCCTTCTAAACTCCAGAGTGTACAAGCCCAGCCGCTCCATTCTCTCAGCAAATGACAGTCCCGCCATCCCGGGAATTAACCTTGTAAACCTACGCTGCACTCCTCAATAGCAAGAATGTCCTTCCTCAAATTAGGGGACCAAAACTGCACACAATACTCCAGGTGCGGTCTCACTGGGACCCTATACAACTGGTGGCGTTTAAGAGGCTTTTAGACAGGCGAGTGGATATGCAGGGAATGGAAGGATATGGATCACATGCGGGCAGAGGAGATTAGTTTAACTTGGCATTACGTTCGGCACGGACATTGTGGGCCAAAGGGGCCTGCTCTTGTTCTGTACAGTTTAGTTTAGAGACACAGCGCGGAAACAGGCCCTTCGGCCCACTGAGTCCGCACCGACCTACGATCCCCGCACAATAACACTATCCTACACCAGGAGCATTTTTTCCATTTATACTAAGCCAATTAACCTACAAACGCCGTACAGACAAGCACCCGTAGTCAGGATCGAACCCGGGTCTCTGGCGCTGTAAGCGCTGTAAGGCAGCAACGCTACCGCTGCGCCACCGTGCCGCCCTGAGCAGTTCCATGTTCTCTGTTCGATTGGCACTTAATGAGTAACTGGAACATCATTGTATCATTAAAAAAGCTCTTGGTTCTCCTGTTCTGTTCTATATTCTGTGTTCACACTTTTATAACAGACCACCGTAAATGATGCCTGGGGATTCAAGGAAAGGAGAAAGCACCAAGTAAGTGAAGTAAATAGAAATATTTGAAATTAAATCAACAAGTATTGAGAGGTGCCAAAAATGAACCGATTTGAAGAAAGTCAATGTTTAAACAGAACTGACCAACTCCATCCTGAAGTTGAGTTAACCCAAGATAATTGACAATTGATTAGAGATAAGATTGAGAGTCAAGAGTTCGTTTATGGGGCTGTCCCACTGTACGAGCAAATTCAAGAGCTCTCCCGAGTTTTAAAAAAAATCAAACTCGTGGTAAGCACGTAGAATGTACGTAGCGGGTACGTCGGAGCTCGGGACGTCTCTTAGCGGCTCGTAACGCTAACGGCAGGTACTCGGGAAACGTGGTAAGCTCGTGAAGACTTGTGAAGATTTTTCAACATCGAGAGCCCCGAGTACCCACGAGCGGCTGTTACCGTAATTCTCCGAGTTCGAATCAGGGGAAACTCGGGAGAACTCTTGAATTAGCTCGTGCAGTGGGTCAGCCCCTTTACTCTGTTATGTTGCAGGAGCTTTAAGGGCCTGTCCCACTGTACGAGGTAGTTCAAGAGTTCTCCCGATTCGAACTCGGAGATTTACGGTAATAGCCGCTCGTAGGTACTCGGGGCTCTCGTGGACATTTTTCAACATGTTGAAAAATCTTCACGCGTCGTCACGAGCTTACCGTGCTTCCCGAGTACCTGCCGACAGCGTTACGAGCCGCTAAGAAACGTCCCGTGCTCCGACGTACCCGCTTCGTACATTCTACGTGCTTACCACGAGTTTGATTTTTTTTTAAACTCGGGAGAGCTCTTGAATTTGCTCGTACAGTGGGACAGGCCCTTTACGCTTTCTCAGGAGATATTGCTCAGTAACTGGAAATGCAAAAACAACCGTTCCCTCAATAAAATCCAGGAATGCACCTTGTTAAAATCAATGAAGTGCAGCACTGAAATTGAGGAGAAAATAAGTGCCTAACAACCCAGGAATAATTGGTTTATGAGAAGCATTTTTTTTTTGAGTTAATGGATTATTAATAAAATCTAAGCTGGCGGGTTCAGGAGCTTGTTGATGAAGTTTCATACTGTCATGGTCACGTCTGTTCTTGGGTGGGTGAAGGTACCTTGTAGCGAAATTCCAACTGGTGACAAAGGATAAGTGCACTTCAACAATATTTTATTGAAGAAAATGCAGGCAGCATGGAACTGCAGATGCTTTGGTTTAGTTTAGGGATGCAGTGCAGAGGCAGGTCCTCCAGCCCAGCGAGTCCGCATCGACCAGCGACCACCCGTCACTAGCACTATCCTACACGTGGGCGACACGGCAGCGCAGCGGGAGAGTTGCTGCCTTACTGCGCTTACAGCGCCAGAGACCCGGGTTCGATCCTGACAACGGGTGCATGTCTGTACGGAGGTTGTACGTTCTCCACGTGACCAGCGTGAGTTTGCTCCAAGAACTTTGGTTTCCTCCCACACTCCAAAGACGTGCAGGTGGGTAGGTTAATTGGCTTGGTATGAATGGAAATTGTCCCTTGTGTGTGTGAGATAGTGTGAGTTTGCAGGGGATCGCTGGTCGGTGTCGACTCGTGCTGTATCTCTAAACTAAAGGGCCAATCTACAATTTTTACAGAAGTCAGTTAACCTACAAACCTGCGCGTCTTTGGAGTGTGGGAGGAAACCGGAGCACCCGGAGAAAACCCACGTGGTCACGGGGAGAACGTACAAAAACTCCGTACAGACAGCGCCCGTAGTCAGGATCGAACCCGGGTCTCTGGCGCTGTGAGGCAGCAACTCTACCGCTGCGCCACCGTGCCGCCCATTTGCATCGCAAAATTCTCCAACCCCACCCCATTCTTTTCCTTTGTTTCCCCCACCCTCCTTTTCCTGATCCCGATGCGCTCCCGCTCTCCCTCCATCCTGATAGAAGGATACAACATTATTAGAGGCATATGTAGACAGGATAGACAGTCAGACCCTTTTCCCCCAGGATGGAAATGTCAAAGACTCGAGGGCATAGCTTTAGTTTTAGTTTTTAGTTTAGAGATACAGCGTGGAAACAGGCCCTTCGGCCCACCGGGTCCGCGCCGACCAGCGATCCCCGCACATTAACACTATCCTACACCTACTAGGGACATTCACCAAGCCAATTAACCTACAAACCTCTACGTCTTTGGAGTGTGGGGAGGAAACTGAAGATCTCAGAGAAAACCCACGCAGGTCACGGGGGAGAACGGACAAACTCCGTACGGACAGCGCCCGTAGTCGGGATCATACCCGGGTCCCCAGCGCTGCATTCACGGTAAGGCAGCAACTCTTGCACTGCTCCACCGTGACCACCCAAAAGCTTTAAGGCGAGAGGGGTAAGGTTGAAAGGAGATGTGCGGGGCACGTTTTTGTCACAGAGAGTGCCTGGAATGAGCTACCGTGGGTGGTGGTGGAGGCAGATACGATTGTGGCGTTTATGTGACTTTTAGATATGCACATGGATACGCAGGAAAAGGAGGCATATGGATCAACGGCTGGCAGAGGAGATCAGTTTAATTTTGCATCGTGTTTGGCAAGGACATTGTGGGCCAACAGGCTTGTTTATTCTCAGAACTGGAGACTGCAGAAATTCGACATATATCCAATGACTTTGAAGATAGACACAAAATGCTGGAGTAACTCAGCGGGACAGGCAGCATCTCTGGAGAGAAGGAATGGGTGATGTTTCGGGTCGAGACCCCTCGTCAGACTTCGAATGACTCCAAATACTTCCAAAATGGCTCCAATTACTTTGAAAATGGCGCCAAAACCTGGCGACTCTTGCACGCGATCTCAGTGGAATATTTCTACACACTTTGTATTAATCAGTGATTGTGTTTAGATCACAATCCCAATCACAATAATAGAAAGATAGAAACATAGAAAATAGGTGCAGGAGTAGGCCATTCGGCCCTTCGAGCCTGCACCGCCATTCAATATGATCATGGCTGATCATCCAACTCAGTATCCTGTACCTGCCTTCTCTCCATATCCCCCGATCCCTTTAGCCACAAGGGCCACATCTAACTCCCTCTTAAATATAGCTACTTATATAATACTTTATGAGCCAAGTATGTTTTGCAACATACGAGGAATTTCATTTGCCAAGTCAGTCGTACAAATAAAAAGCAACAGAACACACAAAACACATTTTAACATTAACATCCCCCACAGTGACTCCTCCACATTCCTCACTGTGATGGAAGGCGAAAAAAAAGTTAAATCTCTTCCGTTTGCTCTCCCGCGATCGGGGGCCTCAAGCCCTCCGTTGATGGGATGATCTGTAACCGGCGGCGGGCACTCCGCGTCGAGGCGATCCGCTCCTGCATCAGGGGGATGTCAGATTCCCCCCCGCACGGACGATCGAACCCCGCGTCGGGGCTGGTCAAACCTTTCGCGACATTGGAGCTCCCGACATCCACGGCCTCTCCCGAGACCGCGAGCTCCCGATGCAAAGTCTGCAAGCCGCGGTTGGAGCGATCCCAGGCAGGGGATCTACTCCGATGTAAAGTCTCGCCCCGCGGTGGGGCCCCAAGGTCAGTCCCGAGGAGGCCTCCAGCTCCATCGATGGTAGGCCGCAGAGCGGCCGGAGAATGCAATCCGAAAATTAATCGCATCTCCGACAAGGTAAGAAACTAAAAAAGTTTCCCCCTTTCACCCTACATAAAACAAACCGGAGAACATTTACACAAATTTTTAACACACACTAAAAATTAAAAAAAAGACGAAAAAACAAACAGACTGTTGGCTGGGCTGCCAGTCGTACGGTGTCCCTGGTGGTAACTTATGGCAATATTTTACTGAACAGTATACAAAAAAAGAATTTTGCTGCATGTATGTACATGTGACAATAATCGATCATTGGCCTTTGTTCTATGCTCTCTGTCCGCAGAAATTTCTACGCATCTCAATTTTAAACAGAAACCACATCTTTCTTTTTCCTAATAAAAAAACATTATTTTGTGGCTCTGTCTCCTTGTTTGTAACTCAAATATCTCAACATCAGGGTGGCATGGTGGCGCAGCGGTAGAGTGGCTGCCTCACAGCGCCAGGATAAGGGGGAAGTCTTTTAGGACCGAGATGAGAAAAACATTTTTCACACAGAGAGAGGTGAATCTGTGGAATTCTATGCCAGTTGAGGCCAGTTCATTGGCTATATTTAAGAGGGAGATAGATGTGGCCCTTATGGCTAAAGGGATCAGGGGGTATGGAGAGAAGGCAGGTTCGGGATACTGAGTTGGATGATCAGCCATGAGGCTCGAAGGGCCGAATGGCTACTCCTGCACCTATTTTTCTATGTTTCTATCTTTCTATGCCAGAGACCTGGGTTCGATCCTGACTACGGGTGCTGTCTTTACGGAGTTTGCACTTTCTCCCCGTGACCTGCGTGGGTTTTCTCCGGAAAGCTCCGGTTCCCTCCCACACCGCAAAGACGTGCAGGTTTGTAGGTTAATTGGCTTGGTATAAATGTAAAATTGTCCCTCGCATCTATAGGATAGTGTTAGTGTGCGGGGAATGCTGGCAGGCGCGGTCTCGGTGGGCTACAGGGCTTGTTCCTGTGCAATATCTCTAAGCTAAACTAAACTAAACTCTACCCTGCCAAATGTCCTCTGGATCTGATAAGCTTGAGTAACAAATATCTAGTAAAAGCCCTGTCTCACGGTGCGAGTTGACCCACGAGGGACCCCGAGTTTTCACTCGCGGTAATCACGTACAATTAACGTAGCGGGAACGTCGGAACTCGCGCGCGCAACTTAGCGACTCGTGGCGCTAACGGCAGGTACCCGTGAAGCTTGGTAACTCGTGAAAAAATTCAAACGTGTTTGAGGTTTTCCGCGAGTCAAATTTACTGTTCAAGTTAAAAATGGAAACATTTAAACTCGTTGTAAAAACGTAGTGGCCCGTGCGTTTACCTTAGTGACTCGTGAGCCTACCGTGGGCACCCTTTAACTCAGCGGGCAGGCAGCATTTCTGGAGAGAAGGAATGGGTGACGGGATGACGTTTCCAAATTTTTCCAGCACCGTATGTTCACTTTTTGTCAACCAGCATCTGCATACACTCTCTTGTGTATGACATTATTTGTATCCGTGACAGTTGATTGTCGCTCCCTTCTGTTTCCCGGGGGTCGGGACGGGACTGGGAGTTGGGAAAGTAAAAGGTGGGGGGGGGGGGGGGGGGGGGAGGGGGGGGGGGGTGGGGGGGGAGGGGGGGGAGTGGGGGTCAGGTTGGGGTGACTTAGTACGGGAGACAAGTGTACTGACTGTGTGAGAGCAGACACTTTGGTAGTGATTGCCCATGGGGTTCACTGTCGAGGACTTCATAATGCAGAGAGCATTATAAACAGTGGAGCGATTAACCCTGGAAAAGGGGGGAGACTTCTCTCTGAGTTGGACCCAGGAAACTGAACACAATCTGCAGTTTCACAAAATGCTTTAAAAAAAACTTTAAGTTATAGATTATGGACAATTTTAAGTTGAGTATGGACAAATCCCACAAACCACACTACATTATTCTTGAATAGATGACTTTGAATTCGTGATTTTTAAAAAAGGAACCAAATCTAGTGCCTTGTGTCTTGGCAATTCATGATTCTCCACGCTGGGCAGAGAATGGGATTTGTAAGCGGCTAACTTCATTCTAAAACGTGGAATGTCACACTGGCGGCGCAGCAGTAGAGTTGCTGCCTCACAGCGCCAGAGACCCGAGTTCAATCCTGACGACTGGTGCTGTCCGTACGGAGTTTGCATGTTCTCCCAGTGACCACGTAGATTTTTTCCGGGTGCTCCAGTTTCCTCCCACATTCCAAAGACGTGCAGGTTTGTATGTTAATTGTCGTCAGTAAATTGCCCCGCAGTGTGTAGGATAGAACTAGTGTCCGGGTGATTGTGGTCAGCATGGGCTCGGTGGGCCGAAGGGCCTGTTTCCACACTGTATCTAAACTAAACTAAAGGCCCTGAAGAAGAGTCCTGACCCGAAACGTCAACTATCCATTAACATTTTCTCCAGAGATGCTGCCTGACCCGTTGAGTTATTCCAACACTTTGTGACCATTTGTGATTAGTTAATGCTTCAACTCTTTCTCGAGGAATGGGAATTAGGGGAAGCAGTAGGAAATATGTTGCTTTGCATTTAAAATAAATAGATTAGCCAGGATAGTAATTATTAAGTCAAAGTTACAGTTATGTAAGTGCACCTGCGGTAGAAGTGAGGAGAGGTGTGGGGTAATCAGGGGAACAAATTTTGGGTCGAGATCCTTCTTCAGAAGATGAGCCCTTATCCGAAATGTCACCTATCCACGTTCTCCAGAGATGTTACCCGGCCCGCGTTGTTACTCCAGCTTGTTGCGTCTGCCTTTCCATCTAAAGCCTTGGGATCGTCGCCCTTCGTGTTGGCGTGGAGGGGGAGGGGGGTATTGTGCTGTTTGATCGCCCCCTGCTATCCCAGGGACAGGGAGACACAGCGGCTTTTGAGGACTGGTGGGCAATCACTACCAAAGTGTCTGCCCACACAGTCAGTACACCTCTCCTACACTTGTCTCCCGCCACTAAGATCATCCCGCTGAGAATGATCCCAGCCTAACCCAAGAGCCTCGTCACCCCAGACAGATTAATGACCCCCCCCCCCCCCATCCTCCCTCCACCCCAACTTACGCTCTGGGCACCAAAAGCAGCTCGGGAGGCGAACCCTGAGCTCCGTCTCTCCCCCACAATTTGATGTGCAACTGATGTGAAAGAAACAGCGGCTGCACCCGGCATGGACTTCTCACACTCTCACACATGAAAAGTGTTGTGCGAATAAACAAAAACAAGGAATAAAACCAAAGCTCCGGCTTGAAAGGCAACTAAAAAATATATTCTGCTTAGAACGAGCAGCCACGAGACATCCGTCCACATTCAAAGATTTAATCTCCGTCCCCCGCAGTGTGTAGGCCTGGCAGTAAATTCAATTTTAAAAAAATATAACAAACCTCCGCCGCTGGTCTTCTAACTACGTCAAGTGTGTGTTTCAAACAAATCATAAGTATAACTGCTCTGGCACTGGGGGTGCGCATTTTCCCTTTGTGAGGTCATATCAATAGACGCGGCCGCGCTGAATTCTATCTTTAACTCAAAGCCGCAGGATGGAGATGTCTTCTTTAACACTGTTGCTTATTAAAACAGACCTTCATTCACGGTTGGCTCAAGAGTAACGGGAGGGGATCTTGGTATCTCGGGAGAGGAACTTGGAACATCGCAGAAATGACATACCCGTGGGAACGCGGTTAAACACTTGAACATAAACTTGAAATCTCGTACTGAACCACGAGTCTGTTTTTTTTCTTTCACTTGGGGTCACTCGTGGGTGGACTCGCACCGTGAGACAGGACTTTAACTGGAGTTATGGCAACTTAGAAACATAGAAACATAAACAAATAGGTGAAGGAGTAGGCCATTCGGCCCTTCGAGCCAGCACCACCATTCAATATGATCATCTAAGATCAGTACCCCGTTCCTGCTTTCTCCCCATACCCCTTGATTCCTTTAACCCTAAGAAATTAAATTGAACTCTCCCTTGAAAACATCCAGTGAATTGCCCTCCACTGCCCTCTGGGCAGAGAATTCCACAGATCCGCCAACTCTCTGGGTGAGTAACATCGAAAGGAGAAAGAGACGAAACGCGTTGTGACTCAGCGGGACAGGCAGCATATCTGGAGAGAAGGATCGATTTTCGTCTATGGGCGACGTTTCCGGTGGAAACCATTCAGAAATACTTTTGTCCAATATCATATCTTTCACAATGACGTGTGAGAGTCTTTGGTAAGACTGGGTGTGTTGTAAGATATACGAATAACATATTAAAGCATGACCACCATTGACGTTTTGTGGCTTGCAAGTCATAAAGTCTCTATTGTCTTCAAATATGCTTTAAACAAGGATGAGATGGATTTAATTATTGTTTGCTGAGCAAAGTGTTTACTTGGAAAATTCCCACAGAAGTGACTTCCCTCCGCATCCTGGACAGTGGCTTCCTCTTCTTGTGAATGATACATAAACCAAAGGAATAGTTAGATCTCAAGCCGGGTGTTGAGCAGCCAGGTTGTTGTCTCTGCGTCAATGTCTGCCGGGCCCTGAGCTCCATTTGGTGGGTGGTAGAGCGGGCACCCAGGGATGACATGGTCGGCTGCCTGTTGTCCTGCTCCGCATTCACAGGCTGGGCTCTGGCGGAGGGAGCCCCCCATCTCCACACGCTGGCATTGAAACGCCCAACTCCAGTACCAAGTCTGTTGAGCTTCACCCATGCTCCTCTGGGGGAGGTCAGACCCTGGACAACTTTTTATCTGGTGAAGAGATGTAGCTGTGTAATGGAGATGAGGTTGGTGGCCATCCAGTGAGCTCTTGTCTTAGTTGGCTGGATGAATGCTAGGAGTCGTTTTCCATGTGGAGCAAAAAGGGTGGGTGTATGTGACTTTCAGTCGGGGTGGCCTTGCTTCTCTGCAGATGTGGGCCGATAATTTAATGCCTAACGATGGGCACACTTCGAGCTTAGATTTTGGTGTTGTTGTCCCTTTTAGATTTTAACATGCGGACGGTATTGATCTTTTTTCTTTTTTTTTGCGTTATGTTTTTTTTCGTTTGGTTATGCTCACAATGTAGTTTATAGTATTCTTCAGGAAGAAAAAAGACAGACATTCTGGAGTAACTCAG
Source organism: Okamejei kenojei (assembly GCA_035221665.1). NCBI lineage: Eukaryota > Metazoa > Chordata > Chondrichthyes > Rajiformes > Rajidae > Okamejei > Okamejei kenojei. The sequence goes on from CM069138.1 coordinate 11,127,274, forward strand.
CAGGTCGGGCTGCATCATTAGACCTTTAGGACTTTTAGACTACAGTGTGGAGGAAAACAGGCCATTCGGCCCTCTGAGCCCACCGCCGTCCAGCGATTCCCCTAACTCGCAATATCCCGCACGCACCAGGTACAATTTACAATTTTAACGACGTTCTACTTTAACGTTACCATTTTAACCCATTTCTCCTGCCTTTTTTCCCCATAACTTCTGACACTGCACTAATCAAGAATCTATCAATCTAGCCTTAAAGGTATTCACTGACGGCCTCCACAGCCTTCTGTGCCAAAGAATTCCACAGATTCACCACCCTCCTCATCTCCTTCCTATAAGCAAAAGCGTCCTTCCATTCTGATCTTGGAGAGGTTTAATAAAATCATGAGAGGAAAAGGTCAAGTAGATGCACAGAGGCTCTTGCCCAGAGTAGAACCAGCCAACACAGGTTTAAGGTGAGGGGGGGGGAAAGATTTATTAGGAACCCGAGGGGTAACCGTTTCACACAAAGGATGGTGGGTGTATGGAACGAGCTGCCTGGAGGAGGCCGTTGAGGCAGGGACTATCACAACACTTTAGACAGGTTCATGGATAGGACAGGTTTGGAGGGATATGGGCCAAATGCAGGCAGGTTGGACACGTGTAGATGGGACACGTTGGTCGGTGTGGGCATATGTTAGGTGGAATTTTGTGCGTTTTACCCATCCTTTTATATCTTGACTTTGTCAGTTAGGGCCCCTGACACAAAATAAAAACAACTTCATAGATCAGCGGTGAGTCTCTTCGAGCAATTTGGCTTCATAAAGGCTATCTGGAGCTGATATAATCGGGGAAAGCAGTGTGAGCAAGCTCAAAACTACTTCGAAAATCCTACGGTAACTGTAGGATTCCTATACCCATATTCTATCATGGTCCTGAAGTTTATGACTACCAGCTTTTTGTAATGCTATTTATGAGCTCAAACTACTTTGTTGATCTTATATCAAACTATACCTTATTATTTTATTTTTTTCATATTTTTAATTTTCATATTTTTAATTTTCATTCTTAAACTGTAATTATTGTTTAGTTTTGTCCTTTTTATTTTCTGCTGCCCCCTGATTTGCCATTAACGCTCATTTTCAGATGGGAGCGGACTTTGTATTAAAGCCTGCGGGTTCCTGTTCCCTCCATAGCACGTATTGGTATTTATACATTGACGTTGTCTTCTGTTTAATTTAATTAAAAATAAAATAAAATGACACAATGGTTACTTGATGGAGTTGAAATAAAACAACTTGTGGCGCTCACGGTGGCGCAGGAGACGGTTAGAGTTGCTGGCCTTACAGCGAATGCAGGCCCGGAGACCGGTTCGATCCCGACTAAGGGCGCTGTGTTGTACAGAGTTTCTACTTTCTCCCGTGACCCGGTGGGTTTTCTCCGGAGATCTTTGGTTTCCTCCCCTTTCCCCATCCCACCACTCAAGACGTACAGGTTTGTAGGTTCATTTCTTTTATTTAGAATCTAAAGCGCAGAAACAGGATTCGGTCCTACCGAGTCCGCA
>CM069138.1:11129310-11374310 GCA_035221665.1 Okamejei kenojei
CCACGTGGGTTTTCTCGGGTGCTCGGTTTCTCCCACACTCAAGTCCGTACAGGTTTGTAGGTTTATTGGTTTGGGTAAATGTGAAAAATTGTTATCTCTGGGGCTAAGGATAGTGTTAATTAATAAAGGCTGGGCGTACAGGCTGGGAGGAGGTTTTTACGAGGATATTTCAAACCTGTCTCTATCTCTGGGAACGGTCCCATGTGCCTGCATAGGAGATAGTATTACCATAGTGCCGGTGCCGAAAGAAGTCTAAAGGCACCAACCTGAAGGACTACCGCCCGGTTTTGCCCTAACTCCAATACAATGAAAGTGACTTTTTGAAAGCCGGTCCTTCTCCCACATCAAATACAGCATCCTGCATCATTGACTCTCATCAATTTGCATGCAGGGCGAAAATAGATCCACAGAGGATTTGCCATCTCTTCACCACTGTCCTGATCCTGGGAAAGGAACAGGGCACGTACGTGAGGATGCTCTTCAATTGACTATAGCTCTGCCTTCAATACGGTCATCCCATCATTATCACCCAAACCACATAAGTGTCGCCTACTAAACACCTCAAGACCAAGGAAGCTGATTATTTACTTAGGAGGTCACAGAATGGAGATACGCCCCAATCTCCATCTACGGGGTACAGTGTGTGAAGGAGAGATGTCCAGCTTTAAGTTTTGGCACTCACATCTCAGGGACTCACATGGTCCCCCAACACCGCTGCGTGGTCAAAAAGGCCACAGCAACGACTGTTCTCCAAAGAACATTGTAAACAGACTGGTCTGACCCAACAGCGCTGACGACCTTCTACGCTGCATCACTGAGGAGCATACTAACGTAATTTAATATATTGGCATCACTGTGTGGTATCTCAGCTTGCACGGAGGCGGAGGGGAGGAGAGCTCTTCAGCGCGTCGTCCACAGAGGCAGAAGATAATTGGGACACGCTACCCAGCCTGGAGGGCATCTTACCACACAACGGTCCCTCAGGAAGCCGTCAGCGCCAAAAGATCCTCTCACCCTTGTAATGGCTGTCGAAAAACTACTCCCTTCCGGCAGACGTTACAAGGCCTTTGTACGCCCGCACCTCAGACTCAGAAACAGCTTCATTCCCAGAGCTATAGCGGGGCTCTGAACGGCCCTGCTGAATGCACCCCCCCCCACCATGGACTATCTCCCTTGGATGGTCATGTCGCACAGTCTCATCTTGCACTTCAGTCTGATTTGGCTGTTTTCACTGGTCTCTAATGTTCTTTGTTACCAAACCTTGGTTCTCGGGGTTCTCTAATCTAAATTTTTATTAGTTATTTAAGTTAAGACATCGGGTGTAAGCTGCATACCCAATCTTGGTTTGCACTTATGTGCAATGACATTAAAAGTTATGATTATTTATGTGCGTGGATCGCTGGTCCAGCGCGAACCCAGTGTTTGCCAAAAGGGCCAGTTTCCGCGCTGTTGTCTCTGGAACTAAACTATCCATGATGCAATGTGGGTAGGCAGCTTGTATCTTGTATTCAAGTGCTGGAATCTTGAGCAAAACATAAAGTGTCGGAGCAACTCAGCGGGCCGGGCAGCATCTGCGGAGGAGTAGAAACAAGGAACTGCAGATGCTGGTTTACTAAAGAAGATAAAAAGTGCCGGAATAACTCAGCAGCTGAGCCAGCATCTCTGGAGAACATGGATCACATGGACCGTGGATGGCATCCGCGACTTCCAGAGATGCTGCCTGATCCGCTGAGTTACTCCAGCACTTTGTGTCTTCATCTGCAGTGGATCTGCAGTTGTATCTGGCACTAAACATTATTTCTTGCACTAAACGTTATTCACGTTATTCCCTTTATAATATTAATATGCCCCTGTCCCACTTAGGAAACCTGAACGGAAACCTCTGGAGACTTTGCGCGCCCAACACCCAAGGTTCCGTGCGGTTTCCCAGAGGTTTTTTCCTCCGGCAACCACCTTAACTAGCAATCGCTTCGTCTAAAAAATTTTACCGATTTTTTTTAAACGGAAAACCACGTTCGACATTTGGGGGAGATCGACAAGAACATCCGGGAACCGCACGGAAACCTTGGGGTGGGGCGCAAAAGTCTCCAGAGGTTTCGTTCAAGTTTCCTAGTGGGAAGGGGCATTAATGTACACTTATAAAAAATTGGTTCGAGCGTATGTATTGTCTTTCCGCTTCTGACTGGTTAGCAAGTAACAAAAGCTTTTCACTGTATGTGAAGATGAGCTAAACACAAACATGGCGTGGCGACGTTTGGGTTGGACCTTCTTCTGACTGATATCACTGCCCCAGGCTTATTTCCTATGCTCCTTCCTCTCTTGCAGCTTTCTTCCCGCCATTCTACACACAGACTAAAGGAGGATCCCGAACTTAAACGTTGCTGATCCGGTGTCCTACACGTATCTGCCTGACCGCCACACGATTGGCAGCCCCGCAAACAGTCTGTCGTTTTTTTCTGTCGTCTTTTTAAAATTTTTTAGTGTGTTTTAAAAGATTGTGTAAATGTTCTCGGTTTGTTTTATGTGGGCGTGAAAAGGGAGAAACTTTTTTTTCAGTTCGTACCTTGCGGAGCTGTGATTTTTTTACCAGATCGCCTCTCAGTCGCTCTGCTGCCTACCATCGAGACCTCTCGGATTTGACCTTGCATCTCACCGCGTGGGGTTGATTTACATCGGAGCCGATCCCTTGCCTGGATCCCTTTACTTCGGGAGCTCGCAGTGTCGGGAGAGGCCGTGGAAGTGATGTCGGGAGTTTTTTCCCAATGGGGGGTCGCGGAAGGTTCGACCACCCCAACGCGGGGTTCATCGTCCGGCACGGGGGATCTGAATTCCACACGATGCAGGAGAGCAGCAGATCGCCTCGGCGCCGTATCGGGTGTCAAGAGGTCCGTCAACGGAGGCTCGAGGCTCCCGACCGCGGGAGAGCAAACAAGGGAAAGAGATGAACTTTTTTTTTTCCGCTTTCTCACAGCGAGGAATATGGAGGAGTCACTGTGGTGGATGTTTATGTTTACAATGTGTTTTGTGTGTTCTGTTGCTTTTTATTGGTTATGACTGACTTGGCAAAGAAATTCCTTGTATGTTTGCTAAACATACTTGGCTCATCAATTATTATTGTGTAGTGAATGTTGATTTTAACCCATCATTTCAAATTGACTCACTGGGACAACATAATGTGAGAATAGGACACAAAGTGCTGGAGTAAGTCAGAGGGTCTGCAGCATCTCTGGAGAAAAAAAGGCATGGGTGACGTTTCGGTCGGGGACCCTTCTTTAGACTGAAGGGCTTCGACTATTTCAGACAATGTGGGTGGCACAGCGGTAGAGTGCTGCCTTACAAGATTCAGATTCAGGGGCTTTTAGGGTCACGCAGTTCCATACAGGGTTCATCCTTGTGTTGAAAAATCGGTGCTGGAGGGATTCCGTACAATAAGTGCCAGAGACCCGGGTTCGATCCTGACTACGGGTGTGTCTGTACAGTTTTTACCTTCTTCCCGGTGACTCCGCGTGGGTTTTCTCCGAGAACTAGGTGCGGTTTCTCCCACTCACTCAAAAGACGTATGGGTTTGTAGGTTAATTTGTAGGTTAAATTGGCCTGGTAAATGTAAAAAATTGTCCCGGGTGCGTGGGTAGGGTAGCGTAAAATGTTTGCGCGGGTATCGCTGGTCGGCGCGGACTCCGTGGGCGATTGGGCCTGTTTCCGCGCTGTATCTCTAAACTAAACTAAACTAAACTTTGGACTGTCTGTTAGCCCCCTCCGATCTCTATAGACACATGAAAAAACATCGGGTCAAGACCGCTTAATAAAGTTTTCTGGATAATTTGGTAAGCCACTAATGAAGAGAAACTAAATAAATATATAGGATGTGTTCTGCATGTTTTCCTAACCTTTCATGAATTCAGTCAGTTCTGGCTCGTTAAAGGCTGGAGCGAAAAAAAATCGCAAGTTCACAGAAACTTTGTTTTATTTAAGAAAGAGAGGCCAATTTTATAACCGGCTTTCTTGGATTATGCATAATAACAGAAAATTAAATAAAGCTAGCGTTTGCAGTTTATAGCCTTAATATTTTATTATCGAAACCCAGGGCCATTAACAGGTTATCCAAATAATACAGCTACTCACCAGAGCATTACAGTTCTCACAAGCCATTTGCATCCCTATTTTTCTGGTTCGCGTTTGCAATTAACTCTCCAGTGGTTAGTGAATGGAAAGGATAATTGGTTTTGCATGATTAATCTCAAGGGCATTTTAAGGAAATTTGCCCCCTTGGATGGACGATTATGTGCGGCTTAATCACACTGTGAAATCAAAGTGGTTTTTGCCATTCCCATTGTTGCATTTCAACTGTATTTTGTTTAGTTCAGTTTAGTTCAGTTTAGCTTAGATAGATAGATAGATAGATAGTTTGTTTAAGAAGGAACTGCAGATGCTGGATATCCGAAGGTAGACAAAAGTGCTGGAGAAACTCAGCGGGTGAGGCAGCATGTATGGAGCGAAGGAAATAGGCAACGTTTCAGGCCGAAACCCTTCTTCAGACCCTTCAGTCTTCAGTCTGAAGAAGGGTTTCGGCCGGAAACGTTGCCTATTTCCTTCGCTCCACAGATGCTGCTGCACCCGCTGAGTTTCTCCAGCATTTTTGTCTACCTTAGATAGATAGATAGATAGATAGATAGATAGATAGATAGATAGATAGATAGATAGATAGATAGATAGATAGATAGATAGAGAGATAGATAGATAGATAGATAGATAGATAGATAGATAGATACATAAATACTTTATTAATCCCCTTTTCAGGGAAATTCAGATGTCCTTGCAGTACACTGATAAAAATACAACATAACATTAAAGAAGAAATGTAACATTAAAACAAAAAACCATCCCCCCACAATGGTTCCCACTGTGGGGGAAGGCACAAAGTCCAGTCCAATTCAGTTTAGTTTAGTTACGTTTAGTTACGTTTAATTTAGTTTAGTTTTATTCCGTTTAGTTTACTTTAGTTCAGTTGGAGATACAGCGCGGAAACAGGCCCTTCGGCCCACCCAGTCCGCACCGACCAGCGCTCCTCTCACACGAACACTATCCCACACACACTAGGGATAGTTTATAATTTTACAGAAGCCAATTAACCTATAAACCTGGGCGTCTTTGGAGTGTGGGAGGAATTCCGGAGCACCCGGGGAAAACCCACGCAGGTCACGGGGGGAACGTATAAAAACTCCGTACAGACAGCACCCGTAGTCGGCATCTAATCCATGCCACCGTGCCACCTATGCATTGGGGAATGTTTCCATTGGTGTCTGATCCGGGCTAGAATCTATCGCTACTGTAAATATATAAATATTGTCAGGGATATCACTTAATGCTAAATGCAGCCATAGCCAGGATTGAACCTGGGTCTCTGGCGCTGTGAGGCAGCAACTCTACCGCTGCGCCACCTTGCCCCCCTGCTTCAGTTCAAAAGCAAAGCTGGGCAGAGATCTAGAAATTATTGTCACAGGATCAGGACAGATGACTCACCTCCTTGCTACAGGTCTTTCCACCAGTTACAAGGTCCTCGGATCATAAATGATAGGAGCAGAATTAGGCCATTCAGCCATCCAGTCTACTTCGTCATTCAATCATGGCTGGTCCACCTCTCCCTCTTAGCCCCATTCTCCTGCCTTATCCCCATAACGCCTGACACCCGCATTAATCACGAATCTATCTATCTTTGCCTTAAAAATATCCATGGACTTGGCCTCCACAGCCTTCAGTGGCAAAGAATCCCACAAGGCAAAACCCCACAGCATTGCAGAACGTTAGGGGCCATTTTGTTGGCGGCACGGTGGCGCAGCGGTAGAGTTGCTGCCTAAACAGCACCAGAGACCCCGGTTCGATCCTGACTACGGGTGCTGTCTGTACGGAGTTTGTACGTTCTCCCCGTGACCGCGTGGCTTTTAGTTTAGTTGAGGGATACAGGCTCTTCGGCCCACCAAGTCGGTGCCGACCAGCGATCCCTGTACACGAGCATTGTCCTACACACCAGGGGCAATTTTCCCACACGCACACACATGCAGCTCACATATAAAATAATAAAAATCAGGACAACTCTACATCAACTAAGTTAAATAAGCTCGGGAATGGATGGCGCCCTGATGAATAGCGGAAAGAATGAATCCTAATCATTACCAGGCACAGTGATGTTTGTGTTTTTTTATTTCCTAAAATGAATTAAATTCCAAGATTCAATCTGAGTGATGGTCAAGGACTCAATGAGCAGAGAATGTGGTAGAATCATCAGCCCTGTCCCGTTAATGGTCGAGGTGGGGGAAAGAATAGATCCTTACCTTTGCATCCCCCAAATGTTAGTTTAGTTTATTGCCACGTCTGCACCGAGGTACGGTGAAAAGCTTTTTGGTACGTGCAAACCAGTCAGCAGAAAGACGATGCCTGATTACAATCCATCCATTTGCAGTTTATATGGTAAGTGGAACGCTGAGTGCAGAGTAAAGCCAACAAAGTCCGATCAAGGTTAGTCCGAGGGTCACCAAAGTGGTAGATAGTAGTTCAGCACTGCTCTCTGGTTGTGGTAGGATGGTTCAGATGCCTGATGACAGCTGGGAATAAAACTGTCCCTCAATCTGGAGGTGTGTGCGTTTTCACATTTCTGTACCTCTTGCCCGATGGGGGAGGGGTGATGCTGCTGGCCTTGCCGAGGCAGCGTGAGGTGCAAATGGAGTCGATGGAAGGGAGGTCGGGTTTGTGTGATGGTCTGGGCTGCGTCCACAATTCGCGGCGATTTCTTGCGGATAAGTACAGGCGCTTTCATTTGCTTGTCTCAAGACTGCCAGAGGCAGGGATGGCATCTCCCCACCAGCTTTCCCTAAAAAACAAATGTGAACAGCTCATACACCAGAGAGAGTGGAGGGCAAACTAATGTGTATTGGAATTTAATACGGAGAAATGTGAGGTGTTGCTTTTTGGAAAGGCAAACGCAATGCTTGCATTTATTTCAACAGGGCTAGAATAGCGGGCTGCCAGTGACTGGCGGAGTTCCGCAGGGCTCGGTGCTGGGGCCGCTGCTCTTCACGTTGTATATTAATGATTTAGACAAGGGGATTGAAGGCTTTGTGGCCAGGTTTGCGGATGATACGAAAATAAGTTGAGGGGCAGGTAGTGTAGAGAAAGCAAGGACTTGGACAGGTTGGGAGAGTGAGCAGAGAAGTGGCAGATGAAATATAGTGGGGTAAAGTGCGGAGTCATGCATTTTGGAAGTAGGAATAAAGGTGTAGACTCTTTTCTAAATGGGGTGAGAATTAAAGGACAGAAGTTTCGGGGTAACGTGAGGGGGAACTTCTTTACTCAGAGGGTGGTGGCTGTGTGGAATGAGCTTCCAGCAGAAGTGGTGGAGGCAGGATCGATTTTAACATTTAAAAGTAAAGTGGATAGGTATATGGACGTGAAGGGAATGGAGGGGTATGGTCTGAGTGCAGGTAGATGGGACTAGGGGAAAACAAATGGTCGGCACGGACTGGAAGGGCCGAGTGGGCCTGTTTCTGTGCTGTAATTGTTATATGGTTATATGGTTATATGGGTGAGAATCCAGAAATCGGAGGTGCAAAGGGACTTGATGCAGGATTGAATCTGTAAATCGAATCGGTAGTAAAGAAAGCAAACGCAATTCTAGCATTTATTTCAAGAGGGCTGAATTACAAACACAGGGATGTAACGCTGGGGCTCTATAAGGCGCTGGTCAGGTCGCATTTGGAGTACTGTGAGCAATTTTGGGCACCATATCTGAGGAAGGATGTGCCGGCTCTGGAGAAGGTCCAGAGGAGGTTTACAAGAATGATCCCAGGAATGAGTGGGTTAACATGACGAGTGTTTGACGGCACTGGGCCTCTACTCGCTGGAGGTTCGAGAATGAGGGGGGACCTCATTGAAACTTATCGAATAATGAAAGGCTTGGATAGCCTGGATGTGGTGAGGATGTGGTGTCTCTACCAGTGGGAGAGTCTAGGACTAGAGGTCACAGCCTCAGAATAAGGGACGTTCCTTTAGGAAGGAGATGAGGAGGTTTTTCTTCAGTCAGAGGGTGGTGAATGTGGAATTCTTTGTCACAGAAGGCTGTGGAGGCCAAGTCAGTAGATATTTCTAAGGCAGAGATTCTTCATTAGTACAGGTCAGAGGTTATGGGGAGAAGGCAGGAGAATGGGGTTAAGAGGGAGAGATAGATCAGCCATGATTGAATGGCGGAGTAGACTTGATGGGCCGAATGGCCTAATTCTGCTCCTATCACATGACCTTATGAACATGGAGAATGAAGAATGATCTTATAGGCATAGAATATAGTAATACAATGTCTGGAGAAGGATCTCGACCCGAAACGTCACGCATTCCTTCTCTCCAGAGATGCTGCCTGTCCCACTGAGTCACTCCAGCATTTTGTGTCTATCTGCAATGATTTTATGGAAGTGTACAAAATCATGAGGGGAATAGATCGGGTCTTGTCCAGAGTAGAGGAATCGAGAACCAGACGACATACAGTAGGTTTAAGTTGGGGGGGTAAGTTTTTAATACACAAATGCATGGAACAAACTGCCGGAGGAATGAGTTGAGACATGTACCATCGCAATTCTTAGGAAACTTTAGACAAGTACGTAGATAGGACAGGTTTAAGAGGGATATGGGCCAAACGCAGGCAGGTGGGACTAGCGTAGATGGGACATGTTGGTCGGTGTGGGCAAGTTGGGCCGAAGGGCCTGATTCCATGCTGTATCACTCTATGACCCTATGAGTCATTTCGGCTAAGAATTATGTTTATATTTGTTTATCTCAGAGGTTTTATTTACATACCTACTTTGAATGCAAGCAAACTGCAGATGCTAGAATCCTCATCAGTCTGAGGAAGGGTCCCGACCCAAAATGTTGCCTGTCGATGTAAACTCGATAGTGCAGATGGCCAGAATCCTTTTACAGGAAGCACAGTGGCGCAGCTGGTAGAGCTACTGCCTCACAGCTCCAGACACCAGCTTCGATTTTGACCTCGGGACTAGTTGAGATGGGGCATTTTGGTCAGCATGGGCGAGTTGGGCCTGAGGGCCTGTTTTCATGCTGTTCGACTATTTAAAATGGTATGATGGGATTCATCAACAAACGCTTTGAAATCCTTACTGATCTTTTAAAGTGGAATGTCTATTGCAAGTATAATTAAAGCACTGCTTCAAATTAATTCAAAAACAGTATCTCTGCTAGGTTGTCTAGTACTTTATTTGCAAAGTGTCATCCACCTTGGATTTAAAATAAACTTTCAATGGTCACAATTTCAACACGAATCGTTCATCAAAAAAAATAAAAATGACCTCCTTATTTGATATGTGTAGGAAGGAACGGTAAATATTGGTTTATACCGAAGATAGACACAAAAAACTGGAGTAACTCAGCAGGCAGCAGATGTAGAAAAGTCTAGAGGTTTTTGACCTGAAATGTCACCTATTCCTTTTCTCCGGAGATGGTGTCTGACCCGCTGAGTTACTCCAGCTTTTTGTGTCTACTCTTTATTTGATACTTGCACTAGTTAAGGTATGTGGTTATATCAGAAGGATCAGTTATTGTTTTGAAGTCATTATTTCTCATAGGTTTCTCACAAAGGAATGCACATAAATATATTTTCTTCTGAAAATGATTTGTAGGCAAAGATAAAAGTGGAACATACACAAGTGTCATGTTATCACTTTCAACAATTGTAATGGAACAGCTTAGTCCAATAAACTCATCGCAGAAATCGTATCAAAACAGTAAATCCAGCATAATCCAGGTAGGGTTATTATAGACAATAGGTGCAGGAGTAGGCCATTCGGCCCTACGAGCCAACACTGCCATTCACTGTGATCATGGCTGATCATCCACAATCAGTACCCCGTTCCTGCCTTGTCACCATATCCCCTGACTCCGCTATCTTTAAGGGCTCTATCTAACTCTCTTGAAAGCATCCATAGAATTGGCCCCCACTGCCTTCTGAAGCAGAGAATTCCACACATTCACAACTCTCTGGTTAAAACAATTTTTCCTCATCTCCGCTCTAAATGGTCTACCCCTTATTCTTAAAACAGTGGCCCCTTGTTCTGGACTCCCCCAACATCGGGAACATGTTTCCTGCCTCTAGCGTGACCGATCCCTTAATAATCTTACATGTTTCAATAAGATCCCTTCTCATCCTTCTATATTCAAGAGTCTAAAAGCACAGCCGCTCCATTCTATCAACATATGACAGTCCCGCCATCCCGGGAATTAACCTTGTGAAGCTACGCTGTTCTCCCTCAATAGCAAGAATATCCTGCCTCAAATTTGGAGACCAAAGCTGCACACAATACTCCAGATGTGGTCTCACAAGGGCCTTGTATAGGACCTCTTTGCTCCTATACTCAACTCTTGTATTCTTACTGTATTCTTACAGTAAGAACAGGTATGAATGATTCCACTCCTCGACCTATCTGTCAGTTGGATTATCATTGAACATATCGGCTTTTACTTTAGAGAAACAGCATGGAAACAGACCCTTCGTCCCACCGAGTCTGCGCCGGCCAGTGATCACCCCGTACGCTTGTACTATCCTGCACGCTCCGGACAATTTACTATTTTTACCGGAACCAATTAACCGACAAACCCGTATGTTTTTGGAATGTGGGAGGAACCTGGAGCGCCCGGAGAAAACCCACGCGGTCACAGGGAGAATGTAAAAATCTCCATGCAGACAGTGCCCGTAGTCAGGATTGAACCGGCGTCTCTAGTGCTATAGCAACTCTACTATTGCGCCCCCGTGCTGCCCTTTTCCTTTGGTACAACAGCCTTACAATTCACCTTTCGACATCACTCTTTCAATTTCCAATCTCATTCAATCCTACCCCTCTTTGATGCACAACAAAATGATATTTGTTTTCCTGAGAATCAAAGCAGTATTGTGTAACTGCAGAACTGCACTTCTTCCAAAGATCAATTAGAAATCCTGAGAGCAAAATTAAATCTGTTATTGAGTGGAATGAGGCTTTACAAAAATCTAGTCACTGAGGAAGAGGACACAGGTTAAAACTGATTGGAAATTTGCCCTGGGATTGAAATGTACAAATAATCTGTGTCCAAACACCCCCAGCCACACAGGAGATTTATGATGTATGTGCATTAGAATGTAACCATCAGCCAGTGTTAACTAAATGTGGAGGAAGGAACTGCAGATGCTGGTTTACACCGAAGATAGACACAAAATGCTGGAGTAATTCAGCGGGACAGGCAGCATCCCTGGATGGAAGGTATGGGTGACCTTTTGGGTCAAGACTTCTTCAGACTGAAGAAAGGTCTCGACCCGAAACGTCACCCATTCCTTCTATCCAGAGATACTGCCTGTCCTACTCAATTACTCCAGCATTTTGTGTCCAGCCAGTTTTGACTGCTCCATTAATGGCCAAATCAGGTTCTCATTAAACTGCTAACCACCCAACATCCTTTATTGGACCCTAGTGCATATTGTGAAGGGTTCTCCTTATTACTATCACTATTTCTAATTCTGCCAAATATGGTGCAGCACTGTGGCGCAGCGGTAGAGTTGCTGCCTCACAGCGCCAGGGACCCGGGTTCCATCCTGACTTAAGGGGCTGTCCCACTGCGGAGACCTAATTGGCGAGTTTAGAAGAGTTTAGGAGAGTTTGAAGAAACGTCATGTTGAAGACCTGCTTCGACCTCCTAAGACTAGCTTCGGGAAAATTGGACACCGAATAGTGGAGAGTGGAGACGACCTCCTACGATCTCCTTCGACCTCCCTTCAACTATGATGAAGGCTATCCACGACTACCCTCGACTACCCCCGATTACCTACGACTAACATGCCGACCTACTTCGACTAAACCTACGAGTTAACCTAGCTGTGGCCTCGAGTACGCGGGGACCACTCTCGAGCATGAAGGAGAGTTACAAAGACCTCCTAGGACCTCGTGTCGACCATGCTGCGAGTACGAGTCGAGGGCAAACTCGCCAGAACTCGCGGATTAGGTCGCCGCAGTGGGACAGCCCCTTAAGAGTGTTGGCTGTACGGAGTTTGTTTGTTCTCTCTGTGACCTGCTGGGGTTTTCTCTGGGATCTCCGGTTTCCTCCCATACTCCAAAGACGTACAGGTTTGTAGGTTAATTGGCTTGGGACAATTGTAAAAATGGACCCTAGTGTGTGTAGGATTGTGTTAGTGTGCGTGGATCGTTGGTTGGCGCGGCCGGTTTCTGCGACGTATGTCTAAACTGAACTAAAACTAAACCTCTCAAAGGGAAATCCCATGATATAAGGGTGGCACGGTGGTGCAGCTGGTAGAGTTGCTGTATCACTGCGCCAGGGCCTCAGGTTTGATTTTCACCTCGGATGCTGTCTGCGTGGAGTTTGCACATTCTCCCAGATAGTTGTGAATTTTTCACCCAGAGAGTTGTGAATGTATGGAAATCCCTGCCACAGAGGGCAGTGGAGGCCAAGTCATTGGATGGATTTAACAGAGAGTTAGATAGAGCTCTAGGGGCTAGTGGAATCAAGGGATATGGGGAGAAGGCAGGCACGGGTTATTGATAGGGGACGATCAGCCATGATCACATTTGTATAAGGGGTAAGATTGTAATTGTATAAGGGGTAAGAGCATTGTAAAAACAAGCCTGAAGGCTTTTGTGTATCAATGCAAGGAGCATTCGTAATAAGGTGGATGAGTTGAATGTGCAGATAGCTATTAATGATTATGATATAGTTGGGATCACGGAGACGTGGCTCCAGGGTGACCAAGGCTGGGAGCTGAACATCCAGGGATATTCAATATTCAGGAGGGATAGACAGAAAGGAAAAGGAGGTGGGGTAGCATTGCCGGTGAGAGAGGAGATTAACGAAGTAGAAAGGAAGGACATTAGCTCGGAGGATGTGGAATCGATATGGGTGGAGCTGCGAAACAGCAAAGGGCAGAAAACGCTAGTGGAAGTTGTGTACAGGCCACCTAACAGTAATAGTGGAGTTGGGGATGGCATCAAACAGGAAATTAGAAATGCGTGCAACAAAGGTAAAACAGTTATAATGGGTGACTTCAATCTACATATAGATTGGGTGAATCAAATTGGCAGGGGTGCTGAGGAAGAGGATTTCTTGGAATGTATGCGGGATAGTTTTCTAAACCAACATGTAGAGGAACCAACGAGAGAGCAGGCTATTCTAGACTGGGTATTGAGTAATGAGGAAGGGTTAGTTAGCAGCCTTGTTGTACGTGGCCCTTTGGGCAAGAGTGACCATAATATGGTTGAGTTCTTCATTAGGATGGAGAGTGACATTGTTAATTCAGAAACACGGGCCCTGAACTTAAAGAAAGGTAACTTTGAAGGTATGAGACGTAAATGGGCCAAGGTAGACTGGCAATTGATTCTTGAAGGGTTGACGGTGGATATGCAATGGAAGGCATTTAAAGACTGCATGGATGAACTACAAAATTTGTTCATCCCAGTATGGCAAAAGAATAAATCAGAGAAGGTGGCGCATCCGTGGATAACAAGGGAAATCAGGGATAGTATCAAAACAAAAGATGAAGCGTACAAATTAGCCAGAGAAAGCATCTGACCTGAGGACTGGGAAAAATTCAGAGTCCAACAGAGGAGGACAAAGGGCTTAATTAGGAAAGGGAAAATTGATAATGAAAGAAAACTGGCAGGAAACATAAAAACTGACTGCAAAAGTTTTTATCGATATGTGAAGTGAAAAAGATTAGCTAAAACAAATGTAGGTCCTTTGCAGTCAGAAACAGGTGAATTGATCATGGGGAACAAGTACATGGCAGACCAATTGAATAACTACTTTGGTTCTGTCTTCACTAAGGCAGACATAAATAATCTGCCGGAAATAGCAGGGGATCGCGGGTCAAATGAGATGGATGAAATCCAGGTTAGCCGGAAAGTGGTGTTAGGTAAATTGAATGGATTAAAGGCCGATAAATCCCCAGGGCCAGATAGGCTGCATCGCAGGGTAATTAAGGAAGTAGCCCCAGAAATTGTGGATGCCTTAGTGATAATTTTTCATAACTCTTTAGATTCTGGAGTAGTTCCTGAGGATTGGAGGGTAGCTAATGTAACCCCACTTTTTAAAAAGGGAGGGAGAGAGAAAACGGGGAATTACAAACCAGTTAGTCTAACATCGGTAGTGGGGAAACTGCTAGAGTCAGTTATTAAAGATGGGATAGCAGCACATTTGGAAAGTGGTGAAATCATTGGACAAAGTCAGCATGGATTTACGAAAGGTAAATCGTGTCTGACGAATCTTATAGAATTTTTCGAGGATGTAACTAGTAGAGTGGATAAGGGAGAAGCAGTGGATGTGTTATATCTGGACTTTCAGAAGGCTTTCGACAAGGTCCCACACAAGAGATTAGTATACAAACTTAAAGCACACGGTATTGGGGGTTTAGTAATGATGTGGATAGAGAACTGGCTGGCATTAATGATAAAACACCATTGATCAAGCATGTGAACCAACAAAATACCAGATCAAAGGGAGGCTACAGATATTTGGCTGTTGAGTAGAGCAACTACTCGTGGATAAAAACTGTTTTTATGTCCTGGTTGTGGCAGCTTTGACAGTCCAGAGTCGCCTTCCAGAGGGAAGTGATTCAAAGAGTTTGTGGCCAGGGTGAGAGGGGTCAGAGATGATCTTGCCCGCTCGCTTCCTGGCCCTTGCAGTGTACAGTTCATCAATGGAGGGAAGGTTGCAGCCAATAATCTTCTCAGCTGATCGGACGATTCGCTGCAGATGTACAGGTATGTAGGTTCGTTGGCTTGGAGTATGTGTAAAAAATGGTCTCTACTGTGTGTAGGATAGTGTTAATGTGCGGGGATCGCTGGTGGGCCTGTTTCCACACTGTATCTCTAAACTAAACTAAATTTATAGACTTATGAGCTTAAGAACGTAAGATTGAGTGACTGTGTCCTTATCATAGAAATGTTCGCTGTCTCATTGGGATTACTGTTTTCCTACAGCCTTATGGGGTGAGGTTGATGACCTGTGTTCATCTTAATAAAGGAAAAATGGGGAGAGCTGACTTATGTCCGACAGGAGGTTATTTTCTTCAGGTCTGCTGTGCATGTTTGCTAAAACGGTCCTTAGAGAGAGCACACAAAAATCTGGCAAAGGTCAAGCCAGTGACACAACATAACATTCGGCCCAGATGCACCATAGAAAGCATTTTATCAGGATGTATCGCACCTTGGGTTGGAAACAGCTCCAACCAAGACCGCAAGAAATTGCAGCGAATTGTGGACGCAGCCCAGACCACCACACAAACCCAACCTCCCTTCCATCGGCTCCATCTACACCTCGCGCTGCCTCGGCAAGGCCAGCAGCATCATCAAGGACCAGTCGCACCGCGGCCACTCCCTCTCCCCCCCTCTCCCATCGGGCAAGAGGTACAGAAGTGTGAAAACGCACACACCTCCAGATTCAGGGACAGTTTCTTCCCTGCTGTTATCAGGCAACTGAACCATCCCACCACAACCAGAGAGCAGCGCTGAACTACTATCTACCTTATTGGTGGCCCTCGGACTATCCTTGATCGGACTTTGCTGGCTTTACCTTGCACTAAACATTATTCTCTTATCATGTATCTATACACTGTAAATGGTTCGATTGTAATCACGTATTGTCTTTCCGCTGACTGGTTAGCACGCAACAAAAGCTTTTCACTGTACCTCGGTACACGTGACAATAAACTGACCTGAACTCCCAAAACGATAAAATACGATAGAACTTTATTTACCCCAGGAGGGAAATTGATCTGCCAATAGTCATAAAAACACTAAATACATGAAACATGAAATTAAAGTGACGAGTGGAAGGGATTGGGGGATGTGCAAAGATTGAGATGGGGGGGGTGGAGGGGGGGGGGGTGGGTGGTAGGGGAAGGGAAGTCAGTCTCAGTCTCAGTCTATCCCATGACAGAAGGGGGTGGAGTTGTACAAGTTTGATAGCCACAGGGAAGAAGGATCTCCTGTGGCGTTCCGTGCTGCATCTTGGTGGGACCCGTCTGTTGCTGAAGGTGCTCCTCAGGTTGACCAGTGCGTCACGGAGGGGGCGAGCCGTATTGTCCAGGATGCTCCGCAGTTTGAGGAGCATCCTCCCCTCCAAGACCACCTCCCGTGAATCCAACTCCCGCCCCCAGGACGGAGCCAGCCTTCCCGATGAGTTTGTTGATCCTGTTGGCGTCTGTGGCCTTCACCCCGCTGCCCCAGCACACGGCAGCGAAGAAGATGGCGCTGGCCACCACCGGTTGGTAGAACATCTGCAGCATCTTACTGCAGATGTTGAAGGAGCGGGGCCTTCTCAAAAAGCTTCCCTCCCCTCACTGATGCAGTCCACAATTGCAGAGTCATCTGAAAACTTCTGCAGGTGGCAGGAGACAGAGTTATGTCTGAAGTCCGAGGTGTGGATGGTAAACAGGAAGGGAGGGAGGACTGTCCCCCGTGGGGGCCCCTGTGTTGTTCACTACCATGTCCGAGACACCGTTCCTGACATATTGTGGTCGTCCAGTCAGATAGTTGGCGATCCAGGACACGAATGAAGCATCCACCCGCATCTTCGTCAGTTTGCTCCCTAGCAGATGGTGTTAAAGGCTCTGGAGAAGCCAAAAAACATGTCTATCACAATGCTTCCCGGCGTATCCAGTTGAGCATAGGAATGATGGAGCAGGTGTGTGATGGTGTCCTCAAACCTCACTTTTGTTTGGTAAGCGAACTGTTGCAGGGGGTCTAGGTCGGGTTTAACCAGGGGTCGCAGGTGAGTGAGCACCGCTGGTCTGCCGTCAGTGGAGGAGCTGGGGCCCGTCCTCTTTGGTACAGGAACCGGGCAGGATGTCTTCCAGATCACAGGAGCCCTCTCCCGGCTTGGGCTCATGATGAAGACATGCTGGAGTACTCCGCACAACTGGCTGGCACACGCCTTGAGTACCCGAGGGCTGACGCCATCGGGACCCGTGGCTTTTCCTGGGCCATTTGTCCGGGCAAAAGAACCATTGGCCCTACTGGCTGGGTCGAGAACACACAGAGATACACACGGGGTGGGAGATCGCAGCCTTCACGTGGTCCGCCCTGTTTCGACTAATGCAATCGACTCGACGTGCACAAATGGAAGATCAAATAGAACAAGTTGTCCGACAACTTTAGGCTGCGCGCGCCACACGAAAGATGAAAAAGAAGTGAGATCCATATGTGTAGGAAGGAACAGCAGTTGCTGGTTTAAACCAGATAGACACACAAAGTTGGAGTAACTCAGCGGGACAGGCAGCGTCTCTGGATTGAAGGAATGGGTGACGTTTCGGGTCGAGACCCTGCTTCAGACACAGAGTTACAATTAGAATCATAGATTCATACAACATGAAAAATGGCCCTTCAGCCCAAATTGTCCATACCGGCCAACATGCCATATCTACACTAGTCCCAGCTCGAGTCATAGAGTCATAGAGATACAATGTGGAAACAGGCCCGTCGGCTCAACTTGGCCACACCGGCCATGATGGCCCATCTACACCAGTCCCAGCTCGAGTCATCGAGTCATAGAGATACAGTGTGGAAACAGGCCCGTCGGCTCAACTTGCCCACACCGGCCAACATGCCCCATCTACACTAGTCCCACCTGCCGCGTTTTGTCCATATCCGTCCAAACCTGTCCTATCCATGTACCTGTCTAACTGTTTCTTAAACGTTGGGATAATCCCTGCATCAACGAGCTCCTCTGGCATCTCGTTCCGTACACCCACCAACTTCTGTGTGACAAAGTTGCCTCTCAGGTTCCTATTAGACCTTTCCCCTCTCAACTCCTTCACTATGACGAAGGGTCACGTCCCGAAACGTCGCCTACCCGTTCCCTCCGTAAATGCTGCCTGAGCCGCTGAGTTACTGGAGCACTTTGTGTTGTGCTTTAGATTCTAGCATCTGCAGCTCCTCGAATCTCTCGGACAGAATTGGCGGCACGGTGGCGCAGCGGTAGATCAGCTGCCTCGCAGCGCCAGAGAGCCGGGTTCGATCCTGACTACGGGTGCTGTCCGTGCGGGGTTTGTCCGTCCTCCCCGTGAGCTGCGTGGGTTTTCCAGCCCCGGGAAACTCCGGTTTCCTCCCGCACTCCACAGGCGTACAGGTTTGTAGGTTACTTGGCTTGGTAAAAATGGTAAAATTGTCCCGAGGGTGTGAGTAAGATAGCGTTAAGGTGCAGGGGATCGCTGGTCAGCGCGGACTCAGTGGGCCGAAGGGCCTGTTTCCATGCCGTATTTCTAAATGAAAAAAAATAAATAATTCTTCCGGGCTGCTCTGGAGCGATGAGCTGGAGAGTGTGTTATTTAAAAGGAAGAAACCATTTACTTTTGGCATCTCGCGACCTTGCATTTCACAGTCAGAAAATTCCCTTTTGAAGTGTAGTCATTCCTGCTTTTCAGGCAAGATTTGAGACTTTAAATTGCACCAGGCATCTGGAATGCAACTTGGTGTTGCTGGTTGTCAATGTTAATTGGTTTAATGAAAATATAAATTGGCTTCATATGGATACAATTAATTTGCTATTTATAATTCTGTTGGAATGTAGTGCTTTAAACCGATGATTGTATGATTATGTGTTCTTTTGTATCAGGAAACAGCAATAATCCTATGGCCAATATCTCTGTGATGCAAATGTATTTAGCCTATAATTTGCCAAATCGAGGTTTAGGTTCATAATTGTCACGTTTGTCGAGGTACAGTGTTTAAGAAGGAACTGCAGATGCTGGAAACTCGAAGGCAGACAAGAATGCTGGAGAAACTCAGCGGGTGAGGCAGCATGTATGGAGCGAAGGAAATGGCAACGTTTCGGGCCGAAACCCTTCTTCAGACTGATGTGAGGGTTGGGTGGGGGGGGGGGGGGGGGGGGGGCGGGAGGAAGAAAGGAAGAGGTGGAGGCAGTGGGCTGAGGGAGCGCTGAGAAAGGGAGGAGAAAGTAAGGACTACCTGAAATTGGAGCAGTCAATGGTAGAACTGCTGCCTCACAGCCCCGGAGACCCGAGTTCAATCCTGACCACGGGTGCTTGTCTGTGAGGAGTGTGTACTTTCTCCCCGTGACCTGCGCGGGTTTTTTTTCCCGAGATCTTCGGTTTCCTCCCGCGCTCCAAAGACGTACAGGTTTGTGGGTTAATTAGCTTGGTATAAATGTAACAATTGTCCCTTGTGTGTGTGTGTGTGTGTAGGATAGTGGTAGTGTGTGGCGATCGCTGGTCGGCGTGGTCTCGGTGGGCCGAAGGGCCTGTTTCCACGCTGCATCTCTAAACTAAACCAAATGACGTACCATTTATCCTATGCCTATGCGCTGTGGGTGGCCCGGTCGTACTCATGTATAGTCTTTCTTCTGACTAGATAGCATGCAAACGAAAGCTTCACAGAGCGGCTTGTGGTACATGTGACCATAAGAAACTTAACTAAACCAAATGAGCAAAATGTTTCCACATCAGGATGATGTGCAGCTTGGAGGGGAACCTCTAGGTGGTGGTGTTTCCATAAGCCTGGTGCCCTTGGCCGCTTGTTCATAAATTCATCTCATTGGAGCAGAGCTCAGGCCATTCAGCCCATCGAGTCTATTCTGCTACTCAATCATGACTGACCCATCTTTCCCTCTCAAACCCATTCATAAGGTCTTAAGGGATAGGAGTAGAATTAGGCCATTCAGCACATCAAGTCTACTCTGCCATTCAATCACGGCTGATCTATCTTTCCCGCCCAACCCCATTCTCCTGCCTCCCCCCCCATAACCCCTGATACCTGCACTGATCAAGAATCTGTATTGAACGATATCCATTGACTTGGCCTCCGCAGCCTTCTGTGGCAATGGATTCCACAAATTCACCACCTTAAAAAGCATTAGATCCACAGTTAATGCACTCTTCTTCGAGGAGTTAACTGAGAACGTGGCCAGGGTGTTGTGTGTTCTTGATGGTGCTGGATGCCCTTTTGAGACACTGTCTCTTAGCTCATGTTGATCAGTGATCGGAGCAGAATGTGGCCATTCGGCCCATCAAGTCTACTCCACCATTTTATCACGGCTGATCTATCTCTCCCTCCTCACCCCATTCTCCTGCCTTCTCCCCGTAACCCCTGACACCTGCACTAATCAAGAATCTATCTATCTCTGCCTTAAAAATATCCATTGACTTGGCCTCCACAGCCTTCTGTGGCAAAGAATTCCACAGATTCACCACCCTCTGACTAAAGAGATTCCTCTTCATCTCCTTCTTAAAGGAACGTCCTTTAATTATGAGGTTTTGACCTCTGGTCCTAGACTCTCCCACTGGTGGAAACATCCTCTCCACACCCACTCAGTCCAAGCCTTTCACTATACGATAAGTTTAAATAAGGTCCCCCCCTCATCCTTCGAAACCCCAGCGAGTACAGGCCCAGTGCCGTCAAATGCTCATCGGACGTCGACCCACGCGTTCCTGGGATCATTCTTGTAAAATCTCCTCTGGACCCTCTCCAGAGCCAGTACATCCTTCCTCAGATATGGTGTCCCTTATTGATGATAAGGAAGGGTTGTACCTGCAATGGACCAAGCAGTATTCACCGCTTTTTGTATTCCCCTTTGTTCCTGGTTAAGATACAGAACGTGGTATAAAAGCATTATTGAAATCAATAGACAATAGGCAATAGGTGCAGGAGTAGGGTATTCGGCCCTTCGAGACAGCACCGCCATTCAATGTGATCATGGCTGATCGTCCCCAATCAGTAACCCGTTCCTGCCTTCTCCCCATATCCCCTGACTCCGCTATCTTTAAGAGCCCTGTCTAGCTCTCTCTTGAAAGCATCCAGAGAACCGGCCTCCACCGCCCTCTGAGGCAGAGAATTCCACAGACTCACCTCTCTCTGTGTGAAAAAGTGTTTCCTCGTCTCCGTTCTAAATGGCTTGCCCCTTATTCTTAAACTGTGGCCCCTGGTTCTGGACTCCCCCAACATCGGGAACATGCTACCTACCTCTAGCGTGTCCAAACCATTAACAATCTTATATGTTTCAATTAAATCCTTGAATCAAGTTCCATAGGTCGTATTTATGCCATTGCTGATCGATAATGTAATCCACTGCATTATCACTATTACTTTTTATTTTCTTGCAGTTGTGTTTAATTCAACCAGTCATTTCAGAACTGCTGCGCCAAGTCTTCACATCAATCTCTAACACTTGTACAAATTTACAGTTTGAAATAATAGCTTTAATAATTCTTGCAATGTTTATGCAATTGAACTAGTCAAGCATTTTGAAGGCATTCCACAGATTCATACTGACAACCTCTTTTACGCTGTTAATTTGATTCTTGTGTAGTCCCAATCTGTTTCTGGTTTGGATAAGAACATAGAAGAGTACAGTACAGGAACGGGGCCCCGTAGCCCACTGTGTCTACGCTGAACATGATGCCACAGAGAGCGATACCACGTGGAAACAGGCCCTTCGACCCAACCTGCCCACACCGGCCAACAGGTCCCAGCTACACTAGTCCCACCTGCCTGCGTTTGGGCCAGAGGCAGGAAACATGTTCCCGATGTTGGGGGAGTCCAGAGCAGGGGGCCACAGTTTAAGAATAAGGGGTCAGCCATTTAGAACGGAGATGAGGAAACACCTTTTCACACAGAGAGTGGTGAGTCTGTGGAATTCTCTGCCTCAGAGGGCGGTGGAGGCCGGTTCTCTGGATACTTTCAAGAGAGAGTTAGATAGGGCTCTTAAAGATAGCGGAGTCAGGGGATATGGGGAGAAGGCAGGAACGGGGTACTGATTGGGGATGATCAGCCGTGATCACATTGAATGGCGGTGCAGGCTCGAAGGGCCGAATGGCCTACTCCTGCACCTATTGTCTATTTTCTATTATCTATTATCACTTTATTTTCATGTTTCATATATTTTGTGTTTTTTTATGACTGTTGGGAAATTAATTTCTCTCCTGGGATAAATAAAGTTCTATCGTATTGCATCGTAAATCATCACTGTACCCTGTCCAGCTAGACAACATCTTTCCTGTAACATGGTGCCCTGAACTGAATACAATAGTCTAAATGCGGCCTCCACCAGCATCTTATATAACTGCACCATGATCTGCCAGCTTCTCTACTCAACTTCTCTGCCAAGTTCAACTAATCTCCTCTGCCTGCACGTGATCCATGACCCGCCATTCCCTGCAGATCCATGCGCCTCCGACATGACCCACCGCCATAGTATCTGCCTCCACCACCACTCCTGGCTCCCACCACCACCCTCTGTGTAAAAGACCTTGACCCGCACACCTCCTTTAAGCGTTACCCCTCTTTGCTGAGGGGTTTGTTGCCTCACACAGCGCCAGAGACTCCAGTTCGATCCTAACTACGGGCGCTGTCTGTACATAGAGGAATACTGTGTGTAAACAGGCCCTTCGGCCCAACTTGCCCACATGAGCCAACATGTCTACAATAGTCCCACCTGCCAGCATTTGGTCCATATCCCTGCAAGTCAAGTCAAGTCAAGTTTATTCATCACATACACATACGAGATGTGCAGTGAAATGAAAAGTGGCCGTGCTTGCGAATTGTGCAAAAAAAAAAACTGCAAAACAGAATGGAACAGAATCACATATTCACTGTGAACTCCAAACCTGTCCTGTCCATGAACCTGTCCAACTGTTTCTTAAGCGTTGGCATGGTCCCTGCTTCAACTGCCTCCTCCGCCAGCCTGTTCCATACACCCACCACCCTTTGTGTGAAAGTGACTTTGCGTGGGTTTTGTTTTCCTGCAAACCAGCATCTGCAGTTCCTTGCAAGTCCAAAATCATTTGCTATATTGGATCTGCCCAATACAAACTTCATGCGTTTTCAAATAATATAACTGTTTTCTTGATCTGGTATCAGCGCTGATTTGAATCTTGTTTTTCATAAAGAAGGAGAACAGCTTCAACATGTTCAGGGAATATATTCCCAACAGATGAAAGCTGAACAAAAATATATCAGCTTCAAAATGTTTGGAATATTCGGAGAGGCAGAATACAAGCCATAAAGTAGTTTGACACTCAGGAATCTAAAGGCATACTGGCCAGTGAACTTGTGCTTACCACAACTAGATTCAACAAAATACACAAGAATTCAAAGGAAATGCATGCGGCTCGAAGATGTACAATAGATAGGTTTGGTCTGAATTCATTAACCTTTTACAAAGGACAAAGGACAAAGGACAAAGGACATTTATTGTCACGTACACCAGTTTGTGTAATGAAATTTGTCTTGCCATGTAGCACACAGATAAAGATAAGACATAACACTAGAGAATTAACAATAAACATAAAAACATCCCCCCACAATGGTTCCCACTGTGGGGGAAGGCACAAAGTCCAGTCCCATCCCCATGTCCACCCATAGTCGGGCCTATTGAGGCCTCCGCAGTCGCCGCGACGGCGGCCCGATGTTTTAGGCCTTCACGCCGGGGGATGGTGGTCCGGCGTCAGTAGAACCCTCTCAGCGGCTTGGGACACCTGGAACGGCCGCTTCCTTACCGGAGTCCGTGGCTTCCGAAGCCGACAAGGCCGCACCGGATGGAGCATCCACCCCTGGCGATCTCGCCGAGAGATCCCAGGCTCCCGATGTTAGTCAGCGCTGCCGCCCGCGGCTGGCCGCCCCACAGTCCCGCAGCTCCGCGATGTCCACCTGCGCTCCAGCGCTGCGCCGCCTCTGAAGCCGTGGCTCTGGGCGGTCCCCCTCAGGAAACGCCGCTCCAGGCCCGCCTGTAGGCCGCGAGGACGGGTCGAAGTTGCAGCCCGGAGAAAAGCTGCCTCTCTGACCAGGTAGGGACCCTGAAAAGTAGTTTCCCCCTTCCCCACTCCCCACATAAAAAAGAATACACTCCAAAAACAAAACACTAAAACTCACTAAAATAAAAGAAAGACGTTAAAAGACAGACAGCTGCAGGCTGGGCAGCCATACAAACTGGACGGCGCCCCCTAGGTTTGCGTCTAGGTTTTAAAAAGGAAGGTAGACGCAAAATGCTGGAGTAACTCAGCGAGCCAGGCAGCATCTCTGGAGAGAAGGAACGGATGACGATTCGGGTCAAGACCTTTCTTCAGACTCATGACTCGAAACGTCGCCCATTGCTTCCATCCCGAGACGCTGCCTGTCCTGCTGAGTCACTCCAGCATTTCGCGTCAACCTTAGGTGTAAACCAGCATCTGCAGTTCCTTCCTACACAACCCTTTAAAAACAATTTGCCCCTTCCTACCTCTCCCTCAGCCCTCGGGCTCCTCCTCCTCCTCCTTTTTCCCTGTCCCTTCTCCCCGCCTCCCCCCACCCCCTATCAGTCTGTCAAGGTTGAAAGGGTAAAAAATTGGCCGAAACGTTTCGCCAATAATTATCCTTCTAAAAGCTCCAAGAAAGGTAGATGCCGCTGCACTTTTGAAACCTCCAGCCTGAGTATTCTCCAGGAGCTATGACAGAAATATTTGTCATTAGTACCGGAGGATTTACTGCGCATGTTGTTCCATTGTTTAAAAAGGGGTTCAATGCAATTATAGACCTATTAGTTTGACGTCAGTGGTGGGCATTGAACTTAGAGATAATATTATAAGCATCTGATAAACAGCTGACAGTGGATTTGTGCGGAAAGTCAGTTTGACAAACCTTCTTGAATTTTTTGTAACTAGAAATTGATGAGGGAAAAAGCAGTGCTGCCCTTTGACAAGGTTCCCCATGGAAGGAGCCTTTGGGTTTCAACAGATGGGAGAATGTCCTGACTGACCAAGTGGGGTGCTGGGATCTGTGTTGGAGTTTACACGATCTCTGATGGGCCATTTGGAAAAGAAAGATGGGCAGATAGAGTTTAATGCTTGTCTTGGTAAATGGTAGGGAATTGAGGAAATGCTGTGGAACAGAGGATCTAGGAATAACTGTGCAAGTTCCCTGAAGGTGGAATCTGTAGATAGGGTGGTAAAGAAAGCTTTGGTGTGCCTTTATAAATCAGAGCATTGAATATAGGAGTAGGGAAGTAATGTTAAAATTTGTACAAGGCATTGGTAAGACCAATGGAGGCAATTTTGGTCCAGTTGTGTCAGGAGAGAGTACAGAGGAGACTTACCCAGGGTTCCAGCAGCAGAGAAAAGGTTGAACAAGTTAGGTCATTCTTTGGCGCAGATTAGGGGGGACTTTTGAGCTTTAAAATGATGCGAAGGGATAGACAGAGTTGAACGTGGAAAAAACCATGGAGGGACAGAGGTTCGGGGTAACGTGAGGGGGAAGTTCTTTATCTCAGTGGGTGTTGTGGAATCAGCTTCCACAGAAGTGTGGAGGGCAGATTTATGAGTAAAGAAGGTAAAAGGGAATGGCGGAAGTGAGGTAGATGGGACTAGTGAATTGTTATATGTTATATGGTTAATATCCCGAAACGTTGCCTATTTTCTTTCGCGCCATTTATTTCCCAGCACTTTATTGTCGCCTGTTGCTTGATGAGAACAGCTTCCAAGGCTGCTCCTGATCCTGGAGAGTTGTCAGAGCTTCCCAGACCTTGGCGAAGGGGAGACCCTTCTTCAGGCTGAGAGTCAGGGGAGAGGGGAAACGAGAGATATAGACGGTGATGTAGAGAGATGTGGGACAAGTGAATGAAGGATATGCAAAAAAGTAACAATGATAAAGGAAACAGACCATTGTTAGCTGAGGGCTAGGTGAAAATTAGTTACAGACAATGAGTTATCCAGCATTTTGTGTCTAACTTCGGTTTAAACCAGCATCTGCAGTTCCTTGCTACAAAGTTTTGTCTGTTGGGGCTGTAAGCTCCCAAAGTGAAATATGAGGTGCTGTTCCCCCAATATGCGTTTGGCCTCACCCTGACACTCTAACCTGGCATTACGTTCAGCACAGACATTGCGGGATGAAGGGGGCTTGTTCCTGTGCCTTACCGTTCCATCTTCTAAAAGTGGTACAGATTTATGCTGGAGTAACTCAGCGGGACAGGCAGCATCTCTGGAGAGACGGAACGGGTGACGTCTCGGTTCGAGATCCTTCTTCAGTCCGTGCGGAGTTTGTACGTTCTCCCTGTGGCCGCGTGGGTTTTCTCCGGCTGCTCCGCTTTCCTCCCGCACTCCAAAAACAAAGGGTCTCGACCCGAGACGTCACCCATTCCTTCTCTCCAGAGATGCTGCCTGTCCCACTGAGTCACTCCAGCTTATTGTGTCTGCCCTCGGTTTAAACCGGCATCTGCAGTTCCTTCTTATACAAGAGTTTTGTGTTTAGCTTGGTCATCAGGGCACTGGGGGGAAGATTAAATAGAATCGGTGACTCTCGGGGAAATGTGACAGATACAACTTCATGCAGATGCTGGTCATGCCTTTTAGGAAGAAGCGCAAAGTACAAGTGCGTGCAGCCAAACAATGATCTTATCATTTGGAGATAATTTCCTTTTCAAACACAAGGAAACCGGGGTATTTACAGATTTGGGAAGTGGTTGAAGCCATCTCCGCAGCTGAGGAAATAGTAAGCCTCTTATCAGAAATGAGTGCAGAGGTCGAGAGGCACTTTGGTTTCAAGTGGGTCTCACAGGCATACCACAGACAAACACTTGTGTCTTCCTGCTATTTGGGTAAGCAATGTTGTTAAGCAAGGTTAAGATTAGGTCACCGTATCTCCAAAGACACAGGCGTGCGGACACACACACACACACACACAAACACAAACACAGAACTCATACAAAACAATGCTTCCCAGTGCAAGACTTTGTTCAAGGAGGGGTAACATGAGGGGGAACTTCATTACTCAGAGAGTGGTAGCTGTGTGGAATGGGCTTCCAGTGGAAGTGGTGGAGGCAGGTTCGATTTTATCATTTAAAAATAAATTGGATAGGCATATGGACAGGAAGGGTTATGGTCTGAGTGCAGGTAGATGGGACTAAGTGTTCGGCACGGACTAGAAGGGCCGAGATGGCCTGTTTCCGTGCTGTAATTGTTATATGGTTATATGGTTATATGGTTATATATAAGGAACTGCAGATGCTGGAGAATCGAAGGTAGACAAAAATGCTGGAGAAACTCAGCGGGTGCGGCAGCATCTATGGAGCGAAGGAAACAGGCTTTCTTTGTGTCAAATCTAGTTCTATGTCTGTTATAAACGTTCTCTTCCTGTTTCCTGATCTTCTCATCTCAAATGCCTGCTACTCCAGAGAGAATCTCTTCGCCTCGTTAAACGAATGTTGTCTAACATGTCTCCTTGAGGACAACGTTTCTGCAGTAACACGGCTCTCAGCTGCGAGTCCCATTGCCACCCAGATAATTCTCCTCTGCTGGACTTTGATATCCCCAACAATGTGTAATGCCCCTGTCCCACTTAGGAAACCTGAACGGAAACCTCTGGGGACTTTGCGCCCCACCCAAGGTTTCCGTGCGGTTCCCGGCGGTTCCCGATGGTTTTTGTCAGTCTCCCTAATGGTCGAAAGTGGTTTCCGTTTAAAAATTTAGTAATTTTTTAGTCAAAGCCGGTTGCGATGCTACTTGAAGGTGCTTGCCGGAGGACAAAAACCTCCGGGAACCGCACGGAAACCTTGGGTGGGGCGCAAAGTCTCCGGTGGTTTCCGTTCAAGTTTCCTAAGTGGGACAGGGGCATAAGGATCCAACGTGGCTCCAGTGGTCAGCACGGTGGAGGAGCGGTAGAGCTGCTGCTTCGCAGCGCCAGAGACCCGGGTTCGATCCTGACTACGGGTGCTGTCTGTACTAGTACTTTTATTTTCAAATATCTTAAATGTAAACATGATTTGCCCGTTTCTCTTCATGATCTTTTCACCCTTTCTTCTAATATTCACCATTACCCAACCAGAAGAAGAAATGATCTTCATCTTCCGTTTTGTCGAACATCCAAACACCAACATTGCATTACTTTTAAAGGTCCTAAATTTTGGAATACCCTGCCTCTGTCATTAAAGTCTCACACCTCCTGAGCCACCTTTAAGATTGAGCTTAAAAAGTTTCTCATCATGTCCTGAGTTCTGACCTCCAGCTTTTTGTAATGCTATTTATGAGCTCAAACTACTTCTGTTGACTCTTATCTCATACTATACCTTAATATTTTATTTATTTTCATATTTTAAATTTCATATTTTTAATTTTCATTCTTAAACTGTATTATTGTTTATTTTTGTCTTTTTTTATTTCTCCTACCCTCTGATTTGCCATTAACGCTCATTTTCAGATGGGAGCGGACTTTGTATAAGCCCTCCGGGCTTCCCTTCCCTCCCAGCACTGTATGGTATTATACATTGATCATTTGTCTTCTTTTAAAACATGGTGCAAATAAAAAATAAACAAATAAATTAGTACAACTAGAAAGGCTGCCAAATTATTTCAGCCAAAGGTTCTCTCAAAGTTGCTTCATCAGGTCTTTGATTGCCTTTGGTTGCCTGGATGTGAAGAGGATGTTTCCACGAGTGAGATAGTCTAAAAGACTAGAAGTCACAGCCTCAGAATTAAAGGACGTTCCTTTAGGAAGATGAGGATAAATTTCTTTAGCCAGAGGGTGGTGAATCTGTTGAATTCGTTGCCACAGACGGTCGTGGAGGCCAAGTCAGTGGATATATTTAAGGCAGAGATAGATAGATTCTTGATTAGTACGGGTGTCAGGGGTTATGGGGAGAAGGCAGGAGAATGGGGTTAGGAGGGAGAGATAGATCAGCCTCGTTTGAATGGTGGAGTAGACTTGATGGGCCGAATGGACCAATTCTACTCCTATCACTTGTGACCTTATGACCTACGGTCATCGCCTTGCTGTGCTTCGCCATCTATCTAATACTTGTTAAACCCACGACGGAAAACAAAGACCTGTGAAGGTACAACGGCACGGTGGCACAGCGGTAGAGTTGCTGCCTTGCAGCGCCGGAGACCCGGGTTCAATCCCGACTACGGGCGCTGTCTGTACGGAGTTTGCACGTTCTCCCCGTGACCTGCGTGGGTTTTCTCCGAGATCTTCGGTTTCCCCCCACACTCCAAAGTTGTGCAGGTTTGCAGGTTAATTGGCTTGGTGTAAATGTAAACTCTCCCTAGTGTGTGTAGGACGGTGTTAGTGTACGGGGGTCGCTGGTTGGTGCGGACTCGGTGGGCCGAAGGGCCTGTTTCTGTGCTGTATCTCTAATCTGAACTAAGCTAAATGATGGTAGACTGATGACTTCAGCCAGACACAATTCTGAATTGCCGAGCCATCGTATTTTCTGCTTTTGAATTCCCAGTGTGGATTCTATGATTGTATCGATACAAGAATATCGGAGAAGGTTTACGAGGCAGGGTTACAGAAGGCAACTTTTGATTCCTGGAAGTATGCAACAATGGAAGTATGTAACTATGGAACTTACCATTTTATGGGTGAAATAAAGAGTTAAGTATTAAAATAAATAAAGAGTTAAGATCTTAAAATAAAACAAAATGGCTGTCGCCGGCTCAAAGTCACGTAGCAACTCATGTAATGCTTCACTGCTAATCATGGTGATAGAGTGATGGGACTTTAGTTTAGCTTAATTTAATTTAGTTTAGAGATGCAGCGTGGAAACAAGCCCTTTGGCCCACCGGGTCCGCACCGACCAGCGATCCCCACACACTAACACTATCCTACACACACTAGCGACGATTTTACATTCATACCAGGCCAATTAAGCTGCAAACCCGTACGTCTTTGTAGTGTGGGAGGAAACCGAAGATCTCGGAGAAAACCCACGTGGGTCATGGGGTGAACGTACGGACAGCACCTGTAGTCGGGATCGAACCCGGGTGTCTGGCGCTGTAGGCAGCAACTCTACCCACTGCGCCACCGTGAAGTTAACACTTACTGCTAAGGAATTTACCAGTTTAGTCCAGTCTATTGTCACGCGTGCCGAGGTACAGTGAAAAGCTTTTTTTGTTGCGTGCTATCCAATCAGCGGAAAGACTACTCATGATTACAATCTTTAAGCTGTCCGCAGTGTACAGATACAGGATAAAGGGAGTAGTGTTTAGCGCAAGATGAAGCCCAGTAAAGTCCGATTAAAGATATTCTGAGGGTCTCCAATGAGGTGGATGGTACGACAAGGCCGCTCTCTAGTTGGTAATAGGATGGTTCAGTTGCCTGGTAACAGCTCTAAAGGGCCTGTCCCACTTGGCTGTCACTTCCGCCTCATTTATGCGTCATATGTAAATTAGGTCGACACGTCGTTACGCGCGACGTCGCGCACAAATCACGCGTCATCATTCCGTCTGGTGCGCGTGACATCATTAGAATACCCTGCGGCGCGCGGTTATGGACGGTAACCATGCGTCACCACGCGATACACGTGAGATATCGGGACGCCAGCGTGCGACGCCAATGCGCCAGCGTGCTTACCCAATGCGTCAGCGTGCGTACGAGATACGTCATGTCGGCGGCGCGCGAGGATTTAGTGCAGCACGAAATCCTGGAGCGCCGCGCGATACTGCGCGCAACTCCACGCTCCTCCACGCCTCTCCATGGGCCCGTCCCGCGCTACCCACACGCTACCCGTGCGTCACAACGTGACGACCACATTTTTGGAGGGCGCGTAAATGGCGTGGAAATGACGGCCAAGTGGGACAGACCCTTAAATGCTTGTAGACTCACATGCAAAGTATTACTAACAATTTAGTTTAAAAAACATTCTGGGTGGTTGGTACCAGAGTGGCTGTTTATGGATGGCAAAAATACACAAATTATATCTGTCAACAAAGTCAGATGAGAAAAGCGACATTTACTTGTGAATAATGATTTGTAACTAAAGACAACACTGTGGATTCTCGCCCCTGGACTCTGAAGAAGGGTCCCGACCTGAAATGTGTAGGAAGGAACTGCAGATGCTGGTTTAAACCGAAGATGGACACAAAAAGCTGGAGTAACTCAGCGGGTCAGGCAGCACTTCTGGAGAAAAGGAAAAGGAATAGGCAACGTTTCGGTAACTGAAACATCACCTAGATTCTAGATTTACTAGAATGTTGCCAGGGTTCCAACAACTATGTTACAGAGAAAGGTTGAACAAGTTAGGTCTTTATTCTTTGGAGCGCAGAAGGTTAAGGGGGGGCTTGATTGAGGTCTTTAAAATGATGAAAGGGATAGACAGAGTTGACGTGGATACGTTTTTCCCATTGAGGGTAGGGAAGATTCAAACAAGAGGGCATGACATGAGAATTAAGGGACAGAAGTTTCGGGGTAACGTGAGGGGGAACTTCTTTACTCAGAGGGTGGTGGCTGTGTGGAATGAGCTTCCAGCAGAAGTGGTGGAGGCAGGATCGATTTTAACATTTAAGACTAAAGTGGATAGGTATATGGACGTGAAGGGAATGGAGGGGTATGGTCTGAGTGCAGGTAGATGGGACTAGGGGAAAACAAATGGTCGGCACTGACTGGAAGGGCCGAGAGGGCCTGTTTCCGTGCTGTAATTGTTATATGGTTATATGGTTATATGGTTATCACCTATCTCTTTACTCCAGAGATGCTGCTTGGCCCGCTGAGTTACTCCAGCACTTTGTGTCTTGGCTTTTTATCTTTGTCAGAATGGTGTAAATCTATCCGACTGTTGATCTGAACTTGCGTAATCTCCAAGAAGGAATTTGAATAAATCCTGAACTATTCTGGATGCAAGATCGCTCAGCAGTGATACCGAGTCTCCAGACTGATCGGTTGCCAAGATCTGTGACTTCTATCACCGTTATGCTTGTGTCCTGGGACTGTTGCATCTGTCCTCTGGTCAGGCAAAAGTTGCTGCTGAACTG
Source organism: Okamejei kenojei (assembly GCA_035221665.1). Classification (NCBI taxonomy): domain Eukaryota; kingdom Metazoa; phylum Chordata; class Chondrichthyes; order Rajiformes; family Rajidae; genus Okamejei; species Okamejei kenojei. The sequence goes on from CM069138.1 coordinate 11,161,070, forward strand.
AAGTTCTGCATGCAAACTTCGAGGATTTATGCGCTGGAGACAGTATTTCTAAGTGGTCGGAACGTCACCTATTCCTTTTCTCCAGAGATGCCGTCTGACCCGCTGAGTTACTCCAGCACTTTGCATCCTTTTTTTTTCTGCAGTTCCTTGTTTCTACTCTGCACTATTCTACAACACAGGAACATGAGCTGATATCTGAAGTTCCTGTTATAATCTGCTGATGATCTCGATCTCCAGAATGAAACGTTAAACGATGTAATTTAATTTTACTTTGCGGACACGATTCCCATTGACAACATCTCCATTTATGGTCCATTTCTTCTCCGTGGATTGTCACCTTGTCGTGGTGGAGAAGCTTGTGTGGTCCTGAGATCCTGAGAGCGATGCCGTCTGGAGCTGTGCTCCTGTTAGGCCACCCATGGCGGTAAGGTCGAGGGGGGGAGGACCCAGACAAAGAGCAATCCAACCGAGACCTCAACGCTGGAACAGGCGGAGGATGACGGCTGACCTTAGTGGAGCGTCACAGCGGCTGGGAAGGCGGATGAAGGCTGCAGCAGAATAGAGTCTCCGGTCGTCTTGGACTCCATGCCACTGGATCCTGACCCACATCTGTCAAGGACCGTGTGGGGTGGCTGTCTGTGCACCAGTCTCCTCACGTTAAACAAAGTCATGCACAGGCGTCCTCCATATAGGGAATAGCACCCTGGAGACACCCGTGGTCAGCCATGACCGAAGGGGGCCTAAAAGAATATATGCCGATACTAATCAGCCACATTGGCGAGTTGAGAAAAGGTTGGTAGATTTCCTTGCTTTAAAGATACAGCGCGGAAACAGGCCCTTCGGCCTACCGAGTCCAGCCATCACCCTGTACACTGGCACTATCCTACACACTAGGGGAAAACTTCTCCGAACTATTTCAAGCTTGACAACAACTTTCCTATAACATGGTGATCAAAACAATACTCTAAATACTCTTGGGTACACAGAAAGCTGGAGAAACTCAGCGGGTGCAGCAGCATCTAAGGAGCGAAGGAGATAGGCGACGTTTCGGGTCGAGACCCTTCTTCAGACTTGCAAAAAAAAAAAAAAAAAAAAAAAAAAAAAGTCCAGTCTGAAGAAGGGTCTCGACCCGAAACGTCGCCTATCTTTCGCTCCTTAGATGCTGCTGCACCCGCTGAGTTTCTCCAGCTTTTTGTGTACCTCGATTCTCCAGCATCTGCAGTTCCTTCTTTAAACTCTAAATACTCTTAATTCCTAATATTTTCATTGCATAATCTGAACATTCCAGGTGGCAGCTGGTGAAGTAGGAAACATTGTACAGTTTGCTGTTTAGTTTATAGATACAATGCAGAAACAGGCCTTTCCACCCACCGAGGCCGCGCCAACCAGCGATCACGCCCGTACACCAGCACTATCCTACGCAATAGGGACAATTTTATGGACCATTTTTACCAAAGCCAATTAACCTACAAACCCTGAGATAGATACAAAAACTCAGCGGGTCAAGCAGCTTCTCGGATGAGAAGGGAACGGGTGACGTTTCGGGTCGAGCCCCTTCTTCAGACCAACAACCCTGCATGTGTCTTTGGAGTGCGGGAGGAAACCGGGGCACCCGGAGAAAACCCTCGCCACTACAGGGAGAAAGCACTAAACTCCGCACGGATTTCCTCAATTACGGCCTAATAACGGCGAAAAAATTAATACTCAAACTTTGGAAACAAACAACAGTCCCGACAGTGAAGATGTGGATCACGGATATGTCGGAGACGCTACATTTGGAAAACATTAGGCTTGTCTTGGCGGAAAAACCAGATCAATTTCTTAAGCACTAATTTAAATTTGAAACCGACGCCAGGGATGGGTGAGGGGGGGGGGGGGGGGGGGGGAAGGTATGTCTCCAACTTTTTCTTTTCTTATTTCTTTTCTTCCGCACTGCTTTGGTAGCTTAGGGGGTTTTTTCCTGCTCGTTTTTTTTTATGAGGAAGGACATCCTTGCGATTGAGGCAGTGCAGCGTAGGTTCACGAGATTGACCCCTGGGATGGCGGGACTGTCATATGAGGAAAGATTGAAAAGACTAGGCTTGTATTCACTGGAGTTTAGAAGGATGAGGGGGGATCTTATAGAAACATATACAATTATAAAAGGACTGGACAAGCTAGATGCAGGAAAAATGTTCCCAATGTTGGGCAAGTCCAGAACCAGGGGCCACAGTCTTAGAATAAAGGGGAGGTCATTTAAGACTGAGGTGAGAAAAAACCTTTTTACCCAGAGAGTTGTGAATTTGTGGAATTCCCTGCCACAGAGGGCAGTGGAGGCCAAATCACTGGATGGATTTAAGAGAGAGTTGGATAGAGCTCTAGGGGCTAGTGGAGTCAAGGGATATGGGGAGAAGGCAGGCACGGGTTATTGATAGCGGACGATCAGCCATGATCACAATGAATGGCGGTGCTGGCTCGAAGGGCCGAATAGCCTCCTCCTGCACCTATTTTCTATGTTTCTATGTTTTTGTTTTTTTTCCTTCATTCTTTTCCTTCATTCTATAACTGTTATGCCGATCATCTTATCCTTGTACAATTGCTTCCATTAGAAACATTAAAAAATAATCAATTAAAAAAAAACTCCGTACAGACACCACCCTTGGTCAGGATCGAACCCGGGCCTCTTGCGCTGTGGGGCAGCAACTCCACCGCTGCGCCACCGTGCCGCGAACTCAACACACGAGGAATGTTAAGGGAAAGAGAGGAAAAAAAAGACAAAAAAAAGTGTCACTTTCTTCCCAATAACCCTCTCTGGCTTAACCCCTCCCTTCACCACCTCCAGTTTAAATTCCAGTTGGAATATTTTGGAGGACCAAGTAACCAAGAACAAGAACCCGACCTCTTGGGACTTGGGATTTCTTAAAACTGATCCACCATAGCAAGGTTGGGAAACTTCCAAAGCATAGTACATGTGAGTTTGGGCATTTGGACTTTGTTTATTCAGAGACTGGTTAAAATAGCAAAGAAAGCGATCTTGAGAAAGAGTGGAAGGAATTAGTTGGAGGGAACAGGTCTTCATTCTACCATGGTTCACTGAAAGGTTAGTGGGTTAAGTATTAGACCGCGTGAACGGTGAGTGAGAGAAAACTACACAGGGAAGGCAGAAGGTACAAATTCTTGGCAGTCCTTCAGGTTCTGATCAGCAGCGTTACTTGAGGAGCATTTCTGGATTAACACACAGTAATCGGACACGACAGAAACCTGTCAAGGTCACACTGAAGATTCAGAGACTGCATCCCTGAATTGGGGGCAGGCTTATGTAACGTCTAAGCATAGAGATAACAGTGAAGATGACTTGGTAGGTAAGTAAGTAAGTTTATTGGCCAAGTATTCACATACAAGGAATTTGCCTTGGTGCTCCGCCCTCAAGTAACAACATGACATACAGTGACAGTTACAAATGACTCAGAAAACACTAAACATTAATAATAATAAAACATTAATAAACATTCAAGCTTGATCAGTTCATTAGATCAGTTCCTTTGTGAACATGAACATTAGATCAGTTCCTTTGTGTTTACTCTGAGGAAGTTGCCCTTCCACCTTTATAAAAACAGTGCACATGGGCGCGAAATAGTTAACTTTTTACTAACAATTCACCAACTGGAATTCTGCGGTGGAAATGCCTGGGTAAAGTGGGTGTGAAGAGCATGTCTAGGACCAGAGGTCACAGCCTCAGAATTAAAGGACGTTCCTTTAGGAAGGGGATGAGGAGGAATTTCTTTAGGCAGAGGGTGGTGAATCTGTGGAATTCATTGCCTAATAAGGCAGTGGTAGCCAAATCGATGGAAAATTTGAAGGCAGTGATGGATAGATTCTTGATTAGTACGGGTGTCAGGGGTTATTGGGGAGAAGGGAGGAGAATGGGTTTGAGAGGGAGCGATAGATCAGCCACGATTGAAAGGATTGAGTAGACTTGATGGGCCGGATGGCCTAATTCTGCTCCTATCACTTATCAACTGATGAAATCACATCACGGTTTTCACCTATATTTTGCAATTACGGCCAGAAGAATACTTCAGAATTTCTGATGTCCTGAAAAGGGACCTTGGCTGTAACCTACCATTTGAAACTCTTACACATTGAATTTGACTTTTACAAACGACACAGTACACAGATATAAAACGTCTTGGCAAAAATTAACAAAAGCAAAATTATCAAAAAGCAAAAAGGGTAGCATGATGGCGCAGCGGTAGAGTTGCTGCCTCACAGCGCCAACGGCTCAGGTTTGACCCTGACTACGGGTGCTGTCTGTACGGAGTTCGTACGTTCTCCCCGGTTTCCTCCGGGTGCTCCGGCTTCCTCCCACACTCCAAAGGCGTACCGGTTTGTAGATTAATTCGCTTGGTGTAAATGTACCCAGAGCACCTGGAGAAAACCCACGCAGGTCACAGGCAGAAAGTGACTGAAGAAGGGTCTCCACCCGAAACGTCACCCACTCCTCAGCTCCAGAGACGCTGCCTTGTCCCGCTGAGTTGCTCCAGCATTTTGCGTCTACCTTCCACCTGTCACTTGCCAAGCTTTGTGCCATCCAAATGGAATTCCAGTCACACACATGGACCTACTTTTGACGTCACAGGAGGTTGCAGATCTCAATGAGGGCAAAGAATGACCTTTTAATGACGGCACGATGGCACAGTGGTCGAGCTACTACGTCACTGGTTCGATCCTGACTACGGGCGCTGTCTGTACGGAGTTTGCGCGTTCTCCCCGTGACCTGCGTGGGTTTTCTCTGAGATCTTCGACTTCCTCCCACACTCATAGAAACATAGAAACATAGAAAATAAGTGCAGGAGGAGGCCATTCGGGCCTTCGAGCCGGCACCGCCATTCATTGTGATCATGGCTGATCGTCCCCAATCAATAACCCGTGCCTGCCTTCTCCCCATATCCCTTGATTCCACTAGCCCCTAGAGCTCTATCCAACTCTCTCTTAAATCCATCCAGTGACTTGGCCTCCACTGCCCTCTGTGGCAGGGAATTCCACAAATTCACAAACTCTCTGGGTGAAAAAGTCTTTTCTCACCTCAGTCTTAAATGACCTCCCCTTAATTCTAAGACTGTGGCCCCTGGTTCTGGACTTGCCCAACGTTGGGAAACATTGGAAAATGATCACCAATGCGTCCACTATTTCTAGAGCCACCTTCCCGAGGACCCTGGGATGCAGACCATCAGGCCCAGGGGATTTATCACCCTCCAGTCCCATTAGCCTACCCAATACTCACCTAATGAAAATGTCTTTCAGTTCCTCTACCCCGTTAGATCCTCTGTCCTCCAGTACTCCAAAGACCTGCATGTTTGTAGGTTAATTGGCTTGGTAATATTGTAAATGTTTCCCACTGCGTAGGTCAGTGTTGGTGTGCGGGGATTACTTTGTCGGTGGGGACTCGGTGGGCCAAAGGGCTTGTTTCCGTGCTGTATCTTTAAACAAAACAAATTCAGTTTCTTTAAATGGCAGAGTTTCAGAGAAAATTACTTCCTCTCAGTGAAAACTAGGGCATCGGTACATCAGGTGTCAAGTTCCATTAACTTAAGGGAAGTCGTATTTTTCCCTGCAGTTGGTGATGTGATGAGATTTGTTTGTCATTTGTGGTTCAACAACGGCGTGCGTAACTCACTCAACGCTAGATCTTATAGCGATCTTGATGACAATATTCCACGTGTTTACAGAGACCCTTCAGCAGCGTCCGAGGCTGATGTCAGTGGCACTGTCGAAGGGATATGACAATCTTCTGCAGATTAGCTGCTTAGACATGGTCACCGAGATCGAGAATACCTTGTCAAACCACTCGACCCACCACTCATGCGTAGAAAGCAACTGCAGATGCCGGCTTACACCGAAGATAGTTGCAAAATGCTGGAGTAACTCAGCGGGACAGGAGAAGGGTCTCGATAGATTTTTTTGTGTACATATCTGTACACGTGTGTGTGCACGCGTGTGTGTGTGTGTGTATATATATATATCTATATATGTATTTGTGAGTATTTGTATATACACACACTGGACTTTCTTTCTCTCTCGTTATTATCTTGTTTAGAGTGTATTATGTTTACATATTCTGTTGTGCTGCTGCAAGTAAGATTTTACTTCAGAGTCACGTGAGTGATTCCGTGAAGAAGACCTGCCAGGCCGCATGCGCACCTGTACGTCAGCCGCACTGGCGCAAGCACCAGACTGGCAGGGCAGCGCTCCTGCCAGCGGTAAGTTAAACCTAGAAGGTAAGTTCGTTTTTATTTACCAGGGTTTTTTTCAGGCAGGAGCCTCTTTTCACAGAGGTTTCCCTGCCAGTTTCGCAGCCCGACGAGTGTGCCGGTTATGGATTGTGGGGAAACCCAGTCCGACCGCGGAAGCGGATAACCGGAAAAAAGATCAGGTTGCGAGATAAGGAGCCGCTAACAAAGCAGTCAGCGGCTCCCAGCCTGCGGGGATGCCTTAAAAACGGCAAGAAATTCAAGCAGAGTCGCTGACAGTGTAGTCAGCGGCTCCCAGCCTGCGGGGATGCCGTTGGAACGGCAAGGAAGTAAAATTAGAGTCACTGACAGCGGGGTCGATGGCTCACAGACGTTGGTCCCCAGGCAAGGAATTAAACGGGACTCATTCAGCCGTATTTGGACTCAGGTGAGTCGGGCTACAAAGGGTTTCTCCTTACAATAAAATTTATGTATGTATTAGTGTTTTCTCATTCGAGTCAATCAATGCAGTGGGATGCCGAGATTTGTAATCTGCGGCATGAAATCACAAAGCTTTGAACTCTTCACTGAACTCTTCACTCGCGTGACTCCGAAGTAAAATAGTAAGATTAAACGAGAGCTTACCAGTTTGAATTTTGATCCTGATTTTATGAGGAGTTACGTTGGTGATTACGTGCCTGCCACGCCCATCCCTCTCTCATAAAGATCGGGTATTTCTCGAGTCACGCATATTACTATGTCACTTCCGTGTTGTTATTTGTAATTTCATACCGCTGCTTTGAAGATTGGTGCGCATGCGGCCTGGCGGGTCTTCACGTAATCACCAACGTAACGCCTCATAAAATCAAGATCAAACTTCAAACTGGTAAGTTCTCGTTTAATCTTACTAATTTCATCGTTCTATCTGGGACATTTGACAATAAAACACTCTTGACCTGAAACGTCACCCATTCCTTCTCTCCAGAGATGCTGCCTGTCCCGCTGAGCTACTCCAGAGTTTTGTGTCTGTCTGAAAACTGAATGCCCCATTACTGAACAGTGGCTGCTCAGTGAGGATGGAGGAGGGGAGTAGGGCACAGGCGGACCGGCAGCTGGGAGCACTTGCAAGACCTCGACGGCGGAGAGGGCCGCTGGAGGCCCTGCAGCAGCCTGGGGCTGGGCCCGGAAGCCCGGCAAGCCGCGTCTGTATCCCAATCGCGGGCAATCGCGGGCCAGAGAGGGTAGGCCCCAGAGCCCAGACCGGGAATCAAGAGAGGTGGTGGATGGTGAATATTATTGGCAATTCTGGGCCCCATATCTAAGGAAGGCTGTACTGGCCCTGGAGAGGACCTAGAGGAGGTTTACAAGAATGATCCCAGGAATGAGTAGGTTAACCTATGGTGAGCGTTTGTCGGCGCTGGGCCTGTACTCACTGGATTTTAGAAAAATGAGGGGGGGGGGGGGGACCTCATTGAAACATACAAAATGGTGAAGGCTTGGATAGAGTGGATGTGGAGATGATGTTTCCACTTGTGGGAGAGTCTAGGTCATAGATTCAGAATTAAAGGACGTTCCTTTAGGAAGGAGATGAGGATATGTTTCTTTAGTCAGAGGGTGACGAAACTGTGGAATTCTTTGCCACAGAAGGCTGTGGAGGCCATCAGTGGATATTTTTAAGATAGAGATAGAGAGATTCTTGATTAATACAGGTGTCAGAGGTTATGGGGAGAAGACAGGAGAATGGGTTTAGGAGGGAGAGATAGATCAGCCATGATTGAATGGCCGACATGATAGGCAGTGGCCTAATTCAACTCCTATCACTTATAACCTTATGGTCATCCCCTTGCTGTGCTATCGGATAATTACTTATTAATTGATATTAATTTCCGATTGAATTGTAGACTTGATGGGCCGAATGGCCTAATTCTGCTCCTATCACTTATGAGACGGTGACAGTGGTGAATGCTGGACAAAGGGTCAGGTGATAAGAACCGGCGGGGGTTTACTTTCCACGCCCTCGAGGTCGGCTGCGGGAGGCGACCCACCACCCCTGTGAACTAATGCTGAAGTGGTCTTGAGTGATAGGAATAGAATTAGGCCATTCAGCCCATCAAGTCTACTCCGCCATTCAATCATGGCTGATCTATCCCTCCCTCCTAACCCCATTCTCCTGCCTTCTCCCCGTAACCCCTGACACCCGCACTAACGAAGGATGTGTCTATCTCTGCCAGACGTGCGCCGGGTGAGGAGAGGGACATGGGTTTGCGGGATGACGGGTGTGGAGGCAACAGCAGCACTGGCCCTCTGTGGCCAGCTACAGCTCGGACTGTAAAATAGCGCTTCTTGCATATGGACTCGGTGGGCCGTTCTGTACATTCAGTACTGACTGGGGGATTGTGTTTATGTAGACAATAGACAATAGACAATAGGTGCAGGAGTAGGCCATTCGGCCCTTCGAGCCAGCACCGCCATTCAATGTGATCATGGCTGATCATCCCCAATCAGTACCCCGTTCCTGCCTTCTCCCCATATCCCCTGACTCCGCTATTTTTAAGAGCCCTATCTAGCTCTCTCTTGAAAGCATCCAGAGAACCGGCCTCCACCGCCCTCTGAGGCAGAGAATTCCACAGACTCACCACTCTCTGTGAGAAAAAGTGTTTCCTCATCTCGGTTCTAACGATCATGGCTGATCATCCCCAATCAGTACCCCGTTCCTGCCTTCTCCCCACGGGGTAGTCTGGGGATATCCCCGGGGATGTATGGGGATAGTCTCGCTGAAAATAGGCACAAAACGCTGGAGTAACTCAGCGGGACAGGCGGCATCTCTGGAGAGAAGCAATGGGTGACGTTTCGGGACGAGACCCTTCTTCAGCTGATGCTGCATGCAAAATTAAAAAAAATGTAGTTCACTGCCCTGTTTCTCGTGACAATAGAGAACCGTAATGATCCATAATGATGTCTGTCTCTGGGAGGTTTGATTGCTTCAGAGACGAAGTTCATGGAAGAGTTAACAAGGTTAATGCGGCTCATCAGCTAATGTGACTGTGGACAAAACAGGGCTATACTCCTAGTTGCCACAGTTCACGGGGCTATTAATTATATATGATGTTTAACTGTTTAAGAATGTCCCTCCATTGATGCAAGGGAACCAAGTGCACCCCCTGCAGTGCACAGGCTGAGATGTACAAAAAGACTCCGGGGAGAGCGACAAACCTCTTGAGTTTAGCGTGGAGAGATTCAGCGCGGAGTCCGTGCCGACCAGCGATCCCCGTACATTAAAGGGCCGGTTCCACTTGGCGATTTCTGTCGGCGACTGTCGGCGTCATTGAAGGACGTATCAGGGTTGCACAAAGATTTTGAACATTCCAAAATCCAGCGGCGACAGCAAAAAATGTTGCGACACTTGAGGAGACAACGCGCGTCAATACGTCATCACGCCGCGACGTTTTCGGCGACCTGACACGCCATCAATGATGCCGGCAGTCACCGAAAAAATCGGCAAGTGGGACAGGCCCTTAACACCACCCTACACACACGCGGGGGACAATTTACATTTATACCAAACGAAGATCTGGGAGAAAACCCACGCGGGCCGCGGGGAGAACGTACAAACACCGTACAGGCAGCGCCCGTAGTCGGGATCGAACCCGGGACTCCGGCGCTGCAGGCGATGTAAGGCAGCAACTCTACCGCTGCGCCACCGTGCCGCCCTCTGTTTAAAGAGGGGATGAAAGCCATCATAAAAGGCCTCTTGTCTCTGCTATACAACATTTGTGAAATGGGCGGTAGGCACAAATGCTGGAGAAACTCAGCGGGTGAGGCAGCATCCATGGAGCGAAGGAAATAGGCAACGCTTTGGGCCGAAACCCTTCCTCAGACGGGTCAGACTTGTGAAATGGGCATCTTGCAAGAAAGTATCAGGTATTTTAACTCAGAGGTTTAAACACATTGATGGCAAGGTTTTAAATAATCTTTTGTTCAGTTTAGATTTTCCACACATGTGCACCCAAATGGAGCTATTATACAGGCATAGTTAGATGCCCTATTTCTCAATGTTTACAACGACTGTTTATTCAAACTACTTAAACTAGCATGTACAGGAGTATGCTTTCACTAGCTAAGCCACTTGTTTGATCAGCAAAGCACACAGAAAGTTTAAAGACAAGGTAATTCTGTTCTTCTTTTTGAAATGACATCCTTCTGGTTTTGGAACAATCATCATTTTATTAGCAGCTTTGATCAACGCTGAAGGATGAAGGGGATTAAATTTGATAGCCCGCTCAAACTCAACGGGCGGGTCGCAATCTGCCGTTAACCCACGCATGTTCACACAGGAAACATGCCAACTTTCAGCAGTTGACTGATTGAAGCGACTGCAGCCTTTAGACTAGTGTGAACCGTGCTGTTGCTCAGCTGAACGTACTACAAAAAGTAGTAAACACTGCCCAGTCCATCATCGGCTCTGACCTCCCTTCCATCGAGGGGATCTAGCGCAGTCGCTGCCTCAAAAAGGCTGGCAGCATCATCAAGGACCCACACCACCCTGGCCACACACTCATCTCCCCGCTACCTTCAGGTAGAAGGTACAGGAGCCTGAAGACTGCAACGTCCAGGTTCAGAAACAGCTTCTTCCCCCACACCCATCAGGCTACTAAATTCAACTCAAACAAAACTCTGAACATTAATAGCCCATTCTCTGTTTATTTGCACTTTATCTGTTTTATTTATTCACGTGTGTATATATTTATACAATGGTATATGGACACACTGATCTGTTCTGTATTCATGCCTACTATATTCTGTTGTGCTGAAGCAAAGGAAGAATTTCATTGTCCCATCTGGGACACACGACAATAAACTCTCTTGAATCTTGAATCTTGAATCTGAATCTTGAAACAGGAGTCAATGGTGACCGAGGCCAGCACTGGTTAAAGTAGGGCGATCGTTTCGCTGAACACCTTCGCTCAGCTCACCTGAGCCTACCTGATCTCCCGGTTGCCAAACACTTTAATTCCCCTTCCCATTCCCACACAGACCTTTCTGTCCTGGGTCTCCTCCATTGTCAGAATGAGGCAAAACGCAAATTGGAGCCACAGCATCTTATATTTCGCTTGGGCAGCTGACACCCCGGTGGTATGAATATTGATTTCTCTAACTTCAGGTAGCCCCGGCATTCCCTCTCACTCTATCCCTCCCCCACCCAAGTCGCACCAGCTTCTCGTTTTCACCCAACAAACAGCTAACAACGGCCTGTTTCCTTTATCATCGTTACTTTTATTGCATGTCCTTTATTCATTGTTCATCTCCCTACATCTCGTCTATATCTCTCTATCAACTCCTTCCTTTACCAGTATCCACCTATCACTCACTCTGTAACAATAATCTATTCTAAATTTTCCTTGATCTCCATTCCCTTTGACCTGTTTTCACACCTTACACTTCCCTATCTATGGATCTTCCTCCCCCCCCCCCCCCCCCTCCCGACGTCAGTCTGAAGAATGGTCTCGACCTGAAACGGGTGACCCGTTCCTTCTCTCCAGAGATGCTGCCTGTTCCGCTGAGTTGCTCCAGCTTTGTGTGCCCATCACTGGTTAAAGTTAGCTGACCTGTTTCTACGCTGAATGTCTCTTTGGCTATTTAAGTTGTTCATCTCAGTGGTTCAACCCGATACAACTAACTTCAGACGGTCCTCAATTTACCACCTGACCCAATCTCAGCGCTTGGACCCATTGCTGAATATTTACTGGCAACAGTTGGGCACGGTGGCGCAGCGGCAGAGCTGCTGCCTTTCAGCGCCATTGACCCGGGTTCGATCCTGCCCGATGAGTTCAAGTTCAAGTGAGTTTATTGTCGTGTGTCCCTGATAGGACAATGACATTCTTGCTTTGCTTCAGCACAACAGAACATAGTAGGCATTGACCACAGAACAGATCAGTGTGTCCATATATCATTATATAAATATATACACACATGAATAAATAAACTGATAAAGTGCAAATAAACAGATAATGGGTTATTAATGTTCAGAGTTTTGTCCGAGCCAGGTTTAATAGCCTGATGGCTGCGGGGAAGTAGCTATTCCTGAACCTGGTCGTTGCAGTCTTCAGGCTCCTGTACCTTCTACCTGAAGGTAGCAGGGAGATGAGTGTGTGGCCAGGGTGGTGTGGGTCCTTGATGATGCTGCCAGCCTTTTTGAGGCAGCGGCTGTGGTAGATCCCCTCGATGGAAGGGAGGTCAGAGCCGATGATGGACTGGGCAGTGTTTACTACTTTTTGTAGTCTTTTCCTCTCCAGCGCGCTCAAGTTGCCGAACCAAGCCACGATGCAACCGGTCAGCAAGCTCTCTACTGTGCACATGTAGAAGTTAGAGAGAGTGCTCCGTGACAGACCGACTCTCCGTAATCTTCTCAGGAAGTAGAGGCGCTGATGTGCTGATGTGGACCACACTAGGTCCACACCAGTTCTATGTTATTCCCCTTTCTCATCCACTCCCTTCCGAATCAGGAGCAATTTTACAGAGGCCTGGAATTTAACCTGGAGACCCACGTCTTTGGGAAGTGGGAGGAAACCGGAGCATCCGGAGAAAACCCAAGCGGTCACAGGGAGAACGTGCAAACTCCACACCGACAGTACCCGAGGGCAGGATCGAACTCAGGTCTCTAATGCTGTGAGACTGCTGCTCTGTGACACCCATCTTGCAGCCTTGGTGAAGCTTGTGATACGCAATGTGTTCATAAGTGATAGGAGCAGAATTAGACTAAGAGAAGGAGATGATGAGGAATTTCTTCAGTCAGAGGGTGGTGAATCCGTGGAATTCTTTGCCACAGGAGGCTATGGAGGCCATGTCAGTGGATATTTTTAAGGCAGAGATAGATTGCTTATTGATTAGTACGGGTGTCAGATGTTATGGGGAGAAGGCAGGAGAATGGGTTTGAGAAGGAGAGATAGATCAGCCATGATTGAATGGCTGAGCAGACACGATGGGCCGAACGGCCTAATTCTGCTCCTATCACTTATAAGCTTATGACTTATGTCCTAATCTTCCAATTATTATGGCGAATGTGTGCCCTAACTTTGGATATTATTTTGTGATCCAACTCCTCCTGACCCGGGGTCCGATCGCTCTGGGCGGGGGAGCTAATACGCCCCTCCCCCCGATCTAGGAGCTTGATCGCCCCGATGCAGAATGCCCGACCGCCGGCTACGGGAGTAAGATCGCCCCGCCAACGGAAGGCTCGAGGCCCCCGACCGCGGGAGAACAAAGAAGGGAAGAGATTGAACTTTTTTTTGCCTTCCATCACAGTGAGGAATGTGGAGGAGTCACTGTGGTGGATGTTTATGTTAAAACGTATTTTGTGTGTCTTGTTGCTTTTCACTGGTGTGACTATACGGCTAATCAAATTCCTCGTATGTTGCAAAACATACTTGGCTAATAAAGTAAGTTTATGATTATGACCCAGATATCTGTGGAATTATCTGTGGAATTCTCTGCCACAGAAAGTAATTGAGACCAGTTAATTGGCTATATTTAAGAGGGAGTGGAGTTGGATGTGGCCCTTGTGGCTAAAGGGATCAGAGGGTATGGAGAGAAGGCAGGTACGGGATACTGAGTTGGATGATCAGCCATGATCATATTGAATGGCGGTGCAGGCTCGAAGGGCCGAATGGCCTACTCCTGCACCTAATTTCTCTGTTTCTATGTTTCTATCCCAGGCAGTGGTCCGAACAATCCAAATGTAATATGAATATCTAGATATTTCCATGTGCAATTAAGTACGCTAAGATTTTCTTTCACGCTAACATCTTTTATGAAAAAGGAAAGTTCGGAGCTATGTTAATTCATTGTGCAAAAGCAATATTTGTACGTGTATATAAAAGACAAAGTTGAGTGCTTTAAAAGATATTTTACAGGGCGTTAAGCTCTTGTAAAACAGAGAAGAAATATATGGACAATGATAGAGGATGTTTGGAATGTATTTTGCTTTCCACATTCTAACCCTCACAATCTAATATCTGATCGAGAGTTAAAATATGTCTGTGTGGTCTGTGAACACGCATCATTTTGGAGCTAAAGGCTGATCTTTCTGAGAAATCAAACAATAAAACAAAACGCAGCATTTTCCCATTGTCAGTCAATATGCTCGCCTCAATCGTAAACTTTATAAGTCCCCTTTATTCTATTTTTCCCAATTTGGCTCGGGAGCGCATTGAGACGAGAAGCTTTGCAAAAGAATACCCCACAAACGAGGGGACTGGCGAACAAAAAACTGGATGCCAGCATCGCCAAGTTCACGTGTGAATGGACCTTGCACCTGGAGAGAGAGAGAGAGAGAGAGAGAGAGAGAGAGAGAGGGGGTGGGAAAAAAAAGGACCGCATTCATTGCGCTTCCTCGTGTGTGGGAAGCCTGACAACGCGGAGGGGGGGGGGAGGCCGTGTGAGGAGCTCGATTCATCAGCGGGGAACGACTAACTCGTGTGAACGGGACGGGAGCGGAGGACATGACCGAGCGCTGGTGCAGAAAGAGCATCTCTCTGCGCGAGTGACTCACTGTGGCCGGAACACAAGCAATTAGCTGCATTGGGACTGCGCGCAGCTTTGAAAGGTGTCTTATTGAATGGGGGGCGATGATGGTGCCAGGGAAACAACGTGAATCTAACTTAGTATCCCGTAATTAATTGCTGTTTTGACCCAGTGTGCCATCATTTGCCAGTGCCCTGTGACAGAGTTGATATTTGTCTCTCTTTGAAAAAAAATCGATAAAACTCTCAGGGTGGACTTCAAACGCAGGCATGCTCTATTGAGCATATTAAGATACAATCTGTGTTTAAATAAAAGATTATTTATAAATGGAACTAGCCTCCCGCAGCTAACGTCACGGTGCTAAGGCCATCAAGAGATATCCGCACCAAACAAGATCTGACAGACTATTACAATTTTATTTTGTAATATTCTTGATTAAGATGGGTGTCGGGGGTTATGGGGAGAAGGCAGGAAAATGGGGTTAGAAACATAGAAAATAGGTGCAGGAGTAGGCCTTTCGGCCCTTCGAGCCTGCACCGCCATTCAATATGATCATGGCTGATCATCCAACTCAGTATCCCGTACCTGCCACCTCTCCATACCCCCTGATCCCTTTAGACACAAGGACCACATCTAACTCCCTCTTAAATATAGCCAGCGAACTGGCCTCAACTACCTTCTGTGGCAGAGCATTCCAGAGACTCACCACTCTCTGTGTGAAAAACGATTTTATCATCTCGGTCCTAAAAGATTTCCCCCCTTATCCTTAAACTGTGACCCCTTGTCCTGGAGTTCCCCAACATCGGGAACAATCTTCCTGCATCTAGCCTGTCCAACTCGTTAAGGATTTTGTAAAATTATTTCTATCCGATCTTCTAAATAAAGATCCTCAATAAATATCTGTGGAATTCTCTGCCACAGAAGGTAATTGAGGCCAGTTCGTTGGCCATATTTAAGAGGGAGTTGGATGTGGCCCTTGTGGCTGAAGGGATCAGGGGGTATGGAGAGAAGGCAGGTACAGGATACTGAGTTGGATGATCAGCCATGATCATATTGAATGGCGGTGCAGGCTCGAAGGGCCGAATGGCCTGCTCCTGCACCTAATTTCTATGTTTCTATGTTTCTATGTTCTAAATTCTAGCGAGTTAGGAGGGAGAGATTGATCTGCCATGATTGAATGGTGGAGTATGGGCCGAATGGCCTAATTCTTCTCCTATCGCTTATGATCTTATGACCCGGGGTGATGGTCAATGAGAATTGTGCAGTGTCAAAATAGCAGGGGCCCCCTAGCAGAAGCGTCCACGTCGCGGGGCTGGATACTGGATTATCCCGAGCTAATTCTGCTACCACCACCATCTACCGCGACAAGTGATGGCTTCCCACTGATTGTCGCCGGAAGCTTGCCTCCTTTCCAGGACGGACGATGACAGCGAGGTCAACTTTTGTATCAAGATGGACACGAAAAGGAGAAGAAGAAAATAGCAGGGGTCTTTGTTGACTGACCGTAAGGTCATTGTTACAGATTTACCACGAGAGGAATAGACACACAGAGTCTCGTGTCCACAGTAGGGGAATCGAGGGCCAGAGGGCAAAGGTTTAAGGTGAAAGGAGGAAAGATTTGATAGGAAAATCGGAGGGGTGACTTTTTCACACTAAGGGCATGGAATGAGCTGCCGGAGGAGGTAGTTGAGGCTGGGACTATCGTAAGGTTTACATAGAAACATAGAAACATAGAAAATAGGTGCAGGAGTAGGCCATTCGGCCCTTCGAGCCTGCACCGCCATTCAATATGATCATGGCTGATCATCCAACTCAGTATCCCGTACCTGCCTTCTCTCCATACCCCCTGATCCCTCTAGCCACAAGGGCCACATCTAACTCCCTCTTTAATATAGCCAACGAACTAGCCTCAACTACCTTCTGTGGCAGAGTATTTCAGAGACTCACAACTCTGTGTGAAAGAAGCAATTGGTCAGGTACATGGATAGGACAGGTTTAGAGGGATACGGGCCAAATGCTGGCAGGTGGGACTAGTGTAGATGGGACATGTTGGCCGGTGTGGGCAAGATGGGCCGAAGGGCCTGTCTTACACTGTATGACAATGATGCCTATGACATTTGGGGCTATGTGCCATTTGACTAAGCTTGATTTGAACGGTTGGGTTCTGTTTGGTATTAGTGTCGGCTAATTGTTCTCACATGTACCGGGATACAGTAAAATGCATTTGCTTGCGTGCTGTTGATTTAAATCAGATAATACTACACGTGAATATAATCAAGCAATGCAGAAGTACAACGGGCAGAGCAAAGCGCAAAGAAAAAAAACACCAGAGCGTACACTATCATTTACAGCAGTGTGGCATTACAGATCCAGTGAGAAAGTCCAGATAGGGCTAGATAGGGCTCTGAAAGATAGCGGAGTCGGGGGATATGGGGAGGAGGCAGGAACGGGGTACTGATTGGGGATGATCAGCCATGATCACATTGAATGGCGGTGCTGGCTCGAAGGGCCGAATGGCCTACTCTTGCACCTATTGTCTATTGTCTATGTGTGCAATGAGGTAAGGTTCAAAGATTGAGACCATACCCTAGCTCAGTGGTTCTGAAGCTGGTGGTCGGGATCCCCATGGGCGGTCATTTGGGGCTTCACCAGGGGACATGAAGTGGTCATAAATAACATATAGAAACATAGAAACATAGAAATTAGGTGCAGGAGCAGGCCATTCGGCCCTTCGAGCCTGCACCGCCATTCAATATGATCATGGCTGATCATCCAATTCAGTATCCTGTACCTGGCTTCTCTCCATGCCCCCTGATCCCTTCAGCCACAAGGGCCACATCTAACTCCCTCTTAAATATGGCCAATGAACTGGCCTCAACTACCTTCTGTGGCAGAGAATTCCACAGATTCACCACTCTCTGTGTGAAAAACGATTTTCTCATCTCGGTCCTAAAAGACTTCCCCCTTATCCTTAAACTGTGACCCCTTGTCCTGGACTTCCCCAACATCTGGAACAATCTTCCTGCATCTAGCCTGTCCAACCCCTTAAGAATTTTGTGAGATCACCCCTCAATCTTCTAAATTCCAGCGAGTACAAGTCTATCTTTCTTCATATGGAAGTTGTGCCATCCCAGGAATCAGTCTGGTGAATCTTCTCTGTACTCCCTCTATGGCAAGAATAATCCCTCTATGGCAAGAATATCTATTTGTTGAATAAATAACTGCAGATGCTGGAAAATTGAAGGTAGACAAAAATGCTGGAGAAACTCAGCGGGTGCGGCAGCATCTATGGAGCGAAGGAAATAGGCAACGTTTCAGGTCGAGACCCTTCTTCAGACTGATGTGGGGGTGGGGGGGGGGGGGCGGGAAGAAGAAAGGAAGAGGCGGAGACAGTGGGCTATGTGAATAGAGCTGGGAAGGGGAGGGGAAAGAAGGAGAATGTAAGGACTACCTGAAATTGGAGAAGTCAATGGGTTGTAAACTTCAGACTGAAGAAGGGTTTTGACCCGAAAGGTTGCCTATTTCCTTTGCTCCATAGATGCTGCCTCACCCGCTGAGTTTCTTCAGCATTTTTGTCTACTATCCATTTGTTGAGCCCATTTTTAGGAACCTAACAAAGGTGCATACCATATACAGTATTTTGTTCGCGCACGTATGCCAAAAAAAGTTAAGAACCACTGCGCCTAGCTAGACACAAAATGCTGGAGTAAATCAGCGGGACAGGCAGCATCTCTGGAGAGAAGGAAGGGGTGACATTTCGGGTCGAGACCTTTCTTGTCTCTCAGTTAGATGGAGGCAGGAGAATAGGGTTGAGAGGAAAAGATAGATCAGCCACGATTGAATGGCGGAGTAGACTTGATGGGTCGAATGGCCTAATTCTGCTCCTAGAACTTATGAACATGACTTTCAATGGTGATACCGTTGTTTCTAACACCTCACTGCTGTCATAAAGGGATAGCAATGGCCAATGGTGGGAAACTACTAAAGAAAGCAATTGGCTTAAGATCAATATTTGGAAGGAAGCATATTGGCCATGAAAGAGCATGCATTTCTGGTAGATTTAGTATAGTTTACTTTGGAGATAGAGGGTGGAAACCGGCCTTTCCGGCCACCGGGTCTGCGCCGACCAGCGATCCCCATAGCCCTGGAAATACATTCTTGCCATAGAGGGAGTACAGAGAATGTTCACCATTCCGATTCCTGGGATGGCAGGACTTTCATATGAAGAAAGACTGGATCGACTCGGCTTGTACTCGCTAGAATTTAGAAGATTGAGGGGGGATCTTATAGGAACTTACACAATTCTTAAGTGGTTGGACAAGCTAGATGCAGGAAGATTGTTCCCGATGTTGGGGAAGTCCAGAACAAGGGGTCACAGTTTAAGGATAAGGGGGAAGTCTTTTAGGACCGAGATGAGAATTTTTTTTTTTCACTCAGAGAGTGGTGAATCTCTGGAATTCTCTGCCACGGAAAGTAGTTGAGGCCAGTTCATTGGCCATATTTAAGAGTGAGATGTGGCCCTTGTGGCTGAAGGGATCAGGGGGTATGGAGAGAAGGCAGGTGCAGGATACTGAGTTGGATGATCAGCCATGATCATATTGAACGGCGGTGCAGGCTCGAAGGGCCGAATGGCCTGCTCCTGCACCTATTGTCTATGTTTCGATGTTCCCACTAGCACTATCTCACACACACTGGGGACAATTTACAATTTTACCCAAGCCAATTAACCTGCAAACCTGTACGTCTTTGGAGTGCGGGAGGAAACGTACAAAGGCCGTACAGACAGCGCCCGTAGTCAGACTTTCTATTGTTATAGGTGTGAACCATATTTTCCAGCCAACACATTTGAACACGTGTGATAGGGGTTTAAAACCTTGTCAGAGCGTCTGGTACGCACATGGAGAGATATGGATTATGGGCCCGGCCGATACGAGCTGGTCTTTGCATCGTGTTCGGCAGAGGCATTGTGGGTTGAAGGATCTTTAGCTTGAGGTTTAGTGTTCGGGAAACAGCGCGTAAACAGACCCCGCGGCGCACCGAATGCGCACCGACCAGCAATCACTCGGCACACTAACGCTATCCTACACACACTGGGGGCAATTTACCTTATGCCAAGCCAATTAGCCTACAAACCTGGACGTCTTTGGAGTGTGGGAGGAAACCGAAGATCTCGGAGAACAAACCCACACAGGTCACGGGGAGAACGTACAACCTGCGTACAGACAGCACCCGTGGTCAGGATCGAACCGGGGTCTCTGGAGCTGTAGGGCCATGACGTCCCAGTATTCCTATGCTGTAGCGCTCCATGTAAAAAACTACCACTCAGCGGCATTAAGACTCACCAATGTTTTTCTCAGATTCTTGTAAAACATAAAATAGTGTAAACATCCGCTCCACATCCATTCTATCCAAGCCTATCACTATTCCGTATGTTTCAATTAGCTCCCCCGTCGTTAGAAGCATAGAAACATAGAAAATAGGTGCAGGAGGAGGCCATTCGGCCCTTCGAGCCAGCACCGCCATTCATTGCGATCATGGCTGATCATCCCCAATCAATAACCCGTGCCTGCCTTCTCCCCATATCCCTTGACTCCACTAGCCCCTAGAGCTCTATCGAACTCTCTCATAAATCCATCCAGTGACTTGGCCTCCACTGCCCTCTGTGGCAGGGAATTCCACAAATTCACAACTCTCTGGGTGGAAAGGTTTTTTTCTCACCTCAGTCTTAAATGGCCTCCCTTTTATTCTAAGACTGTGGCCCCTGGTTCTGGACTCGCCCAACATTGGGGAACATTTTGCAATATTCTTCCAAACCCCAGCGAGTACAGGCCCAGTGCCGACAAACGCTCATCATTGGTTAACCTACTCATCCCTGAGAAGTGTCCCGACCTGAAACGTCACCCACCCCTTTTCTCCATTAACTGTTTCTAAGTGATTCGCATCCTTTTCTTGCAAGTTCTGCATTCTAATAATTTACTGGAAAGAACACATTTCTTCTAAGTTCCCTATTATATATTTTGTGAGCATCTTCATGTGTTGTTAACTGTCTACACATAGTCGTGGAGTCATGCAGCACAGAAACATTGGCCCAACTCAACCGTGCTGACCAAGCATGCTCCATCTAAACTAGTCCCATTTGCCCGCATTTGCCCCGCGTCACGCTAAACCTCTCCCGTCCACGCACCCATCCAAGTGTCTTTAACGGCACGGTGGCGCAGCATGGCATGCAGCAGTAGAGTTTCTGCCTTACCGGGTTCGATCCCGACTACGGGCGCTGTCCGTGCGGAGTTTGTACGTTCACCCCGAGACCTGCGTGGGTTTTCTCCGAGATCTTCCGTTTTCTCCCACAATTTTTACATATACCAAGCCAATTAACCTGCAAACCTGCACGTCTTTGGAGTGGGGGAGGAAACCGGGGATTTCCTATTCCACGCTATTCATATCTAACTGATTGTGGAATAATTCCAGCGGTTGATACAACTACCCAAGAGAGGCAACTCAGGGACTCTATTCCCTGGAGCGCAGGAGGATGAAGGGTGTTCTCATAGAGGTGTATAAAACCATGAGAGGAATAGACTGGGTAGATGCGCAGAGTCTCTTGCCCAAAGTAGGGAAATCGAGGCCCTGAGGACATATGTTTAAGGTGAAGGGGAAAAAAATGTAATAGGAATCTGAGGGGTAACTTTTTCCACACAAAGGGTGGTGGGTGTATGGAACGAGCTGCCGGAGGAGGTAGTTGAGGCAGGGACTATCGCAACATTTAAGACATGGATAGGACTGGGGTGGTGGGATATGGACCAAATGCAGGCAGGTGGGACAAGTGTAGCTGGGACATGTTGGCTGGTGTGGGCAAGTTGGACCCAAGGGCCTGTTTCCACACTTTATGACTATGACTATACATCTAATTGATTCCTGAATGATTCCAGAGTTTGATACAATTACCCAAACACAGATTCCAATTGCCAACCTCTCTGTACGTGAAATTTGTCTTGAGTCTTAAGTATTCCTTTCGCAAGCCTTGCCCCTTTTTTTTTTGAAATGTAACCATGTGTTTCGTTCAACTCCTGTCAAGATTAAATCTGAAGTCGAATTCTGGATTTAATAAGTATTTGAACTTATTCAGTAGCCCGAGGTTCTGTTCATGTTGCAGTTTACCAGTTAAACATTGCTGATGTATGGATAAGCATATTCACCGACATTGCCTGCACCAAAGGGTATGCGCCTGCATTTTCAAAGCCAAAATAAAATCCATCAGCAGTTGACAGGTTAATCGGTGTATCGAGTACCAAGTTTCCTTTTATCCACACAACAATATCCACAAGGCTTTCTTTGCAATATGTTAGTGTTGGACATTTCAACAAGGCTTGAGATAAAGAACAAAGCACAAAGTGCATTTCTTCATTGATAACATTCTCTGAGTGAACTGGTGGGCAGTAATCTGATCTGTTGTGATGCTGCGTAAAAAAAAAGGTACCATATTTCAAAGCTCAAAGCTCCAGTAACTCTCTTCTGTTTCTCCGCTTCGCAACGAAAATCCTCTCTGATGAATGGCTCCGAGATCGTTAAATGTTGCGCAAAACATAATGATTTTTCTTTGCCGAACGATAAGCGTTGATGTATGGTCCGACTCTTTTGGAGAAGCAAGCTGCGAACCCACTGTTGAGGCCACAATGAACGCTCTCAAATCAAACATTAATCTGATGCAAGGGAAACGGCTTACAGATTTCATCAGGGCTATTAAATCATAGAAAATAAATAGGTGGTTCGGGGATTACAAGGGTTGGATATGTCCAAGGAGGCAGAAAGACCATGTGAACTATGATGGGGAGGTTTCAGTACTTTATTAGTCAGGGAATTAATTCCTCATGAGAGGAATAGATCGAGAAGATGCACAGAGTCTCTTGCCCAGTGTAGGGGAATCGAGGACCAGAGGACACAGGTTTAAGGTGAAGGGGAAAAGATTGAATAGGAATCTGATGGGGTAGCTTTTTCACACAAAGCATGATGTGGGTGCATGCAATGAACTGCCGGAGGAGGCAGTTGAGGCCTGGACTATCCCAAAGTTTAAGAAGCAGTTAGACAGGTACATGGATAGGACAGGTTTGGAGGGATATGGACCAAACGCAGGCAGGTGGGACATGTTGGCCGGTGTGGGCAAGATGGGCCGAAGGGCCTGTTTCCGCACTGTATCACTATGACTGTGACTGTAAATTATGATGAAACCAAGCCTTTGTTTCCCACGAGAGTGCCCGGTGAGATACTGGCATCCACACGCCTGCCTTGTGTTGTTGAAGTTGTTTAACCTAGTTTAACCGTGTCAAGGCATCTTAGATTCTCATGTGGCATTGGGTTTCTTGCTTAAACATTCAGCTTGTGTGTTTGTTAACATGTAGGCAGCTTATTACTGAGTTGGGAGTTAGTTATACAGAGATAGACAAATTCTTGATTGGAAGGGATGTCAAGGGTTATGGGGAGAAGGCAGGAAAAAGGGATTAGGAGGTAGAGATCTGCCATAATTGAATGGCGGAGTGGACTGGATGGGCGGAGTGGACTGGATGGGCCGAATGGCCTAATTCTCCTATACCTTGTGAACATTATCATTCTATAGCAGAAGCAGCACAGGTACTATTTTGGCACTGGGCTTGTTTTTGTTTGGTTGAGCGATTATGCTGATGCTATAGCACGTGCTTCGTGTTTTAACAGTCATTTATAATAATAACATAAGATATCGGAGCAGAATTAGGGAATTTGGCCAATTGAGTCTCTTCCTCCGTTCATCCGTTCATGGCTGATCTGTGTTTCCCTCTCAACCCCATTCTCCTGCCTCCTCCTGACCCCTGACACCCGTACTAATCAAGACTTCTTGTCTGCATATTTGTGTAAATTGATACTTAGGTGTAATTATAAACTTGTAAGGATGCTTACTATCAAGAGGACCAGCTTCGATGCTCACAGGACTACCCACTACCCCCTCCTTTGTTCATCCATACCACCCAAGACAGCCACCTCTAACCCCACCTCACCCACCATGGATGGGTTCTGGTCTGTCACCCCATACCCCAATGCAGAGCTGTCTTCCTACACAACCCTCCCTTTAATTCCTTTACAAGAATGATCCCAGTAACGAGCAGGTTAACCTATGATGAGCGTTTGTCGGCACTGCGCCTGTACTCACCTCATTGAAACGTACAGAATAGTGAAAGGCTCGGATAGAGTGGATGTGGGGAGGATGTTTCCACTAGGGGGAGAGTCTAGGACTAGAGGCCACAGCCTCAAAATTAAAGGACATTCTATTCGGAAGGAGATGAGGAGAAATGTATTTAGTCAGAGGATGGTGAATCTGTGGAATTCTTTGCCAGCGAAGGCTGCAGGGGCCATATCAGTGGATATTTATAAGGCAGAGATAGATATATTCTTGATTAGTACGGGCGACAGAGGTTATGGGGAGAAGGCAGTAGAATTGGGTTAGGAGGGAGCGATAGATCAGCCATGATTGAATGGCGGAGTAGACTTGATGGCCGAATAGTCTAATTCTACTCCTATCCCTTATGACCTTAAGACCTTATAACCCCTAAAATTGGTGCCAGACCTAACTGAAGTGTGAAGAAAAATACATGTTTTTCTGAATTTTCCATGATGGGGCTTCAAAGTGACCCAAGTTGGTCTTCTGTGAAACGACTTAGTAAAGTAAACGACTTTTGAGATACTGCCCGTGGTGTAAAATATTGCAGCCCGGTGGCGTAGCGGCAGAGTTGCTGCCTCACAGCGCCAGAGACCCGGGTTCGATCCCGACTACGGGCGCTGTCTGTACGGAGTTTGTGCGTTCTCCCCGTGACCGCGTGGGTTTTCTCACGGATCTCCGGTTTCCTCCCACACTCCAAAGACATGCAGGTTTTTAGATTAATTTTCTTTAGTTTAGAGATACACCGCAGAAACAGGCCATTCGGCCCACTGAGTCCGCACCGACCAGGAACACTATCCTACACACACTCGGGACAATTGATATTTTTACCAAGCCAATTAACCTACAAACCTGCAAGTCTTTAGAGAGTGGGAGGAGGCCGAGGATCTCGGAGAAAACTGACACAGATCATTGTGGGAACGCACAAACTCCATACAGGCAGCACCCGTAGTCAGGATTGAACCCGGGTCTCTGGCGCTGTAAGGCAGCAGCTCTACCGCTGCGCCACAGTTTGCCACGCATTCATTGATCTGTTACATTTGTAAATGTCCCTAGTGTGTGTAGGATAGCGGTAGCGTGCGGGGATCGCTGGTCGGCGCGGACTCGGTGGGGCGAAGGGCCTGTTTCCGCGCTGTATCTCCAAACAGAACTAGACCAAGTGTAGGTTTAAGGATAAGGGGGATGTTTTAAGGATAAGGGGGAAGCCTTTTCGGACCGAGATGAGAAAAACATTTTTCACAAGTTGTGAATCTGTGGAATTCTCTGCCACAGAAGGTAGTTGAGGCCAGTTCATTGGCTATATTTAGGAGGGAGTTAGATGTGGCCCTTGTGGCTAAAGGGATCAGGGGGTATGGAGAGAAGGCAGGTACGGGATACTGAGTTGGATGATCAGCCATGATCATATTGAATGGCGGTGCAGGCTCGAAGGGCCGAATGGCCTACTCCTGCACCTATTTTCTATGATTCTATGATTCTAGGAAGGAACTGCAGATGCTGGTTTAAACCGAAGATAGGCATAAAATGCTGGAGTAACTCAGCGGGACAGGAGAGAAGGAACGGTAGACCTTTTGGGTCGATCCTAAACTAAACTTTGATCCCAAACTGGGGTGAAGGAAAGAGCGTTCACGTCGCGGCCCTGTCTCCACCAATCTTTCCACCACCAGGCGCAAGAAACACAAGAAGCGACAAGACAGACATTATTGTACGCAGATGCTGAGAAGTGTGTTCAGCTCTGGCCGAACAGCCATATAACAATTACAGCAGGGAAACAGGCCATCTCGGCCCTTCTAGCCCGTGCCGAACACTTACTCTCACCTAGTCCCATCTACCTGCGCCCAGACCATACCCCTCCATTCCTTTCCCGTCCATATACCTATCCAATTTATTTTTAAACGTTAAAATCGATCCTGCCTCCACCACTTCCACTGGAAGCTCATTCCACACAGCCACCACTCTCTGAGTAAAGAAGTTCCCCCTCATGTTACCCCTAAACTTCTGTCCCTTAATTCTCATGTCATGCCCTCTTGTTTGAATCTTCCCTACCCTCAATGGGAAAAGCGTTATCCACGTCAACTCTGTCCTATCCCTGTCATCATTTTAAAGACCTCAATCAAGTCCCCCCTTCACCTTCTGCGCTCCAATGAATAAAGACCTAACTTGTTCAACCTTTCTCTGTAACATTAGTTGCTGGAAACCCAGGCAACATTCTAGTAAATCTCCTCTGTACTCTCTCTATTTTGTTGATATCTTTCCTATAATTTGGTGACCAGAATTGTACATAATACTCCAGAACAACTTCTAATCTTGTGTGAGGACTCGACAAGAAGAAGAAGAGACACGCAAACTAAACTTGGATTCCCTTTTAAATCTCTGTGCTGAAAGACCCGATTATTGCAACCCCCATATTGCGCTGCCCATTTGGCCGCAGTTTAAACGATGGTAATGGTCTCATATTTATCTCCAATCCGATCTGGCTGACTGAAGCTATGAGAACAGTTGAGCGGGTGAGTGGTGACGGTATCTCCCAGTCTTGCTGCTGACAAGGGGGCCACTGTTTGCCACCACTTAGCGGCAATTACACAAAAGCGTTCCGAGCCGAGGCAGTTTTGGTTTAGCGACAATGTGTTAATGGGCTCACGGCCGGGTGTGACAAGTAGCCCCCTAAACCAGCGTGCAACCCAAATCAGGGTTAAGGGTTAATTGAGAGCCCTGGACTCAGCGCATGAGATTTTTGCAACCTTTTAACGAGAGCGCAGATTGCGGACAAAGGGGAGACAATGTGATACAATTAGTCGGAGGCCGGCGGGGAATGGTGGGGGGGGGGGGGGGGGGGGTTGGGTCAGGGCTCCCAGATGCGTAGTGGAAAACAGCCAGGGTTGTCTGTGAACCAGGCCAGAGAGGGCCACCTGGGCTCAGCCCTGTGCCAAAAATAACTCCAATTATTCACGTTAATGCCCGGAGCCGTTGGTGGTGAACCTGACCCCGCCACTTGATTTAAAGATGACATTTTCCCCCTGCAAGGTCAATGTTTATTTTGTGGAGGTGCATGGCAGCGGCGAGGTTAAGATAATGGATGCTTCTTGCTAACATGTTTACTGTGCCTGCAGAAGGTTGTTTTAATACACACAAAAAAAAAAACACAACAGCCCAGGACTATATTCTGCCCTCTGTATCTTTCCCATCGCTCCCGGTGGCGCAGGGGTAGATTTGCAGCACCTGCAGCGCCAGAGACGCGGGTTCGATCCCGACTACGGGCGCTGTCTGTACGGAGTTTGCACGTTCTCCCTGTGGGTGTTCTCTGAGTCCCGCACTCCAAGCGCAGAAACAGGCCCTAGTGCCCATCGAAACCGCGCCGACCAGCGATCATCCCGTACACTAGCACTATCCTACCCACTGCCGGGGTCAATTTACAATTTTACCAGGGCCAATTTTAACCTCCAAACTATACTTTGGAGTATGGAAGGGAACTGGAGCACCCGGAGAAAACCCACGCTGTATAGTTCAGTTTATTGTCACGTGTACCGAGGTACAGCGACATTGATCAATGTTGTGTGCTTTGATCAATTTCCCTCCTGGGAGGAATAAAGTTCTATCTCATCACATCATATCGTCCTATCCAGTCAGCAGAAAGACAGTACACGATTACAGTCGAGCCATTTGCAGTGTGTGGACACATGATAAGGGAATAACGTTTAGTGCATGGTAAAACCGGCAAAGTCCGATCGAGGATAGTCCAAGAGTCACCGAAGAGGTAGATAGTAGTTCAGGACTGCTCTCTGGTTGAGGGGAGAATGGGGAGAGAATGTACAAACTCCGTACGGACAGCACCCATGGTCAGGATCAAACCCGGGTGTCTGGCGCTGGGACGCATCGACTCTACCGCTGCGCCACTGCGCTCCTGGCCATGTGAGTTTACTGCGAGTGAAAGGCAAGCTTTGGAAGCTGATTGAAGTCAAAAGCAAAGACCGCCATCCTCAGTTCACACTGTGAACGCAGTCGAGATCTGCCCACCGGTGTCCGTCATGGATGAAAACACATTTTGTTTGCAGCTGGCAAAGGCCATTAGGTTTTTCTTCTGCTCACAATGCCATGTCATCAAATTTGTTCGCCAGCTTTTATTTGAATTTAAATTAGTAAAGAGTTAGAAAGAACACTGTGTTGATCTTATTACTGACAATACACGTCGACAAGAGTGGTGTTTTAATATTGTGAATGTTGGATTGCACATTAATATTTCAAAGGCAAAACAAAGTGTTACGGTAAGTAAATTATGCATGCCTGTCTCAATTAAAAGCTTTCAATAGAGTTGTAACTTGAACTCATCAAGTTTTGGCGCTGCTTTGTCATCCCACAGATGATAATTAATTGTGTTTACGTATAACGTTGTGTATAAAGTTCATGTTAGGAGCAGAATTAGGCCATTCAGCCCATCAAGTCTGTGCCACCATCCAGTCATGGCTGATCTAAACTAAAGATGAAGCATACAAATTAGCCAGAAAAAGCAGCCTACCAGAGGACTGGGAGAAATTCAGAGTCCAGCAGAGGAGGACAAAGTGCTTAATTAGGAAAGGGAAAATAGATCGTGAAAGAAAACTGGCAGGGAACATAAAAACGGACTGAAAAGGTTTTTATAGATATGTGAAGAGATAAAGGTTAGTTAAAACAAATGTGGGTCCCTTGCAGTCAGAAACTGGTGAATTGATCATGGGGAACAAGGACATGGCAGACCAATTGAATAACTACTTTGGTTCTGTCTTCACTAAGGAAGACATAAATAATCTGCCGGAAATAGCAGGGGACCGGGGGTCAAATGAGATGGATGAAATCCAGGTTAGCCGGGAAGTGGTGTTAGGTAAATGGAATGGATTAAAGGCCGATAAATCCCCAGGGCCAGATAGGCTGCATCCCAGGGTACTTAAGGAAGTAGCCCCAGAAATAGTGGATGCCTTAGTGATAATTTTTCAAAACTCTTTAGATTCTGGAGTAGTTCCTGAGGATTGGAGGGTAGCTAATGTAACCCCACTTTTTAAAAAGGGAGGGAGAGAGAAAACGGGGAATTACAGACCAGTTAGCCTAACATCGGTAGTGGGGAAAATGCTGGAGTCAGTTATTAAAGATGGGATAGCAGCGCATTTGGAAAGTGGTGAAATCATTGGACAAAATCAACATGGATTTGTGAAAGGTAAATCATGTCTGATGAATCTTATAGAATTTTTTGAGGATGTTTGCAAATACGCAGGACTTGATGTTAAAATTCAAGGTGCCAAATATTACTTTATTCCCGATGGTGATGGGAGCCTTCTGCACTCACCTATGCTCCTCCGATGTTGAGAAAGGCTAGGCAGACACGTCATTGGGGTTATCAAGTGGGCACCTACTTTCATCAACGTTTCGCTGATTGAACCCACGACGTCTCCAGTAGGCTCAGCGGTGCATTCTGGCATCCCAGAACCACCCCCCTCTGCATCTGTCTAGTCGGTTATTTGGGAGACCAAATGGGGTCTTTCCTCTTCAGCCAGAGCCACTGGCTACTCCGCTCTGCTACCCGTGATGTTTCTTTGATGGCCTGGCGTAGGGCTTGTCCGCTGATCCCCAGGTCCTTCATCAGTATTAAAGTAGATGTTGCCACAAATCCTCGACATCCAACTTCTACCGGGCAGATCTTAGCTCTCCAGCCCCGCTGTTCTGCCTCCGCTGCAAGCTCTGTATATCGCAGTTTCTTTCTTTCGAAGGCTTCCTGCACAGCATCCTCCCAAGGGACTGTGAGCTCCACAAAGTACACCATGCGCTGACAGCAGAGTGGATAAGGAGAACCAGTGGATGTGTTGTATCAGGACTTTCAGAAGGCTTTTGACAAGGTCCCACATGAGAGATTAGCATACAAACTTAAAGCACACGGTATTGGGGGTTCAGTGTTGATGTGGATAGAGAACTGGCTGGCAGACAGGAAGCAAAGAGTAGGAGTAAACGGGTCATTTTCAGAATGGCAGTCAGTGATTAGTGGGGTACCACAAGGCTCAGTGCTGGGACCCCAGCTATTTACAATATATATTAATGATCTGGATGAGGGAATTGAATGCAACATCTCCAAGTTTGCGGATGACACGAAGCTGGGGGGCAGTGTTAGCTGTGAGGAGGATGCTAGGAGGCTGCAAGGTGACTTGGATAGGCTGGGTGAGTGAGCAAATGCATGGCAGATGCAGTATAATGTGGATAAATGTGAGGTCATCCACTTTGGCGGCAAAAACAGGAGGGTAGACTATTATCTGAACGGTGGCCGATTAGGAAAAGGGGAGATGCAACGAGACCTGGGTGTCACGGTACACCAGTCATTGAAAGTAGGCATGCAGGTGCAGCAGGCTGTGAAGAAAGCGAATGGTATGTTAGCATTCATAGCAAAAGGATTTGAGTACAAGAGCAGGGAGGTTCTACTGCAGTTGTACAGGGTCTTGGTGAGGCCACACCTGGAGTATTGTGTACAGTTTTGATCTCCTAATCTGAGGAAAGACATTCTTGCCATAGAGGGAGTACAGAGAAGGTTCACCAGACTGATTCCTGGGATGGCAGGACTTCCATATGAAGAAAGACTGGATAGACTCGGCTTGTACTCGCTGGAATTTAGGAGATTGAGGGGGCATCTTATAGAGACTTACAAAATTCTTAAGAGGTTGGACAGGCTAGATGCAGGAAGATTGTTCCCGATGTTGGGGAACTCCAGAACAAGGGGTCACAGTTTAAGGATAAGGGGGAATTCTTTTAGGACCGAGATGAGAAGATCATTT
Organism: Okamejei kenojei; assembly: GCA_035221665.1. Classification (NCBI taxonomy): domain Eukaryota; kingdom Metazoa; phylum Chordata; class Chondrichthyes; order Rajiformes; family Rajidae; genus Okamejei; species Okamejei kenojei. The sequence goes on from CM069138.1 coordinate 11,191,762, forward strand.
TTCACACAGAGAGTGGTGAGTCTGTGGAATTCTCTGCCGCAGAAGGTAGTCGAGGCCAGTTCATTGGCTATATTTAAGAGGGAGTTAGATGTGCCCCTTGTGGTAAAGGGATCAGGGGTACGGAGAGAAGGCATTCGGGAGAGTTGGAACATGAGAATGCCGGTGCATCGAAGAAACACCTTAGATTCTATGTGGGTCAACGCATGGTCCATTCAATTTCTCGCCTTTCCAAACCAAGCTGTGATGCAATCTGCACCGCCATTCAATCGTTCATATGGGCAGTGATCTGTATCCAACTCCTGGTATACCTGTATCTGCTCATCATAGTCGAGCCTGCACCTTCAATATGATCATGGCTGATCATCCAACTCAGTATCCTACCTGCCTTCTCTCCATACCCTCTGATCCCCTTAGCCACAAGGGCCACATCCAACTCACTCTTAAATATAGCCAATGAACTGGCCTCAACTACCCTCTGTGGCAGAGAGTTCCAGAGACTCACCACTCTCTGTGTGAAGAAAGTCTTTCTCATCTCGGTCTTAAAGGATTTCCCCCTTATCCTTAAGCTGTGCCCCCTTGTCCTGGACTTCCCCAACATCGGGAACAATCTTCCTGCATCTAGCCTGTCCAACCCCTTAAGAATTTTGTAAGTTTCTATAAGATCCCCTCTTAATCTCCTAAATTCCAGAGAGTATAAACCGAGTCTATCCAGTCTTTCTTCATAAGACAGTCCTGACATCCCAGGAATCAGTCTGGTGAACCTTCTCTGCACTCCCTCTATGGCAATAATGTCCTTCCTCAGGGAGACCAAAACTGCACGCAATACTCAGGTGTGGACCAAGACCTGACAACTCAACCTTTTGCTATGAAAGCTCATACCATTCGCTTTTTTCACTGCCTGCTGCACCTGCATGCCTACTTTCAATGACTGGTGTACCATGACACCCAGGTCTCGCTGCATCTCCCCTTTTCCTAATCGGCCACATTTAAATAATAGTCTGCCACTGGATAACCTCACATTTATCCACATTATACTGCATCTGCCAAACTTTTTATCCAAGTCACCTTGCAGTCCTCTCACATGCCCCCCCGCTTAGTGTCATCCGCAAACTTGGAGATATTGCCTTCTTCCCTCATCCAATCATTAATATATATTGTAAATAGCTGGGGTCCCAGCACTGAGCCCTGCGGTACCCCACTAGTTACTGCCTGCCATTGTGAACCGTTTACTCCTACTCTTTGCTTCCTGTTGTCCAGCCAGTTCTCTATCCACATCAATACTGAACCCCTCATGCTTTAAGTTTGTATACTAATCTCTTATGTGGGAAAAGCCTTCTGGAAGTCCAGATATACCACATCCACTGGTTGCTACTAGTTACATCCTCGAAAAATTCACAAGATGTCAGACATGATTTACTAAATCCATGCTGACTTTGTCCACAATTTCCAAATGTGCTGCTAATCTTTAATAACTCGCGTTTCCCCATACCGATGTTAGACTAACTGGGCTGTAATTCCCACCTTCTTAAAAAGCATTTGCTGCCAATCCTCAGGAACTACTCCAGAATCTAAAAGACAAATGCTCCACTATTTTGAGCTACTTCCTTAAGTACTCTGGCAGCCGACCTGACCTGGATTTCACTTCAATTCCTCCTTTGACCCACAGTCCCCTGAAATTCCTTAGTGAAGACGGAACCAAAGTAGTTGGTGAGCAGTCAGATGTTCCCTGCCAGTTTTCTTTCATAATCTATTTTTCCTTTCCTAATTAAGCCCTTTGTCCTCCTCTGCTGGTCTCTGAATTTCTCCCAGTCCTCTGGTATGCCTGGCTACTTTGTAACGCATCATCCTTTGCTTTGATACTATCCCTGATTTCCATCCACGGATGCACTACCTTCCCCGATATTCTTTTGCCAAACTGGGATGAACAATTTTTGTAGTTCATCCATGAGTCTTTAAGTCTTCCATTGTATATCACCGTCAACCCTTTTAGAATTAATTGCCAGTCAATCTTGGCCAATTCACGTCTCATACCCTCAAAGTTACCTTTCTTTAAGTTCAGAACCATTGTTTCTGAATTAACAATGTCACTCTCCATCCTAATGGAGAACTTATTATGGTCACTCTTGCCCAAGGGGGCATGTACAACAAACGCTAATTACCTTCCTCATTACTCAAAACCCAGTGGTATTTAATAACTATCCCGCATACATTCCAAAAAATCCTCTTCCTCAGCGCCAATTTGATTAACCCAATCTATATGTAGATTGAAGTCACCCATTATAACTGTTTTGCCTTTGTCGCACCTGTTTGATACCATCCCCAAACTTCTCTGCTACTGGGTGGCCTGTACACAACACCCACCAGCGTTTTCTGTTAGTGTTTTGTAGCTCTACCCATACCGATTTCCTCCAAGCTAATGTCCTTCATTGGAACGCTACTCCACCTCCTTTCCTTTCTCTCTATCCCTCCTGAATATTGAATATCCCTGGTGTTCAGCTCTACGTCACCCTGGAGCCATGTCTCCGTGATAACTTATCATTAATAATCTATCTGCACGTTCATCGTCCACCTTATTATTACGAATCTCCTTGCATTGAGACATTCTTGTCTTTACAACGCATTTACCCTTATACAATTTTGCTGAAAAGTGGCCCTATTTTAGCCCTCATCTGAATCTAACATTGTTATGTGCTATTAATGTTGCCGGGGGTAAACGGGATGAAAAAAGTTGGGAACGCCTGCTGTAATCTATAGAACACCTTCATTTGGTTGAAAGTGTCCTTGCTCTGTCTCAGTAGGGCCTGTATTGAGGAGTTTCACTTTTAGCAGTGGGCCAAATTACGAACGGTGTGCTGATTAGCGATGTCCAACCTTACTCACTTCTGTTGAGGTCAATGGCAGCATCAAATCTGGGTTACACAACTGAGAGGGATTAATACTATCCCTGCAGATCTTAGGACATAGAACAGTACAGCACAGGAACAGGCCCTTCGGTCCACAATATTTGCGCCAAACATGATGCCAATTAAGCTGTACCAATCTCATCAGCCTGCACAAGATCCATATCCCTCTATTCCCGGCACTTACGGTAAGTGTGCCTATCATCAGGTCATAAGTGATAGGAGCAGAATTGGGCCATTCACCCCATCAAGGCTACTGCGCCATTCAATCATGGTTGGTCTACCTTTCCCTGCTTTCTCCCCATAACCTCTGACACCCGTACTAATCAAGAATTTATCTCTCTCTGCCTTAAATATACAGTATCCGCTGACTTGGCATCTAGAACCTTCTGTGGCAAAGAATTCCACAGATTCACCACCCTCTGACTAAAGAAATCCCTCCTCATCTCCTTCCTAAAGGAACGTCCTTTAATTCTGAGGCTATAGACAATACACAATAGGTGCAGGAGTAGGCCATTTGGCCCTTCGAGCCAGCACCGCCATTCAATGTGATCATGGCTGATCGTCCCCAATCAGTACCCCCTATCCAGAGAGCCGGCCTCCACCGCCCTCTGAGGCAGAGAATTCCTCACTCACAACTCTCTGTGTGAAAAAGTGTTTCCTCGTCTCCGTCCTCAACTCGGACCTGTGGTCCTAGACTCTCCCGCTAGTGGAACGTGACGGTGAGTGAATCTGCCTGTACATGACCCATATCCCTCTATTCCTAAACGTGCCTATCCAAAAGCCTCTTAAACGACACTATATCGTGTCTGCATCTCCACCCCTGGCAGCGCTTTCCAGCCCCCCACCACCCTCTGTGGAGAAAACCGTGCCCCCCCGACATCTCCCCCTCTCACCTTATAGCTATGCCCTCTAGTGTTGGACATATCCACCCTGGGAAAAAAAGTTCTGACTGTCTTCTAGGAGACGTAAACGCAGACTCACTTGGGACATTGTAAAATTTGGAAAAAGTAAGCATATTTACATAAACTGAAGATGCCAATGCATTGAATGAAAGCAGCAGATAGTGAATTGTTTACTGTGGTTTTGGTTATAAATAAAATCCAGAAATGATTAATAGCATTGCTGTAAATGAGTGAATTCATTTATTGGCCAAGTATTCACATACAAGGAATTTGCCTTGGTGCTCCGCCCGCAAGTGACAACATGACATGCAGTGACAGTTAGGAATGACACATAAAACATTAAACATTAATAATAAAACATTATTGATTAAACGTGCCAGGGTTACGGTTGTTACGGTTGCTAGGAGCTTGAAACATGGTGTGACATATTTCCATCAATTATTGATGTTGTATAATGAGGGAGATTAACATTATATGATAAAGTAAGTTCACTGATATCATGATGTTTCCACTGGTGGGAGAGTCTAGGACGATGTTTCCGAGTTGCAAAGGGACTTGGGAGTGCTGGTGCAGGATTCCCAAAATGTTAATCTGAAATTCAAATCAGTAGTACAGAAAGGAAACTCAATGTCTGCAAACCACTCACTAGAATTTAGAAGATTGAGGGTGGATCTTATAGAACAAGGGGTCACAGTTTAAGGATAAGGGGGAAATCTTTTAGGACTGAGATGAGAAGATCATTTTTCGCACAGAGAGTGGGGAGTCTCTGGAATTCTCTGCCACCGAAGGTAGTTGAGGCCAGTTCATTGGTTATATTTAAGAGGGAGTTAGACGTGAACCCTTGTGGCTAAAGAGATCAGGGGGTATGGAGAGAAGGCAGGTACGGGATACTGAGTTGGATGATCAGCCATGATCATATTGAATGGCGGTGCAGGCTCAAAGGGCCGAATGGCCGACTCCTGCACCTTTTTTTCTATGGTTCTAATGCTAGCATTTATTTCGAGAGGGCTTATATACAAAAACAGGGATGTAATGCTGAGAATTTATAAGGCGCTGGTCAGGCCACATTTGGAATATTGTGAGCAATTTTGGGCCCCATATCTGAGGAAGGATGTGCTGCCCTGGGGAGGGTGCAGAGGAGGTTTACAAGAATGATCCCAGGAATGAGTGGGTTAACTTATGATGAGCGTTTGACTGCACTGGGCCTCTACTCGCTGGAGTTTAGAAGAATGAGGGGGGATCCCATTGAAACATAGAGAATAGTGAAAGGCTTGGACAGAGTGGATGCGGAGGGAATGTTTCCACTGGTGGGAGAGTCAAGGACTAGTGATCATAGCCTCAGAATTAAAGGACGCTCTTTTAGGAAAGAGATGAGGAGGAATTTCTTGAGTCAGAGGGTGGTGAATCTGTGGAATTCTTTGCCACAGAAAGTTGTCAATGGATATTTTTAATTTAAATTTATTTTTGATATATTTTTTATTTAATTTTTTATATTAATTTTTATATATTTTTATTTATTATAAGGCAGAGATAAATTAGTACAGATGTCAGAGGTTATGGGGAGAAGACAGGGGAATGGGGTTAGGAGGGAGAGATAGATCAGCCGTGATTGAATGGCGGAGTAGACTTGATGGGCCGAACGGCCTTATTCTGCTCCTGTCACTTACCATCTTTTGACCATCGTGCGTAGTGGTGGAGCCTTCAATTGAGACCGTCAGCATCAGAGCTCCACAATTCTCCAGAACATCGTAGAATCACTCAGAGAAGGGCAAGCTTTTCCCTCCCTCACCGATTCCTGTCTCTTGACCTTTGGTGATAATTGTGTTAGTGCAGGAGAAAGCGTATACGGGAGAAAGTAGCACGGAGGCGCAGCGGTAGAGTTTCTGCCTCACAGCGCCAGAGGCCCGTGTACGATCCTGACTACGGCTCGCTGTCTGTACGGAGCTTGTATGTTCTCCCCGTGACCCGCGGGGGTCCCCCCCCGGGTGCTCCGGTTTCTTCCCGCACCACAAAGGCGTGCAGGTTTGTAGGTTAATTAGCTTCGGTAATTCAGTAATTGTAAAAATTGTCCCCAGTGCGCATAGGATAGTGTTTCATGTACGGGGATCGCTGGTCGGCACGGACTTCGTGGGCCGAAGGGCCTGTTTCCGCGCTGTCTCTCCGAACTAAACAGGCTGGAACCTGAACCAAGGAGCATTACTCAATCAGCTGATCTGTGAAGCCTTCTCCACTTTATAACAACATAAACACTGTCATTCCACAGTTTTCTGCATAAACAAGTAACAGCAGATGCTGGTTTACATGAAAGAACAATGACGCTAAGTGCTGGAGTAACTTATGGGCCTGTCCCACTTACGTGACTTTTACCTCGACTGTCGGCACCCGCCGTAGGTCGGTGCAGGTCGCCGAAAATCCAGCTACGACTCTTTGGGCGACCGAGGAGACGACTCGCGACCATGCAGGCGACGCCCTGGCGACACGTCGCGAGGTGAAGCCTGCACGGTCGTGAGTAGTCGCCCAAAGAGTCGTACCTTGTTCTGGTCGCGCTGGATTTTCAACATGTTGAATATTTGCGACCTGTAACGACCTACGATGAGTGCCGGCTGTCGCCAAAAAAATCGCGTAAGTGGGACAGGCCCTTTAGGCAGCATCTCTGGAGAACATGGATAGGCAACGATTTGACCCTTCATCATGTCTTTCTTTATTTCCTGTTATCGCTAAAATCCTAATTTCTAACAACATGCATATGTGTATTGAAGTTACATACTTCAAAGGTGACTTTCTCTTAAATTTCGAAACTACTGTGTTTTATTTTAATTTGCTATTTAATGACGTGTAATTTTGCTTCTGTGGATATCTATGGGTATGACTCTGAAGAAGAAACCCCGAGCAGAAATAATCGCCTATCCATGTTCTCCAGAGACAAAAGCCTGGCCCGCTGAGTTACTCCAGCACTTTGTGTTTTTTTCCCCGCTGTAAACCGACACCTGCAGTTCCTTGTGTCTGGTGCCCAGATAGAACTTGCATCTTAAAGGGGTGGTGCACAGCAAGAGAGTTCAAATTTGGATGAGAATGATTTTTTTAGTTTTTAGTTTAGTTTAGAGATACAGCGCTGAAACAGGCCCTTCGGCCCACCGGGTCCGCGCCGACCAGCGATCCCCGCGCACTAGCACCATCCTACACACACTAAGGAACTATTTTTACATTTACACCAAAGCCAATTAACCTACAAACCTGCACGTCTTTGGAGTGTGGGAGGAAACCGAAGATCTCGGAGAAAAACCCACGCAGGTCACGGGGAGAACGTACAATCTCTGTACAGACAGCGCCCGTGGTCGGGATGGAACCCGGGTCTCCGGCGCTGCATTCGCTGTAAGGCAGCAACTCTAACGCTGCGCCACCGTGACTGCCCTAGTGTTACGAGGAAACTTATTATGCAATTTACTAAACATCTCCAAGATCATGAGAGGAATAGATAGCGGAGGTGCACAGATTTTTTTACCTTGAGAAGGGGAATCGAGAGGCAGAGGACATAAGGTGGGGAGATTTAATAGGAACCAGAGGGGCAACTTTTTTACACTGAAAGGGCTGGTTCGTACATGGAACAAACTGCAGGATCGAACTTCACGTTCAGCGAAGAAAGGGAATGGCATGTTGGCCTACATTACAAGAGGAGTTGAGTATAGGAGCAAAGAGGTCCTTCTGCAGTTGTACAGAGCCCTGGTGAGACCACACCTGGAGTATTGTGTACAATTTTGGTCCCTAATTTGAGGAACTTAAGTTAAGACTAGTGGGAGAACTGGGAAGGGGGAGGGGATGGAGAGAGAGCTAAAGCAAGGGCTATCTGAAGTTGTGACGCTTAAGAACGTGATTCTAAGATGCTATCATCGAGTCAAGGCTTCAGTTTCAGCTCAGTTCAGTTAACTGTCACGTGTACCGAGGTACGGTGAAAAGCTTTTGCTGCCTGCTCGCCAGTCAGCGGAAAGACAATAAGATAGACTCAAAGAGCTGGAGTAGCTCATCGGGTCAGACAGCATCTCAGGAGAAAAAGAATAGGTGGCGTTTCGGGTCGAGACCCTTCTTCAGACTGGAAAGACAATACATGATAAAAGAGGCATCGTGTCTCAAGGGGCTTGGGGTGGGAATAGTGGGGTAGGGAGTGTTTTACCAGATGAATGGCAGCTACAGTGACATGTGAAGTGTTTATTGTGTGTGTAGGGAGTGTGTTCCACACCTGATCACGGCCATCTGGAGCCAATACCAAACCAACCTGTTCTATACAACGGAGTGACCTCGAACACCTGCCCCCATCTGCTGTGCGTGAGACAGTAATTATGACTGATCTGCCGTGTGTAATTCCTTTACTGCTCCGAACCTGCTTTAGTTTAGTTGAGGGAGACACAGCTCGGAAACAGGCCCTTCGGCCCACCGAGTTGGCGCCGACCGGCGGTCCCCACACACTAACACTGTCCTACGCACACTCGGGACAATTTGCAATTTGCAATTTTTACCAAAGCCAATTAACCTACCAATCCATACGTCTTTGGAGCGTGGGAGGAAACCGGAGCTCCTGGAGAAAACCTACGCAGGTCACGGGGAGAACGTACAAACTCAGTACAGACAAGTACCCCGTAGTCAGGATCGAACCCGGGGCTCTTGCACTGTAAAGCCCCTGTCCCACTTAGGAGACCTAAACAGCAACCTCTGGTGACCTTGCCCGCCACCCAAGGTTTCCATGAGGTCACCGGAGGTTTTGGTCACTCTCCCTAATGGTCGAAAGTGGTTTCCGCGTGGTCGAGGCTTCATCTAGGTTGCTGCTATTTTTTCATCATGTTTAAGACCGGCCTCGACTAAAAATAGGTTGCCGTTTTAAAAATCGATAATTTTTAGGTCGCAGGTCTAGTCGAAGCCGGTTTTTTTCATAGTCGAGGAAGGTTTTCAACACGTGCGTGGGAGGTGGTAGGAGGTTGCAGGTCACCTTGACCTTGGTTTTTTTGGGGGGGGGGGGGGCAAGGTCACCAGAGGTTGCTGTTTAGGTCTCCCAAGTGGGACAGGGGCTTAACGCAGTGACTCTCCCGCTGCGCCACAGCTCTGGAGTTTGACAACCCACCGTCCTCATCTTTGGTCACCCTGTGCGTAGGGGAGAGGGTAGGGCTGAAGATGCTCCTGGGCCTGGTCAAGCTGGCCATCCGCAAGTCACGTCCGCGCCCGGGTGGTGTTAGAGAAGGACTGCGTGGAGGGTGGAATGCTTCCTTAATAAAGATGATGATACAGTTGTATAACAGTATATTTAGTATTGAAGGACATTTGTTTGACGTATTATGGTGGTGGGTTTTGTTTTGATTTATTTTGGACCGTAAATATTATTGTAAATAATTGAATAAATTATTTTTGTTTAAAAAAAAAACCGTGCCGGCGTTCTTCCAGCATTTTGTGTCTTTCCTTGACAAACCCAGCCTCTGCAGTTCCGTGTTTCTACATCCTGCTCTCATGGTGTATACATGTCACATCGATCACACTCAGCCTGTATAAGTGCCTTACTGCAGACACCCACCTGGTACAGATGAATCATTGACCACACACAAGTGTGGTACGTGTCTCATCGACCACAGATACATGATATTAATGTCACATCGACCAAACTCATCCGTTATAAATCCCCACTGTGTCTCCAGTTTTGGGTCACTAACCAACAAATCTGTTGCCAATCCCCTCAAACACGAGGGCGGTCACGGTGGCGCAGCGGTAGAGTCGCCGCCTTACAGCGAATGCAGCGCCGGAGACCCGGGTTCCATCCCGACTACGGGCGCTGTCTGTCCGGAGTTTGCACGCTCTCCCCGTGACCTGCGTGGGTTTTCTCCGAGATCTTTGGTTTCCTCCCACTCTCCAAAGACGTACAGGTTTGTAGGTTAATTGGCGCGGTAAATTTAAAAATTGTCCCTAGTGGGTGTAGGATAGTGTTAATGTGCGGGGATCGCTGGTCGGCGCGCACCCGGTGGGCCGAAGGGCCTGTTTCCGCGCTGTATCTCTAAACTAAACTCCCTCCCACTCTGCCCTGTGCTCCATCTCAATGTGCTCCCATTTCTCCCACTATCCCACCACCTTTGCTCCTTCCCAAGTCTCTATCTATCTATCTATCTATCTATCTATCTATCTATCTATCTATCTATCTATCTATCTATCTATCTATCTATCTATCTATCTGTCTATCTGTCTGTCTGTCTGTCTGTCTGTCTGTCTGTCTGTCTGTCTGTCTGTCTGTCTGTCTGTCTGTCTATATCTATCTATCTATCTATCTATCTAACTATATCTGTCTATATCTCTCTCTCTCTCTCTCTCGCTCTCGCACTCGCACTCGCTCTCTCGCTCTCTCTCGCTCTCATTAATAAAGCTCTCATCTTGTCCGCTTCCGGTTTGTGTTTTTTTTTTAATTTGCACAAAAACTGTACCCTATATAACGCTAGGATTTTTTTTTAACCACCTATTTAACCGTTCTCCTCTGCTCCAAGCGCACCAAGTTTTGTTCCGATCGGTGGAATATTACAAAAGCTATGAAGGTATACAAAATCGTGAGATCAGCAGATTGGTCTTCTTGCCTGTCAGTCACCATGATGGTAACGGCCCTTCCGGCACCCGCTGATTGAGTCCACGAGCCGTGTGGAGGAGAATGACCAGCGAAGCAGCCAGCACCCGCTATGAGTCTCCATCGCACGCCCAACCCCTTCCCCTCAGGTCCCCCTCGCTGGCTCCTGCCCCCTCCCCCCTCCCCCGTAATACTGCACTCTCCTCAATGGCTCCTCCCCCGTCTTTTCTCCGAGCTCTCTCCCCCTGCCCCCACACCCCACCCCCCCGCCCCCACACCCCTTCCCCATACACCGAACCCCCCACACATCCCTCCCATTTACCCCTCCCTTCCACACACCCCTCACAAACCCTCCCCCTGCCCACACACACCCCTACCCACACCCCCCCCGCCCACACACCCCTCTCCCCAAATCCCCCACTGCCCACACATACCGCCCCCACATCCCTCACCCCCCCACAACCCCTCTGCCCACACATACCCCCTCCCACACACCACTCCCTCCCACACACCCTTCCCCCCTCAACCCCCCCCACAACGACCCTCCCCCACACAATCCCCCCTCACCCCCACACAATCCACCTCCCCCCACTCCCCTCCCCCACCCACAAACCCCTCCTCCGCAACATCCACAACCTCCCTCCACCCACAACCCCCCCCCGCCCACACATAGCCACCCGCCCACACAAACCCCTCTCCTTAACCACCCCTCCCACATTATCCCTCCCCCCCAAACCCCCACCTCCCCCCCCCGTAAACCTCTCCAGCCCAAGTACACACTTCCTCTCCGCCCCCCCCCCCCCCCCCCCCGCCCACCGTGATGACAGGAACCCAACGGGTCCCACAGTCTAGTTCCACCTATATCTCCTTTCTTATAGAAACAAATGAAATTCTTAAAGGATTGGAGAGGCTAGATGCAGGAAAAATGTTACCGATGTTGGGGGAGTCCAGAACCAGGGGTCACAGTTTAAAAATGAGGGGTAGGCCATTTAGGACTGAGATGAGTAAAAACGTCTTCACCCAGAGAGTTGTGAATCTGTGGAATTCTCTGTCACAGAAGTCAGTGGAGGTCAATTCACTGGACGTTTTCAAGAGAGAGTTTTAGATTTAGCTCTTAGGGCTAACGGAATCAAGGGATATGGGAAAAAAAGCCGGATAAAATTATATATAAAAGGACTGGACAAGCTAGATACAGGAAAAATGTTCCCAATGTTAGGGGAGTCCGGAACCAGGGGCCACAGTCTACGAATAAAGGGGAGGCCATTTACAACTGAGATGAGAAAAATCTTTTTCACCCAGAGAGTTGTGAATTTGTGGATTGCGGTACTGGCTCGAAGAGCCAAATGGCCTACTCCTGCATCTATTTTCAATGTTTCTATGTTTCATAGTAAATTCTGCTTGGGGTTTAGGAAAAAAAGGACAGGTGATGAAAGCCTTGGTCAGAGAGGCATCTTTTAAAGGAAAGAGTGGTGGAGAAGTCCACTAAAGCCTGAAGAAGGAGTCCAACCTGAAACATCACCTTTTCATTTTCTCTAAAGGGGGCAACACAGTGGCGCAGCGGTAGAGTTGCTGCCTAACAGCGCCAGAGACCAGTGTTTACGGGTGCTGTCTGTACGGAGTTTGTACATTCTCCCTGTGACCGTGTAGGTTTTCTCAGGGTGCTCCGGTTCTCAGGGTGCTCCGGTTTCCTCCCCCACTGTGAAAAACGTACAGGTTTGTAGGTTAAGTGGCTTCAGTAAAATATAAATTTGTCCCTAGAGTGTGTAGGATAGCGCTAGTATAAAGGTGATCGCTGGTCGGCACGGACTCGGTGGGCCGAAGGGCTTGTGGCCCCGCTGCATCTCTAAAGACGCTGCCTGTCCCGCTGAATTATTCCAGCATTTTATGTTTATCTTCGGTCTCAACCAGCATCAGCAGTTCTTTCCTCCACAATCTTTCTGATGATATTGGTGAATGAGCAGGTCCTGTTTCGAAGCACGCGTACCTCAGGCTGCAAACTAATTAATTACAAAAAGCTCGGCGGGGCAGGCAGCGTCTCTGGAGGGAAGGAATGGGTGATGTTTCGGGTGGAGACCCTTCTTCAGACTGAACTGAAGAAATGGTCTCACCCCAAAACGCCTCCCATTCCTGCTCTCCAGAGATGCTGCCTGCCCCGCTGAGTTACCTCAACTTTTTGTGTCTATCTTTGGGTTAAAACAGCATCTGCAGTTCCTTCCTACACAAACCAATTGATCACACAAGTCTTAAATGTCCTTCCCCCCCCCTTTTTTTTAAAATCAGAAATAATCTATTTAATTACAGTAAAGATACAAAACAAAACCATGGTGACACACCCACCACCATAGTACAAAATCACCAACTTATCAAGACTGAATTTTGTTTTCCCTCTAGTTTAGAGATACAGCACGGAAACAGGCCCTTCGGCCCACCGGGTCCGCGCCGACCGGCGATCCCCGCACGCTAACACTGCCCTATGCCCACTAGGGACAATGTTTACATTCATACCGTGCCGATTAACCTACAAACCTGCACGTCTTTGTAGTGCGGGAGGAAACCAAAGATCTCGGAGAAAACCCACGCTGTTCACGGGGAGAACGTACAAACTCCGCACAGACAGCGCCCGTGGTCGGGATCGAACCCGGGTCTCCAGCGCTGCTTTCGCTGTAAGGCAGCCACTCTGTAAGGCAGCAAATGACAATGTTACAATCCTTACAAATAGACTAAATAGAAACATACAAACATAGAAACACAGAAAATAGGTGCAGGAGGAGGCCATTCGGCCCTTCAAGCCAGCACCGCCATTCATTGTGATCATGGCTGATCGTCCGCAATCAATAACCCGTGCCTGCCTTCTCCCCATATCCCTTGACTCCACTAGCCCCTAGAGCTCTATCGAACTCTCTCTTAAATCCATCCAGTGAAATAACTACTATACAACCATATCCCTCTCTAACACCACCCGGGCACAGACGTAACCCCATAAAAGGGGCAAGCATCCGGCTCGGGCAAAGCCCTCTTCCGCCTGGCGCCGTGACCCGCGGATGGCCAGCTTGGCCAGGCCTGGGAGCAACCCAACCAGGACATCTTTGGCCCTGCCCACTCCCTAGATCCCGTCACCGGTCCTCCGGTCGCTGACAGCAGAGCCCTTACGGACCCTAGGTGGGGCGGCGGTGCTCCTTGCCCTCCGGACCCTGGCTACAAGGGACGCTCTACTGGTCCCTGTGCCCCTTCCCCCTGGCACACTAAGCTTGCCATCCACTAAGCAGCAGATGCCAGCCACTCACATTGTACGCCTCTAATAATAATGAAAAGCACTGGGGTTTAGGAAGAGCTACATTGATTGGGGAGGCAGCCACACTCGCGAGACTGAAACGATGCTAACAAACGACGGTACATAGCTACATCCTGATGTGAAAGGATTGGTTGCAGCATTAGGCGTGACAAACGTCGCGGCTTGCATTTATCACAGGTTCCAAATCCATCAAAAGAGAACTTTGCTCAACTTAAACCTGTCTCCTCCCACAGTGTGCGTGGTGCAATTAAACAAGCTGGCTTTGAGCGCTTTGAACCGCTACACACACTGAAAGGGCTCCTTGTTTACACAGCTTGTAACTTGGAAAAGGTACAGCACTAATAGCAGACTAAAATTTCATTAAAAATATGCTTTGAGGTTGGAAAATACCATTTAGCCCAACTTTTTTGGAATCCCCAAATTTAATAAATGTTTCCTTTGTGAGTGATGCCTGTAATTGATGGGTATTCTGCTGACTCAGCAGAAACCTGTCTACATTTATGTTTGAAAAACCACCGTGAGCGTTTCAGCGTTTCAACACGTTATTTCGTGTAACTCTGAGGACCGTGAGTTTGGGTTTTTGTTACGTACCAATGCTGTGTATGCTTGGTTTTGTTTAATCCTCACGGGCCGAGATCCGGTGCGGGTAATTAGATGCAGCAAAACAGGGTTCATGCAGGGGCACGGAACACAGCTCCTGAACAGCAGGACTCGGAGCCCACGCGGAATTGTTAATACTAGCAATCAACGGGTTTTAATACATTCATCCGAAAGATTTGGCAGAAAAAAAACTCCCTGTTTATTTACTCGTTTGTTTTCTCTTTTCTCTTTTGAGAAAAGACGTTGCCTTCCAGTGAGACAGTGAGGAAGAGATTCACTGTGATGGATTGTATTGTTTGTATGTTTTGTAGGAATTGTTTTTGTTTGTATGGCTGTGGAAACGGAGGTTCAAATGGCATGGAATCAAGTATTGTATTGTATTGTATTGCTCAGGAGAGCTCTAGGGGCTAGTGGAATCAATGGATACGGGGAGAAGGCAGGCACGGGTTATTGATTGGGGACGATCAGCCATGATCACAATGAATGGCAGTGCTGGCTCGAAGGGCCGAATGGCCTCCTCCTGCACCTATTTTCTATGTTTCTAATGTTTCTATCTAGGATTAAGATTAGGATCTTATAGAAACGTACAAAATTCTTAAGGGGTTGGACAGGCTAGATGCAGGAAGATCGTTCCCGATGTTGGGGAAGTCCAGAACAAGGGGTCACAGTTTAAGGATAAGGGGGAATTCCTTTAGGACCGAGATGGGGAAAACATTTTTCACACAGAGAGTGGTGAGTCTCTGGAATTCTCTCCCACAGAAGGTAGTTGAGGACAGTTCATTGGCCATATTTAAGAGGGAATTAGATGTGGCCCTTGTGGCTAAATGGATCAGGGGGTATGGAGAGAAGGCAGGTACAGGATACTGAGTTGGATGATCAGCCATGATCATATTGAATGGCGGTGCTGGCTCGAAGGGCCGAATGGCCTGCTCCTGCACCTATTGTCCATGTTTCTATGTTTCTATGAGTGGCGGCACGGTGGCGCAACGGTAGAGTTGCTACCTCACAGCGCCAGAGACCCCGGTTCGATCCCGACAGTGGGTGCTGTCTGCACAGAGTTTGTACGCTCTCCCCGTGACCTTCCTCGTGGTTTTTTTCTCCGTGGGTTTTCTCTGGGTGCTCCGGTTTCCTCCCACATCCCAAAGACGTGTAGGTTAATTGGCTTTGGTAAAATTGAAGACTGTAGCTAGTGCGTGTACGACAGTGCTAGTGTGCGGGGATCGCTGGTCGGCACGGACTCAGTGGGCCGAAGGGCCTGTTTTCACGCTGTATCTCTAAACTAAACTAAACTAATATATCTGGTTGCGAGTAAAGAGGGAAAACTACTGACTTTCCCCAGTGCCGACACGAGGAACTGCAGATGCTAGTTATAAAAAAAAGGACACAAAGTGCTGGAGTAACTCGGCGGATCAAGTAGACTCTGGAGAAGATGGACAGGTGACGTTTCGAGTCGAGACCCTTCTTCAGACTGAATGTAGTGGGGGGTTAAAAACGGGAAGAAGGGTGGTGGCGGGAAAATGGGAGGCAAGCGATAGATGGAATATAGACACAAAGTGCTGGAGTAACTCAGCGGGTCAGGCAGCATCTCTGGAGACAAAGGATGGGTGACATTTCAGGTCGGAATCCTTCTTCAGTCTGGCTCCGAGCCAATATTCAAGTATGAGTCTTTGACGGCATCGGGCCTGTACTTGCTGGAGTTTAGAAGGATGAGAGGGGACCTAATTGAAACTTAACGGATCTTGAAAGGACCGGACAGAGTGGATATGGATAGGTTTATTCCACTAGTGGGAGAGTCTGGGACTAGAGGTCACAGCCTCAGAATGAAAGGACGTTCTTTTAGGAAGGGGATGAGGAGGAATTTCTTTAGTCAGAGGGTGGTGAATCTGTGGAATTCTTTGACATAGAAGGCTGTGGAGGCCAAGTCAATGGATATTTTGAAGGCAGAGGTGGACAGATTCTTGATTGGTATGGGTGTCAGGGGTTATGGGGAGAAGGCAGGAGAATGGGGTTAGGAGGGGGAGATAGATCAGTCATGATTGAATGGCGGCGCAGACCTGATGGGCTGAATGGCCTAATTCAGTTCCTATCACTTATGACCTACCCCTTGTTCCGACACCCATTTTTAATAAGGCTTTAATTGAGGGCATGACATGAGAATTAAGGGACAGAAGTTTAGGGGTAACGTGAGGGGGAACTTCTTTACTCAGAGGGTGGTGGCTGTGTGGAATGAGCTTCCAGCAGAAGTGGTGGAGGCAGGATCGATTTTAACATTTAAGAGTAAAGTGGATAGGTATATGGACGTGAAGGGAATGGAGGGGTATGGTCTGAGTGCAGGTAGATGGGACTAGGGGAAAACAAATGGTCGGCACGGACTGGAAGGGCCGAGAGGGCCTGTCTCTGTGCTGTAATTGTTATATGGTTATATGGTTAATAAGGTCATGAACTGGGCAGTGTGTAACCAGGGACTCTTAAAAATGACCCTTTCCTTATAAATGCTTCAGGTTAAAATTGGCTCTAAGCTTCTCAGCTGCAAAGACTAGTAATTTGTGTTTATTTAAAAAAAAAAATCAAACTTCATAGAAACAAGGATCAAACGTGGAGATTAGTGACACCATCTCTTTACACCACGCGACTTTACACATCTGTTCTGAACCGTTGGAGGGATACTTTTATGAAACCCTATTCCTGGCAGGAATCCTTGACAAGAGGAACAGAAATCAGTGAACAGGGAACATAGACCATGAATTAAACATTCTGTCGAGCGTCGGCCACACAATCCTATCGGGACTCCCACAGGAAGAGACAGGGCAATCATGAGCAGGATAACTATGTTTAGTTTACTTCAGAGATACAGCGTGGAAACGGGCCCTTAGGCCCAGGCACGGAAATCACTATCAAAACATGTGGTACACAATTTCCTGGCGGCCGCGCGCGCGCATGCGCACACGCACACCCTCACGCTCATGGCCAGGCTTCGGCCGTGAGCCCTGTGGACGGTAACATCGGGAGCTGACCTGGTTGGTGATCGACTCTGAACTCCAGCAACAGCAGCTTCGTCCACCCCGAACCGTGGGGCTTGAATCGGCCCGTTCACGGGGCCTTTCATCGGCCGGCGGGGGCTTCAACATCGGGAGCCGCGATCGCCTCGATGCAGCAGTTTGATTTTAAGCCGCGCCGGGCGCTGAAAGGCCCCGCGAACGGGCCAATTCAGTCCTTAGAAAGCGTCTGATAAAGTCCGGATTACAAGACATGGGGGGGGATTGTCCCCACCTCTCAAAGCATGGAGGGGACGTCCCCCCGTCTCCCTGTCCCCCCCCCGGCGACCGCCGGCAAACATGTGGCAACAAACTAGTCATCTGTAGTTGCCTAAAAAATCGCGTAAGTGGGTCAGGCCCATAACACTACCCCACACACACTCGGGACAATTTACAATTTTTACCGCAGCCTATTAACCTACAAACCTGCACGTCTTTGGAATGTGGGAGGAAACCGGAGCTCCCGGGGAAAACCCACGCGGTCATGGGGAGAACGTACAAACTCCGCACGTAGTCAGGATTGAACCCGGGTCTACGAGGCAACAACTCTACTGCTGCGCCCCCCTAGCTTCCAACTTTCTCCAGAAACATTTGAATGTGAAATGTTTTGTTTGAGTAATAAAACTATTGATGCCCATGTGCGGTGAGAAAGGAACTGTAAAAATTATTTTGCTTATTCACGTAATTTATTTTTCAGTGAGGTATAATTGGAAGGGCAGCACAGCGGCGCAGTGGTAGACTCGGTGCCTTGCAGCGCTTAAAGTCGCAGGTTCGATCCCGACTTCGGGTGCTGTCTGTATGGAGTTTGTACGTTCTCCCCATGACATGCTTGGATTTTCTCCGAGAACTTTAGTTTCCTCCCACACTCCAAAGACGTACAGGTTTGTAGGCTGATTGTAGGCTTGGTATAATTGAACATTATCGCTAGTGTGCGTAGGATAGTGTTAGTGCGCGGGGATCGCTGGTCGGTGCGGACCCGGTGGGCCGAAGGGCCTGTTTCTACGCTGTATCTCTAAACTAAACTAAATTAAACTAAATTAAACTAAATTAAATTAAATTAAACTAAATTAAACTAAATTAAACTAATACCCATAATTAAAACCCATAACGAAAGATATTTGGGTTGAAAGTCTACAACATATACATCAATGTTCGTTAAACGCCAGACATTCTTTAATAGAATTTAAAATATTATTCTAAAACAAAATTAAATAGAATTTTTCCTAATATCTCCCCTATCTGCGATAAATGTCAATACTCTGAGGCTAATTTAACCCATACCTTTGTAAATTGCATAAAAATTAAAACATTTTGGGTGGATATTTTAAAATTATTTCCGTAGTGGTTAATATTCAACTGGATCTCGATCTTAAATTAATAATATTGGGCATATCTGAACAATACCTAAAACTGACAAAAAACAAAGAAATTTCCTGGATTATAGTATAATAACTGGGAAAAAACTAATATTAAAATTTTGGAAAAACCCTGCATCCCCTACAATTAAAATGTGGATTATGGAAATGTCGGAGACCTTAAATATGCTGCTGCACTCCATGGGCTGCACTACGTCGGGACGGGTGAGGCGGGCGCCGGACGCGGTGCTCCGACCCGACTGTCCCCTCGACCCGGGTAGTAGCTGTCCAATAGGGGACAAGGGTGGTCCCGTATGGGACAAACCTATTTAGCCCACTATATGGGTTGTCCCGGCTAATACGGGACAGTTGGCAACCTTATCCACAGCCGTCTGTGGCAATGAATTCCATAGATTCACCAACCTCTGACTAAAGAAATTTCTCCTGATCTGCTTTCTAAAGATGTCTTTTTATTCTGAGGCTGTCCCCTCTGGTCCGAGACTCCCCCACTAGTGGGAACTAGGAGCAGAGGGCAATATCCACATTCACCCCATCCAGGCCTTTCGCTATTTGGTAAGTTTCACTGAGGTTTCCTCTCATCCTTCTAAACTCCAGTGAGTACAGGCCCAGATGATGTGGGTTTGACTACTCAGATGACAGAGGTCCAGATGAGATCTGAAGATCAGGTAATTCAGACCATGTTGAGTCAAGAGTCAAGAGTCTATCCTTGTCAAATGCACCACCAATGGAGCAATAGGATTCTTATTTACTGCAGCTTAGCAGGCCTTTCGATGCAATCAGATGGCGCAGCGGGTAGAGTTGCTGCCTCGCAGCACCGGAGACCCTGGTTCGATCCTGACGTCTGCCGCTGTCTGTGTGGAATTTGCACGTTCTCCCTGTGACCCCGTGGGGTTCCTCCGGGTGCTCCGGTTTCCTCCCACATCCCAAAGACGTGCGGGTTTGTAGGTTAATTGGCCGCTCTTTAAATTGCCCCATGTGTGCAGGGAGTGGATGAGAAAGTGGGATAACATAGAGCTAGTGTGAACAGATGATCGCTGTTCGGCACGGACTCAGTGGGCCGAAGGGCCTGATTCTATGCTCTATCTAAGGGGACTAAGGAGTTAGTGGTGGATTTCAGCAGGAGAGGAACACGTCCCTGTCCCCCGTCTCCATCAAGGAGTGCAAGTTCCTTGCTGGAGATAGTACCTTGGAGTGTACCTGGACTGGTCTAGCAACACTGAGGCCCTGTACAAGAAGGGACAGAGCCGGCTGTACTTTCTGAGGAGGCTCCACCCGTTCAGCATCTGCAGTGAGATGCTGCAGATGTTCTACCAATCGGTGGTAGCCAGCGCCATCATCTTCGCTGCCGTGTGCTGGGGCAGCAGGGCGAAGGCCGCAGACGCCAACAGGACCAACAAACTCATCGGGAAGGCTGGCTCCGTCCTGGGGGCCGGAGTTGGATTCACGGGAGGTGGTCTTGGAGGGGAGGACGCTCCTCAAACTGCGGAGCATCCTGAACAATACAGCTCGCCCCCTCCGTGACACACTGGTCAACCTGAGGAGCACCTTCAGCAACAGACTGGTCCCACCAAGATGCAGCACAGAACGCCACAGGAGATCCTTCTTCCCTGCGGCTATCAAAGTGTACAACTCCTCCCCCTTCTGTCGTGGGGTGGACTGACTCCCCTCCCTCCCTCCCCAATCCTGGACTTTCCACTCGTCACTTTAATTTCATGTTTCATGTATCTTGTTGTGTTTTTATGACTGTTGGCGGATCAATTTCCCACCGAGGATAAATAAAGCTTTATTGTATCGTATCTTGTCGTATCATTATCATATCTCTAAGCTAAACTAAGCAATAACGCACAGATAAATGTATAATGGTCATTAATACAATTAATGAATAACTGTAATAAAAAGTAACCACGATAATGAAAAGCTGGTGTCCTCAGTGCAGCTGCAGAAACAATCCACGGAAGGTCAGAGCACTTGGACAGGTTGTGTGCAGATGAATGACATCAGATGATGATTCTGTCTGAAAATCACCTATATCACATCTATATCGCACCACTCCAAAGACATAGAAACATAGAAACATAGAAAATAGGTGCAGGAGGAGGCCATTCGGCCCTTCGAGCCAGCATCGCCATTCATTGTGATAGTTAAACCCCTCCCTTCACCACTTCCGGTTTAAATTCCAGTTGGAATATTTTGGAGGACCAAGTAACCAAGAACCAAGATGACTGATCGTCCCCCATCAATAACCCGTGCCTGACTTCTCCCCATATCCCTTGACTCCACCAGCCCCTAGAGCTCTATCTAACTCTCTCTTAAATCCATCCAGTGATTTGGCCTCCATTGCCATAAATTCACAACTCTCTGGGTGAAAATGTTTTTTCTCACCTCAGTCTTAAATGACCTCCCTTTTATTCTAAGACTGTGGCCCCTGGTTCTGGACTCACCCAACATTGGGAACATTTTTCCTGCATCTAGCTAGTCCAGTCCTTTTATAATTTTATATATTTCTATAAGAACCCCCCCCTCATCCTTCTAAACTCCAGTGAATACAAGCGTAGTCTTTTCAATCTTTTCTCATACGACAGTCCCGTCATCCGAGGGATCAATCTCGTGAACCTACGCTGCACTGCCTCAATCACAAGGATGTCCTTCCTCAAATTAGGAGACCAAAACTGTACACAATACTCCAGATCTGGTCTCACCAGAGCCCTGTACAACTGCAGAAGAACCTCTTTACTCCTGTACTGAAATCCTCTTGTTATGAAGGCCAATATTCCATTAGCTTTCTTCACTGCCTGCAGTACCTGTAAGGCAACTTTCAGTGACCAGTGTACAAGGACACCCAGGTCTCGCTGCCCCTCCCCCTTACCTAACCTAACCCCATTGAGAACAATAATCTGCCCCCTTGGTTTTGCCGCCAAAGTGGATAACCTCACATTTATCTATATTATACTGCATCTGCCACGCATCTGCCCACTCACTCAACCTGTCCAGGTCCCCCTGCAACCTCCTAACATCTTCTTCACAGTTCACACTGCCATCCAGCTTTGTTGCTCCTAATTCCCTCTTCCAAATCATTAATATATATGGTAAACAGTTGTGGCCCCAATACCGAGCCTTGCGGCACACCACTCGCCACTGCCTGCCATTCTGAAAAGGACCCGTTCACTCCTACTCTTTGCTTCCGGTCTGCCAACCAATTTTCTATCCATGTCAACACCCTACCTCCAATACCATGTGCTCTAATTTTAGTCACCAGTCTCCCATGCGGGACCTTATCAAAGGCTTTCTGAAAGTCTAGATACACTACATCCACTGGCACCCCTTCATCCATTTTACTTGTCACATCCTCAAAAAATTCCAGGAGCACATTCCTTTGTTTTTTGCATAAAAAATCCAAACATTTTGAAATGAAATTTTTGACATTTTTACAAAATTATTTAAAAACAAAACTGAAACCCAACGCAGAACTGATTATTTTTGGTACAATGGAAGTCGGCTTTGAGCTGACTTCGTTCCAAAAGAGTTCCCTTAATTATGGCTTAGTAACGGCAAAAAAAACGTATACTTAAATTCTGAAAAAATGCTGGGACACCAACGCTAAAAATGTGGATTTCAAATATGTCCGAAATGTTACACCTCAAAGACATGAGATTCCTCCTAGCAGGCAAATCAGACCAATTCTTAAAGATTTGGTCTCCATTTATCGACTTATTACAAGCATAAGGTGCAACATAACTCTGGAAATAAACAGTTTCAGGACCGGGTGAGGGGTGTGTAACGATACGAAGCAGGTACATCCCTTTTATTTTCTTTTATTTTATTTATATCTTCCTTTTTTTTCTCTCTTCTCTTTCTCGGGCTTTACATCTTTATGGGCTCCCTCTTTCCACTTTTTCACGTACTATTAATATCACTATCTGATCCAACTTTCTCTAGTTTTCTTTTTCTCGCTTCTGTTACTTTTCTATTATTAAATTTTAAAACAAGGAGTGGTACATGAAATGTATTCTGTTATTTTTCGTTTTTACTACTGTACATTACTTCTAATAAAAGAAAATTTAAAAAAAAAATCCACAAGATTAGTCATGCATGATTCCCCTTTCATAGATCCATGTTGACTTGGACTAATCCTTTTACTGCTATCCAAATGCCCCATTACTACCTCTTTAATAATCGACTCCAGCATCTTTCCCACCACCGAAGTCAGGCTAACTGGTCTGTAATTCCCCGTTTTCTCTCTCGCTCCTTTCTTGAAAAGTGGGACACCATTAGCTATCCTCCATTCCCCAAGAAGTACAGGTTTGTAGGTTAACTGGTTTGGTATAAATATAAAACTGTCCCCAGTATGGGGATGGCCGGTCGGGGCAGACTCGACGGGCCGAGGGACCTGTTTCTGCACTGTATCTACGTCTTTCGTGCGGCGTGTGCAGCCTAAAGTTGTTGCACAACTTGTTCTATTTGATCTTCCGTCTGTGCACGTCGAGTCGATTGCATTAGTCGAAAGAGGGCGGACCACGTGAAGGTTGCAATCTCCCACCCCTGCCCTGTATCTCAAAGACTAAATAAAACTGTGGTGCCAGAATAGTGAGAGTGGCTTGGGATCTGAGTTTATCATTGATGATTTGAGCTCACATCATTGAGATTCTCTACCTCGGAGGGTTTTAGATCATTGGGGGTGGGGGGTTGAATTTTAAAAGGAAAAATATATGTTTTTTAAGAGGAAGGAGATAAAAATATCATGGAATTGAAGGAACAGGAGGCAGTGGAGATGAGGCCTAGGGTAGACAGAGTCATAGCGTCACACAGCATGGAAAAAAGGCCCTTCAACCCAACGTCCCATCTACACAAGTCCCACCTACCTGCGTTTGGTCCATATCCCTCTAAAGATGTCCATGTACCTGTCTAAATATTTCTTAAATGTTGCCATAGTACCTGCCTCAACTACCTCCTCCGGCAACTCGTTCCATGCACCCACCCTCTATGAAAATGTTAGCCCCTCATATTCCTATTAAAACTTTCTTCCCTCACTTTAAACCCATATCCTCTGGTTCTCGATTCCCCTACTCTGGGCCAGGAACAGCTGGAGAAGAGGTGTCCAGGCAGAAACGTCTGAGAGTGGGCTCAACTGGGGAGATCTCGAAAGAACTGCCAACAACCGAGTGAGGTGGAGGACATTTGTCAATGGCCGATGCTCCCTAGAGGAGGAAGGGAAGGAGAGGAAGGGGAGGAAGGAGGACAATAGAATAGACAATAGGTGCAGGAGTAGGCCATTTGACCCTTCGAGCCAGCACCGCCATTCAATGTGATCATGGCTGATCATCCCCAATGATACCCCCGTTCCTGCCTTCTCCCCATATCCCCTGACTCCGCTGTTTTTAAGAGCCCTATCTAGCTCTCTCTCTCTCTCGACGAGGAGGAGGAGGAGGAGGAGGAGGAGGAGGAGGAAAAGAAGAAGAAGGCGAAGAAGAAGAGGAATTGCTGTCTTACTCTGCCAGAGACCCCGTTTCAATCCCAACTACGGGTGCTGTCTGTACGGACTTTGTGCGTCCTCCCCTTGACCTGGGTGAGTTTTCTCCGGGTGCTGGAAAGATGTAAACGTTTGTAGGTTAATTGGCTTTCGGTATTAGTGTAAATTGTCCCTGATGCGCTTGGGATAGTGTTAGTGATCGCTGGCGCGCGCGGACGCGGTGGGCCAAAGGGCTAATTTCTGCGCTGCATCATTGAAACTCCACTAAAGTAAATGACAACAGCAGACCTTGCACTGGCAGCGTTGATTCAAAAATATTGTTGGGAACTGAAATGGTTAAACTTGGTGAACAGTATTAAAAGCTGAAAGATGCTCTGAAGAAAAACGTCCCCACCCGACACATCACCTCTGCATGTTCTACAGAGATGCTGCCTTTGTGTTCTCTTTTGTACCCCAGACCCTGTGGTTCCTTGTTTCTACAAATGAAACGTTGGAGGATTCGGAGAGTAGTCCTGATAGAAGTATATAAAATTTACGAGACTAAGTGGGACCCGTTGGGTCCCATGTTCACACGGGAGGGCTGGTCCCCCAACGCAATATTCCACCTCTTCACCAATTTCAATATTGGTGGCCAGTGGGGGGGGGGGGGGCTTTCTGGAGCGCTAGTATGGGTGTTGTGGGCCAAAGGGACTGGTTTCCAGAGGGCTAGCATGGACATTGTGGGCCGAATGGATTCTTGGGCTGGCATCTCAGTCACTCAGGCCTGGTGGGATGGCAGCTCAGTTACTCAGGGTTGGTGGGCTGGCAGATCAGTCACTCAGGGCTGGTGGGCTGGCAGATCAGTCACTCAGGGCTGTTGGCTGGCAGTTCACTCACAACTATTCCTTGAAATTGCATTTCGGGCAGAGTGCAGGCCACCAAACTCAATCTCACAGCATATCGGGCAGAGTGCAGGCCACCTAACTCACTCACAGCATTTCGGGCAGAGTGCAGGCCACCAAATTTCCACACAACTCATTGCATTGTCCTTAAAGGCTAACAAATCATTTATTGCAAGTACATTGTAGACTCACAGTTCAGTTGATTTGCAGCTTAGAATCACAGTTGTGGACTCTCCCTTGCGATCTTCCAAAGTAAGTGACTCACGTCCAGGCATCTGGGGTTTTATAGTCCTGCCCCCCCTCCCCCCCGGAAGGGGCGTTACCTTCATCATGGTGATTGACACGCTTGAGGACCAATCAGCTGACCTAAAGATTTTTTAAACACTCGTAACTTTTTTATTTTTCATCGATCGGAAAAATCCTCAGGACTGCCTCAGCGGAGGAGGACTGTGAGTAAGATGGCCAAAAATCATAGCAATATATGGTAGCATTTTTTCTAACATCAATATACAGCGCAGACAGGAAGTGGCCAAGATGAGACTTTTAGTTATATCGATGAGAGGTATTAATGTGGTTTAGTTTAGTGTAGCTTAGTTTAGTTCAGTTTGGAGATGCTGTGTGGAAACGTGCCCACCGGCCTGCCGACTCCATGCCAACCAGCGATCCCTGTACACTAGGCATTCACAATCTTTGATTTCAAGGTGGAAATGTCAAAGACTAGGGGGCATAGATGAGAGGGACAAAGTTTAAAGGAGATGTGAGGGGCAAGTATTTACACAGAGAGTGGTGGGTGCCTAGGTGCAAGGTCTCGTAGTAGAAGCCGATACAATAATGTTACAGATACGAAGCATTTCATTAGTTACAGTGACAATAATTCAAGGCGTTTAAGAGGCTTTTAGATACCTACATTAACTAGGAACGGTTTTGGGATATGTCAATGCATTATTTTGGATTTGAACGCTGTTCCAGGTGTGGGCTCCTATATATCGGCGAGACCAAGCGCAGGCTCGGCGATCGTTTCGCTGAACACCTCACCTCGGTCCGCCTGGGCCTACTTGATCTCCCGGTTGCCAAACACTTCAACTCCCCCTCCCATTCCCACACTGACCTTTCTGTCCTGGGCCTCCCCCATTGTCAGAGTGAGGCCCAGTGCAAATTGGAGGGAGAGCATCTCATATTTCCCTTGGGCAGCTTACACTCCAGCGGTACGAACATTGACTTCTCCAACTTCAAGTAAATCTTGCTTTCCCTCTCTCTCCATCCCTCCCCCATCCTAGTTCTCTGACTAGTTTCACTGTCCTCCTGATTAATATTGTTGAGGGCGTGCCTCCTTGTCACCTTCCCCTCAGCCACCAATGCACCATTCTACATTGCTTTATCATTGTCGACTTTGATTGGTCATTTTCACACCTTGCACTTCCATATCTCTAGACTCCCTCTCCCCCGGCTCTCCGTCTGAAAAAGGGCCGCGACCCGAAACGTCACCCAATTCCTTCTCTCCAGAGATGCTGCCTGTCCCGCTGAGTTACTCCAGCTTTTTGTGTCGATCTTCGCTGTAAAACCACATCTGCAGTTCCTTCCTGTAGCTTTGAACAAGTGGATCGCAATAGCAGAGCAGCAAGAAAGCAAAGTACCTGTGTTGCCGAGGCTACTTCAAAGAGCCACGGCAAACGATCTGTTTTTATGGACCTACACCATTAGATTTCACTCTGTCGCAGGTGACTGCTGCACCACGCATATTCTAAATCCTACAGATATGGCCAGTTGAGTGGTTCCAGAAATAAGCTGCAGGCCTGTTGCCCAGATAACAAACCTCGCACGCACAGCCAAGTTTACTTTAGCAGAGCAATATTGTGACTTTTAATGGCTGGGACAAAACAGTAGGGTGTTGATACTTTAAAGCTACAGCGCGGTAACAGGTTCTTCGGACCACCGTGTCCGCGCCGGGCGCCGATCCCCGCACACTAACACTATCCTACGCACACTGGGGATAATTGACATTTCTACCAAGCCAATTAACCTACAAAACTGTGAGTCTTTGGAGAATGGGAGGAAACCGGGGAACCCAGAGAAAACCCACGCAGGTCACGGGGAGAAGGTACAAACTCTGTACGGACAGCACTCCTAGACAGGATCGAACCTGGGTCTCTGGTGCTCTAAGGCAGCGACTCCACCGCTCGCCACCGTGCCGCCCTGAGCCACAAACGGCTTTTAGTTCAGCCAATGTAAATGTTGCTCTTTTTAAAAAAATCCCCGCAAGAAGGTGATAAGATTCCGCAGCTGGAGCCTGGGTTGGCGCCACGCAGGCGTGCGGAGAGGACCCGGGGGCGTTAGTGGAGAGGTCGGTGCGCCGACCCACGGAGGAGGGACGGACACGTGGAAGTGGGGACGCCGCTGCCGGGGGAAGGAACAAAGGAGGACCCGGCGTGGGGAGAACGCCGTGACGCAGGGTGAGAAGAACAATGGGGATCGCCGTGAGGGAGGGGAGAGGGTGAGAAGAACATGGGGGAACTGGTGCGCGGGGGGGGGGGGGTAGAATTTGTAACTTTGTAAGCGCCCTTTATGGGCCACTATTTGCATACCGTGGCACGGTACGCAAGCAAGGAATTTCACTCTGACAATAAAGTATTCAATTCAGATTAGAACCATGTAACATTCTGGCATCCGCTTTGATTATAACTTGGCTGAGAATGTTACTCTGGTTAGCTCATCAACCGACTTCACGTAAATCTTGCAATATTTCCAAATGCAAAACAGCCTTCCCATCTCCATCACACATCCTCTGACATGTCCACCATCTGCGTTGATATTAAATGCATCTGCTTTGCCTTTCCTGTCCCCAACAGAGATG
The DNA here is from genome assembly GCA_035221665.1 of Okamejei kenojei. Taxonomy (NCBI): domain Eukaryota; kingdom Metazoa; phylum Chordata; class Chondrichthyes; order Rajiformes; family Rajidae; genus Okamejei; species Okamejei kenojei. The sequence goes on from CM069138.1 coordinate 11,219,652, forward strand.
TTTGCCGGGTTCAGACAGCTTGTGGACACAGAGTGCTGGAGTAACTCAGCGGGTCAGGCAGCATCTTTGCAGGACAGGATGTTTAGGCGATGTTTTTGGGTCGGAAACCTTCAGACCCGAAATGTCACCTGTTCCTTTTCTCCAGAGGTGCTGCCTGACCCGTTGGGTTACTCCAGCACTTTGTGTCGATCTTCAGCACAAACGAGCACGTCTGCAGCTCCTTCCGACACAGACATAAGTTTAGTTTTTTTCTTTTAAAGATACAGCATGGAAACAAACCCTTTGGCCCACCAAGTCCGTGCCAACCATTGATCACCAAGTTCATCAGCAGCGAAGGGCAGCAGGAGTGATAGCAGATTCAGAGTTATCCACCCACTAGCTCATCTGCTCCCTACCCGCTAGGAGCAATGGATAAAGTGGACATGGAGAGAGTGCTTCCAGTAATGGGAGAGTCTAGGACCAGAGGCCACAGCCTCAGAATAAAAGGACATACCTTTGGAAAGGAGATGAGGAGGAATTTCCTCAGCCAGAGGGTGGTGAATCTGTGGAATTCTTTGCCACAGATGACTGCGGAGGCCAAGTCAGTGGATATTTTTAAAGCCAAGATGATGGATTCTTGATTAGTATGGCTGCCAAAGGGAGCAGGGAGGAGACACTAGGTTTGCACAGGTTCTACGTTAACCCAGGTTCTCATCCACTCCCTACAGACTAGGGGCAATAAACACAGGCAAAACGAGATACAAACCTGCACGTCTTTGGGATGTGGGTTGGGGGAAACTGGAGCACCCGGAGGAAACCCACGCGGTCCCAGGGAGAAGGTGTAGGCTACGTGCAGACAGCACCCGGCGTCAGGCATCGAAGCCAGGTCTCCGTCGCTGTAAAGCTGCAGCTCTGAAAGCTAGGACCCGGTGCCACCCAGTTGTAGTTATGCAGGCTGATGGTGCTTTGCTAAAGTAGGTTCAAGCTGCTGAGCTCCAAAGGAGGTGGCGAGTTAGTTGCTGATGCTTCACTGCCGACTCCTTCACAGTGGATAGGACAGGATTAGAGGGTTATGGGCCAAACGCAGGCAGGTGGGATATGGGCCAAACGCAGGCAGGTGAGATATGGGCCAAACGCAGGCAGGTGGGATATGGGCCAAACGCAGGCAGGTGGGATATGGGCCAAACGCAGGCAGGTGGGATATGGGCCAAACGCAGGCAGGTGGGATATGGGCCAAACGCAGGCAGGTGGGGTATGAGACAAACGCAGGATATGGGCCAAACACAGGCAGGTGAGATATGGGCCAAACGCAGGCAGGTGGGGTATGGGCCAAACGCAGGATATGGGCCAAACGCAGGCAGGTGGGATATGAGCCAAACGCAGGATATGGGCCAAACGCAGGCAGGTGGGATATGGGCCAAACGCAGCCTGGTGGGACACTCTGTTTTTGTACTGCAGATGCTGGAATCCTAAGTAAAACACAAAGTGCTGGAGTAACTCGGCAGGCCAGGCAGCAGGTCTAGAAGGATAATGGCCAAACTTGGGCAGGTGGGACTAGTGTCGATGGGGCATTGTGTTCAGCATGGGGCAGTTGGGCCAAAGGGCCTGTTTCCACACTGTATGACTCTATGGCCTTATGTGTAGAGGGAATGGATAGGCAACGTTTCAGGTCAGGACCCTTTCTTCATTCTTGGTATAGCATGTTCACAGGCGTTTCTGAAGCATAGTTGACTGGACGCCATTCAGTCTTGCCTAAAACCAGCAGGTGGAGAGAGCACACTGCTTTGCTAGTGCTGTAGACGTCCCATGGCGCAGGGTACCATTTAGTACATGATTATTACTCTGAGGCTCCGCTTAAGGTCATAAGTGATAGGAGTAGAATTAGGCCATTTGGCCCATCAAGTCTACTCCGCCATTCAATCATAGCTGATCTATCTCTCCCTCCTAACCACATTCTCCTGCCTTCTCCCCATGAACTCTGACACCCGCACTAATCAAGCATCTGTCCATCTCTGCCTTAACTATATCCACTGACTTGGCCTCCACAGCCTTCTGTGGTAATGAATCCCACAGATTCACCACCCTCTGACAAGTAATTTCTCCTCATCTCCTTCCTAAAGGAACATCCTTTAATTCTGAGGCTATGACCTCTGGTCCTAGACTCTCCCACTGGTGGAAACATCCTCTCCGCATCCACTCTATCCAAGCCTTTCACTATTCTATTCCACATGTTAATTCTATCTCCCCCCGATGGGAATTCCACTCCCTTAACATTTAGTTATAGAGTCAGAGAGAGTCATAGAGTCTTACAGCATGGAAACAGGCCCTTCATCCCAACTTGCCCATGCCCACCAACATGCCCCATCTACACCAGTCCCACCTGCCTGCATTTGACCCGTATCCCTCCGAACCTGTCCTACCCATGTACCTGTCTAAATGTTTCTTAAGACAGACAAAAAGCTGGAGTAACTCAGCGGGACGCGCCGCATCTCAGCATCTCGACATTTCGGGTCGACACCCTTCTTCAGGTGAAGAAGTAGGGTTTCGACACGAAATGTCACCCATTTCATCTCTCCAGCGATACTGCCTGTCCTGCTGAGTTTCTTCAGCATTTTGTATCCATCTTCCGTGTAAACCAGCGTCTGCAATTCCTTCCAACAGATAAACATTCCTTAAATTTTGCGCGAGTCCCAGCCTCAACTACCTGCTCCGGCAGCTCGTTCCGTAAACAAAACCACCCTTTGTGTGAAAGGTTTTACCCCTCAGTGTCCTATTAAGTCTTTCCCCCAACACCTTAAAACGATATCCTCTGGTTTTCATTCCCCCCAATCCGGGCACGAGGCTACATCAGCTTGAAGCTGCGGGCTGTGGTGCTTCAACATGTCAATTGTCAACCTGCCTCTAGCGTGTCCAATCCCTTAATAATCCTATATGTTTCAATAAGATCACCTCTCAATCTTCGAAATTCCAGAGTATTCTCTAAGCTTATGACAGTCCCGCCATCCCGGGAATTAACCTTGTGAACCTACGCTGCACTCCCTCAATCGCAAGGATGCCCTTCCTCAAATTTGGAGACCAAAACTGCATACAACACTCCTGGTGTGTTCTCACTAGGGCCCCGTACAACTGCAGAAGGACCTCTTTGTTCCTATACTCGACTCCTCTTGTTATAAAGGCCAACACGCCATTTGCTTTCTTCACGGCCTGCTGTACCTGCATGCTTACTTTCAGTGACTGATGTACAAGGACCCCCAGATCCCGTTGGACCTCCCCTTATCCTTACCTGACACCATTCAGATAATAATCTGCCTTCCTTTCCTTGACACCAAAGTGGATAACCTCATATTTATCCACATTAAACTGCATCTGCCATGCATTTGCCCACTCACCCAACCTGTCCAAGTCACCCTGCATCCTCGTAGCATCCTCCTCGCAGTTCACACTGTGTCATTCACAAATTTGCAAATGCTACTCTTAATCACTTCATATAAATCATTAATGATTTCAACAGATAAAAGCTGCCCAGGGTCTGACCTCCCCCAGAGGAGCATGGGTGAAGCTCAACAGACTTGGCACTGGAGTTGGGCGTTTCAATGCCAGCGTGTGGAGATGGGGGCTCCCTCCGCCAGAGCCCAGCCTGTGAATGCGGAGCAGCACAACAGACAGCCAACCATGTCATCTCTGGGTGCCCTCTCTACCACCCACCAAACGGAGCTCAGGGCCTGGCAGACGTTGACGCAGAAACAACCTGGCTGCTCAACACCCGGCTTGAGATCGAACTATTCCTTTGGGAAGAAGAAGTGGAGGAGGAAAAGAGCAATAACAACAGAAGGAAAAAGGACAAAGGACATTTGTTGTCACATACATTTGAGTTACCATGCAGCACACAAATAAGATAAGCATAACACTATAGAATTGAACATTAAACATACAAACATCCCCCCGCAGCAGAATCTGTGAGGGAAGGCAACAAATTTCAGTCATCTTGCTCTTGTTCACCCGTGGTCTATTGAGGCCTCCGCAGTCACTGCAGCGGCGGCCCGATGTTTCAGGCCGTCTCGCTGGGAAGATCGGATGATCGGAGCTCCAGCGTCGGAGCAGAGAACGCTCTCAGCGGCTCTGAGGTTCCGAATTGGCCGCTTCCTACTGGAGGCCGCGGCTCCCGAAGTCCACAGGCGGGCGGATCTCCTACACTGGCGATCTTCGGCGAAAGATCCCAGGCCTCCACGCTGTTAAAGTCAGCGCCGCCCGGGCTAAAGCCGGCAGTCCCAGCACTCCGGAGCTCCAACACGGCGATCCCGGTAAGGCATCGCCCGCTCCGCGATGGTACTTCAGTGCTGTGTCGCTGCTGAAGCTCTGGCCGGTCTCCGGCAGGAAAGGCCGCACCAATCCAGTTGGTAGGCCGCAGGGGGGTGTGAAGATGCGGCTCGGAGAAAAGACGCATCCTCGACCAGGTAGCGACTGAGAAGACGGTTTCCCCCTGCCCCCCCACACCCTACACATAAAAAAGACTAAAATACCTCCAAAAACTAACTTTTAGACAGAAGACGAAGGGTCCCAGCACCGAGCCTTGCGGTACCCCACTAGTCACTGCCTGCCATTCTGAAAGGGACCCGTTAATCCCTACTCTTTGTTTCCTGCCTCCCAACCAATTTTCTACCCTACCCCCAATACCATGTGCTCTAATTTTGCCCACTAATCGCCTATGTGGGACCTTATCAAAGGCTTTCTGAAAGTCCAGGGACACTACATCCACTGGCTCTCCCTTGTCCATTTTCCTAGTTGCATCCTAAAAAAAATTCCATGACCAGTTAGTACGTGTTTTAAAGCAACCCATTATCTAGACCCTGCCACTGGCGCCTGCACCTCTGGACGTCTGCACTGTTGGTTGTATTCGAATGACCACAATGGATCAGAAGGACCACCGGTTGTTGACAATGGCCAAGCCGCCTCGTGCAAAGCACGCACATGGCACAACATATGTACAGCCACAAAGACATAAAGTCCTGGGGCAACTCAGCACATCAGGCAGCAGCCCTTGGAGAACATTGATAGTGACGTTTCGGTCGAGACTCTTCGTCAGACCTTTTGCACTATGTATCAGATATTATCGGGCTTTAGTTTGCGCAAAATGTTGAACCCTTTATCCTTAATCTGTAGCCTGTAGACGGCTCGATTGTAATCATGTATAGATTTTCCATTGACTGGATAGCATGCAGCAAAAGCTTTTCACTGTACCTCAGTACACATGACAATAATAAACTAAACTAAACTATCCATGTGTCGGAAGGAACTGCAGATGCTGGTTTAAACCGATGGTAGATACATAAAGCTGGAGCAACTCAGCATCTCTGGAGAGAAGGAATGTATGACGTTTCGGGTCGAGATGCCCGAAGAAGGGTCTTGACCCGAAACGTGACCCAATCCTTCTCTCCAGAGATGCTGCCTGTCCCGCTGAGTTACTCCAGCTTTTTGTGTCTATAAACGATCCATGTACTTGTCCAAGTGTCCAAGTACGAAGACGGTAGTTGAGCCTGATACTATAACTTTGAGGGTCCCCAATGAGGTAGATAGTAGCTGAGGACCGCTCTCTAGTTGATGGTCGGGTGGTTCAGTTGCCTGATATAAACAGGGAAGATCGATCCCTGGGATGGCAGGGCTGCCATATGAGGAAGGATTGAAAAGACTAGGCTTGTATTCACTGGAGTTTAGAAGGATGAGGGGTAATTCTTGTAGAAACATATACAATTATAAAAGGACTGGACAAGCTAGATGCAGGAAAAATGCTCCCAATGTTGGGCGAGTCCAGAACCAGGGGCCACAGTCTTAGAATAAAGGGGAGGTCATTTAAGACTGAGGTGAGAAAACACTTTTTCACCAGAGAGTTGTGAATTTGTGGAATTCCCTGCCACAGAGGGCAGTGGAGGCCAAATCACTGGACGGATTTAAAAGAGAGTTAGATAGAGCTCTAGGGGCTAGTGGAGTCAAGGGATATAGGGAGAAGGCAGGCACGGGTTATTGATTAGGGTCGATCAGCCATGATCGCAATGAATGGCCTGTGCTGGCTCGAAGGGCCAAATGGCCTCCTCCTGCTCCTATTTTCTATGTTTCTATGTTCTATGTTCTAAGAAACCGTCCCTGAATCTGGAGGTGTGCGTTGTCACACTTCTGTATCTCTTGCCCGATGGGAGGGGGGAGAAGAGGGAGTGGCCGGGGTCTCAATTATAAACCAAACTAAGCGAAGGGGATTTCATTCTTCACGGCACGTGAACAAGTCATCTCCCATGTTCCAGAGTAACCTCAAGGTGAAAGGTAGAAGTCAAAACCTGATTTGTCCAAATGCTGTGTTAAGCGTTTCTAGAGTGGAGCTATCTCATCCTACTGCTTGCTTCAGTGTCTCGGTGAGGGGCTGAGCCTGGGGACACCTCTCAAAGTATATCGCCCCAGGGGACCACATGAGTGGCGAGTGTGTGTTGTTCAAAGATAGGGCGGCACGGTGGTGCAACGGTAGAGTTGCTCCTTCCAGCGCGCGCGGTGCCGGAGACCTAGGTTCGATCCCGACTACAGGCGCTGTCTGTCCGGGAGTTTGCACGTTCTCCCCTTGACCTGCGTGGGTTTTCTCCAGGATCTTCGTTTTCCTCCCACGCTCCAAAGACGTACAGATTCGTAGGCTAATTGGCTTGGTGTAAGTATAAATTGTCCCTAGTGTGTGTGGGGTAGCGTGAGTGTGCGGGGATCGTTGGTCGGCGCGGACTCCGTGGGCTGAAAGGCCTGTTTCCGCGCTGCATCTCAAAATAAATTAAATAGGTGCGAACACTGTGCACTATCAGTTCAGTTTATTGTCACGTGTACCGAGGTACAGTGAAAGGCTTTTGTTGTGTGCTAACCAGTCAGCAGAAAAACTACACATGATTACAATTAAGCCATCCACAATGTACAGATGCATGATAGTGGAATAACGTTTCGTGCAAGGTAAATCCAGTCGAGTCTGATGAAAGATAGTTCAAAGGCTCCAATGACCTGGATGGTAGTTGATGACCGCTCTCTGGTTGTGGTAGGATGGTTCAGTTGCCTGATAACAGATGGGAAGAAGCTGTCCCTGAATCTGGAAATGAGTGTTTTGTCCGATGGGAGAGGGGAGAAGAGGGAGTGGCGGGGAACCTTGATGATGCTGCTGGCCTTGCCGAGGCAGCACGAGGTGTAGATGGAGTCAATTGAAGGGAGCCGGGATCGTGCTATAGTGACAATATTTCTTTGGGGAGAGAATGTTTTTTTGAACAATACCTTTTTTAGATTTTCGTTGTGGTTCAGACTTTGGGAAATAGCGGCCTTTTCCCATGGCCCTGCCCTGTTCCACTGCCGTGAGGAAGGAGATGAGGGTCAGACGTACAACTGCAAAGATTCCAAGATAAATAGGCATCGTTGGAACTATTTGGCAGTGACACTGGAAAAGACCAGAAGATAGTCACAACTGGTAACTGATAGACATATCCGGCAACTGAATCATCCTACCACAACCAGAGAGCAGTGCTGAACTACTATCTACCTCATTGGTGACCCTCGGACTATCCTTATTCGGACTTTGCTGGCTTTATCTTGCACTATCATCTCTGCAAGATCATCTCTAAACCCCTCTCACCCTGGCCACAAACTCTTTGAATCACTTCCCTCTGGAAGGCGACTCCGGACTGTCAAAGCTGCCACAGCCAGACATAAAAACAGTTTTTATCCACGAGTAGTTGCTCTACTCAACAGCCAAAAATCTGTAGCCTCCCTTTGATCTGGTATTTTGTTGGTTCACATGCTTGATCAATGGTGTTTTATCATTAATGTTTTATTATTATTAATGTTTAGTGTTTTCTGAGTCATTCGTAACTGTCACTGTGTGTCATGTTGTTACTTGTGGGCGGAGCACCAAGGCAAATTCCTTGTATGTGAACACTTGGCCAATAAACTTACTTACTTACTCACTTACACTAAACATTATTCCCCCATCATGTGTCTGTACCCTGCAAATGGTTTTATTGCAATCATATATTGTCTTTCCACTGATAGACACAAAAAGCCGGAGTAACTCAGCGGGACAGGCAGCATCTCTGGAGAGAAGGAATGGGTGACGGTTCGGGTCGAGACCCTTCTTCAGACTGGTTAGGGATAAGGGAAACGAGAGATATGGACGGTGATGTGGAGAGATAAAGAACAATGAATGAAAGAAAGGCAAAAAAGTAACGATGATTAAGGAAACAGGCCATTGTTAGCTGTTTGTAGGATTAAAACGAGAAGCTGGTGCGACTTGGGTGGGGGAGGGATAGAGAGAGAGGGAATGCCAGGGCTAACAGAAGGGAGAGAAATCAATATTAATACCATATTGGCTGTAACGTGCCCAAGCAAAATATGAGATGCTGTTCCTCCAATTTGCCTTTAGCCTCATTCTGACAATGGCGGAGACCTAGGACGGAAAGGTCTGTGTGGGAATGGGAAGGAGAATTAAAGTGTCCGGCAACCAGGAGATCAGGTTGGTTCACGCGGGCTGAGCGAAGGTGTTCCGCAAAACGATCGCCCAGTCTGCGTTTGGTCACGCCGATGTATAGAAGTCCACATCTAGAACAACAGATGTAGTAGATGAGGTTGGAGGAGGTGCACGTGAACCTCTGCCTGACATGAGATGATTGTCGGGGTCCATGGACAGAGTCGATGGAGCAGGTATAGCGACAGGTGCTGCATCTTCTGTGGTTGCAGGGGAATGTACCTGGGGAGGGGGTGATTTGGGTGGGAAGGGACGAGTTAACCAGGGAGTTGCGGAGGGGACAGGGGTGGAGATGGGAACATGTGGCTGGTGGTGGGATCCTGTTGGAAGTGGCGGAAAATTCAGAGTATTATGTGTTGTAGGCGACGGCTGATGGGGTGGAAGGTAAGGACTAGGGGGACGCTGTCTGTGTTGCGACTAGGGGGAGGGCGAGCAAGGGCGGAGACATGAGTGAGGGCCTCATCTGTGATGGGAGAGGGGAACCCCCGTTCCCTAAAGAATGAGGACATCTCGGATGTTCTAGTTGGAACACCTCATCCTTGGGCACAGATGCGGCGTAGACAGAGGAATTGGTAGTACGGGATAGAGTCATAGTCATGGAGAGAGTCGTACAATAATACAATGTGGAAATAGCCCAACGGCCCACCCTGCCCACACTGGCCAACAATGTCCCATCTACACTAGTCCCACTTGCCTGCGCTTGGTCCATAACCCTCCAAACCTGTCCTATCCATGTACCTGTCCAACTGTTTCTTAAACGATGCAATAGCCCCAGCCCCAACCACCTTCTCTGGCACCTTATTCCATTCACCCACCACCCTCTGTGTGAAAAAGTTACCTCTTGGATTCCTATTGAATAATTTCCCCTTAACCTTGAACCTATGTCCTCTGGTCCTCGATTCTCCTACTCTGGGTAAAAGACTCCTCTGCATCTACCCGATCTATTCCTCTCATAATTTTGTATACTTATATAAGATCTCCCCTCATCCTCCTGCGCTCCATGGAATAGAGACCCAGCCTGCTCAACCTCTCCCTGTAGCTCACACCCTCTAGTCCTGGCAACATCCTCGTAAATGTCTTCTGAACCCTTTCAAACTGAACCCTATCTACGGGTTATCTATAGGACATGTTTCGAGGGATATGGTCCAAACGCTGGCAGGTGGAACTAGTGGAACTAGTGGAACGAGTGTAGCTGGGACACACTCAGCTTAGACATGTTGGCTAAGTTGGGCCGAAGGGCCTGTTACCGTGCTGTATGCCTCTAAGTTGATGTTGATGATGACTGGTGTTTCCACTAGTGGGAGAGTCTAGGACTAGAGGTCATACCCCCAAAAAGGACGTTCTTTTAGGAAGGAGATGAGGAGAAATTTCTTGAGTCAGAAGGTGGTGAATCTGAGGAATTCTTTGCTGCAGAAGGCGGTGGAGGCAAAGTCAGGGGATAATTTTAAGGCAGAGATAGATAGATTTTTGATTAGTACGGGTGTCAGAGGTTACGGGGAAGAGTATGGGGTGAGGAGGGAGAGATAGATCAGTCATGATTGAATGGCGGAGTAGACTTGATGGGCCGAATGGCCTAATTCTGCTCCTATCACTTGTGGTCTTATGACTCTATGACTCCACGACCCTGTCACAGTTGGATTTGTGAAGAGCTCCACATGTGAATGGGCAGTGAAGGCTGCAGGTATGTGGGACAGGAAGCAGCTCTGTATAAACACGACGGATTGCAGCTGCATCCTGTTTGCAGCGACGGACAATTTTTCACCGGGATCACTCGGACGGAGGTGTTACCCACCAGGCGAGCACATCCCAAAACCGCACTCCAACTTTCATCTCCGGAGCCGCCTGAAGGAACTCAGTGCTTCCTGCTGCTCCCACTAAACCGGACCGGAGAGGGTTTCCGATCAATTAGATTATGGGTAGACACAAAATGCTGGAGTAACCCAGCGGGTGGGGCAGCATCTCAGGAGAGAAGGAATGGCCGACATTTCGGTTCGAGACCCGAATGGCTTGACGGCTTTGCAGTAGGCCTTCCTTGTGATTGAGGCAGTGCAGCGTAGGTTCACCAGATTGATCCCTGGAATGGCGGGACTGTCATATGAGGAAAGATTGAAAAGACCAGGCAGTCATTCCCCCCCCCCCCCCCCCCCCCCACCCCCCCGCCATTCCACTTCACACAGCTGACCCCACACCGCCCTGCACACTTGATTGCACACACATTAGCAATTGTGAGCAGAAGAGAGTTAGATGTAGCTCTTAGGGCTAACGGAATCAAAGGATATGGGGAGAAAGCAGGATCGGGGGTACTGATTGTGGATGATCAGCCATGGTCACATTGAATGGCGGTGCTGGCTCGAAGGGACAAATGGCCTACTCCTGCACCTATTTTGCATGTTTCTATGTTTCTAACCATTTACTGTTATCACAGGCAATTCTACTTTCGTGCAGTAAGTGCAGCTGTTTATGTAGTGAAAGGCTTGGATAGAGTGGATGTGGGGAGGATGTTTCCACTAGTAGGAGAGTCTAGGACTAGAGGTCACGGCCTCAGAATTAAAGCATGTTCTTTTAGGAAGGAGATGAGGAGGATTTTCTTTCGTCAAAACGTGGAGAATCCAGGGAATTCTTTGCCACAGAAGTCTGTGGAGGCCAAGGGTGAATATATTTAAGGCAGATATAGATAGATTCTTGATTAGTACCGGTGTCAGAGGTTCTGGGGCGAGAGGCAGAAGAATGGGTTTAGGAGGGAGAGATTGATCACCCATGATTGAATGGTGGAGTAGGCTTGGTGGGCCGAATGGCCTAATTCTGCTCCTATCACTTATGGACCTATGGACTTTGGCTTGCGTCAACTCCTCGAAGGAGAGGAGAATCTGAGGGATAACCTTTTCACACAAAGGCCGGTCTATTTGTGGAACGAGCTGCTGGAGGAGGTAGTTGAGGCAGAGACTATCACAATGTTTAAGAAGCAATTAGACAGATATTGGATGGGATAGTGACAGTCTCACCCTGGCCCTCTCCCATCAGGCAAAAGGTGCAGAAGTGTGAAAACGCACACACCTCCAGATTCAGGGACAGTTTCGGCCCAGCTGCCATCAGGCAACTGAACCATCCTACCAACAACTAGAGAGCTATCCTGACCTCCCATCTACCTAATGGGAGACCCTCGGACTATCGGACTATCGGACCCACGGACTATCTTTTATCTGACATTACTGGACTTTGTCTTGCATTAAAGACTTTATCTTGCACTTGCAGCAAAGAGTAGGAGTGAACGGGTCCTTTTCAGAATGGCAGGCAGTGGCGAGTGGAGTGCCGCAAGGCTCGGTGTTGGGGCCGCAATTGTTTACCATATATATAAATGATTTGGAAGAGGGAATTAGGAGCAACACTAGCAAGTTTCCAGATGACACAAAGCTGGGTGGCAGTGTGAACTGTGAAGAGGATGTTAGGAGGTTGCAGGGGGACCTGGACAGGTTGAGTGAGTGGGCAGATGCGTGGCAGATGCAGTATAATATAGATAAATGTGAGGTTATCCACTTTGGCGGCAAAAACAAGGGGGCTGATTATTATCTCAATGGGGTTAGGTTAGGTAAGGGGGAGGTGCAGGGAGACCCGGGCGCCCTTGTACACCAGTCACTGAAAGTTGGCGTGCAGGTACAGCAGGCAGTGAAGAAAGCCAATGGAATGTTGGCCTTCATAGCAAGAGGATTTCAGTATAGGAGTAAAGAGGTTCTTCTGCAGTTGTATAGGGCTCTGGTGAGACCACATCTGGAGTATTGTGTACAGTTTTGGTCTCCTAATTTGAGGAAGGACATCCTTGTGAGGCAGTGCAGCGTAGGTTCATGAGATTGATCCCTGGGATGGCGGGACTGTCATACGAGGAAAGATTGAAAAGACTAGGCTTGTATTCACTGGAGTTTAGAAGGATGAGGGGGAATCTTATGGAAACATATAAAATTATAAAAGGACTGGACAAGCTAGATGCAGGAAAAATGTTCCCAATGTTGGGCGAGTCCAGAACCAGGGGCCACAGTCTTAGAATAAAGGGGAGGCCATTTAAGACCGAGGAGAGAAAAAACATTTTTACCCAGAGAGTTGTGAATTTATGGAATTCCCTGCCACAGAGGGCAGTGGAGGCCAAATCACTGGATGGATTTAAGAGAGAGTTGGATAGAGCTCTAGGGGCTGGTGGAGTCAAGGGATATGGGGAGAAGGCAGGCACAGGTTATTGATAGCGGACGATCAGCCATGATCATTTTGATTGGCGGTGCTGGCTCGAAGGGCCGAATGGCCTCCTCCTGCACCTATTTTCTATGTTTCTATGTTTCTAAACGTTATTTCCTTTCTCCTGTATCTGTACTCTGTGGACTGTGGCTGGATTGTAATCGGGTACTGTCTTTCCGCTGACTGGTTAGCACACAACAAAAGCTTTTCACTGTATCTCGGTGCATGCGACAATTAACTAAACTAAACAAAACTAAAACAAAAAACGCAGGACGTCAAGAATATTTTTGTCTATCGTCTGGCTAAAATCAGACCACTAGCCCGACCAAGGAAAATGTATCAAAGTCAACAGTGAGCGGCCTTTAAAGGGACAGTGATCTGGTCCAGGTCGGTTTAGTTTAGGTTATTGTCACGTGTAGCGAGGTACAGTGAAAAGCTTTTTGTTGCGCGCTGACCACTCAGCAGCAAGACAATATATGATTACAATCAATGCATTAATAGGGTATAGATACACGGTAAGGGAATAAGGTAAAGCCACGAAAGTGCGATCAAGGATAGCGTGGGGGTCATCAGAGGTAGATAGTAGATAGTGTATAGTGGTCCACCATCGCTCCTGCCCAACGTTGCCTTGTAAATTCTATCATATGATGCTAATGTGCACACCACATGCATCAACCTGTTCCCTGCCATTTATTTGTAGTGTTATTGCATTAATGGGTCTGTAACTTTGAAGGAAGTAAGAATTTCAATGTTCCCTTCTCGGTACGATTTCCCTCTCTCTCCATCCTCTCCCCCTTCCCAGTTCTCCGACTAGTCTTAAGGGGCTGTCCCACTTGGGTGACCTAATTGGTGAGTTTAGAAGAGTTTAGGACAGTTTGAAAAAATGACATGTTGAAGACCTCCTTCAACCTCCTTCAACTATGTTGAAGACCAGCTTCGACTAGCTTCGGGCAAATTGGACACTGAATAGTGGAGAGTGAAGATGATCTCCTTCGACCTCCCTTTGACCTCCCTTTGACTATGATGAGGACTATCTACGACTTCCTTCGACTACCCTCGACTACCTACGACTAACATGCTGACCTACTACGACTAAACCTACGAGTAAAAAAAGTATTGATTTTTTTCCACGGGCTTTTTCTACTCGCGGGCATTTTTCAACATGTTGAAAAATGCGCTGCGACCTAGCTGAGGCCTGGAGTACGCAGGGGCTACTCTCGAGCATGAGGGAGAGTAACAAAGACCTCCTACGACCTCGTGTCGACCATGCTGCGAGTATGAGTCGAAGGCAAACTCGCCAGAACTCACGGATTAGGTCGCCCAAGTGGGACAGCCCCTTTATTGTCTCCGACTTCATTTTATTGTCCACTCCCCTGACATCAGTCTGAAGAAGGGTCTCGACCCAAAATGTCACCCATTCCTTCTTTCCAGAGATGTTGCCTGTCCCGCTGAGTTACTCCAGCGTTTTGTGTCTAGCCTGAATGTTTACATCAGGGTTGCCTCTAGCCACTTTAGTTGCTGAAAAAAAGATACATAGTGCTGGAGTAAAGACAGCGGGTCAGGCAGCATCTCTGGAGAACATGGATACGGTAGGTGGCGTTTCGGTTTGACTCCTTTTTTAAAAGTTTTTAGAGATACAGCGCGGAAACAGGCCCTTCAGCCCACCACGAGAAAACTCACGCAGGTCATGGGGTGAACGTACAAACTCCGTACAGGCAGCACCCGTAGTCGGGATCGAACCCGGGTCTCCGGCGCTGCATTCGCTGTAAGGCAGCAACTCTACCGCTGCGCCACCGTGAAACTTCAAACTCAAAACGTTACATATCCCCTGCATTCACTCTCTCCCCCCCTCCCCCACCCTAGTTGTCCTGCTAGTTCCACTGTTCGCATCCCTGTACCCTCTCACTATCATCTCTTCCCCAGCCAACAATGGCCCATTGTGGGCTCCACCCTTCCTTGGTCATCTGTTGCCGGCCCTACTTCGTTCTGGCCTTTTCCTACCACTGGTTTCCCTCCCCTCTATTCTCAGTCTGAAGAAGGGTCCCGACCCGAAACATCACCCATCCTTTTTCTCCAGAGATGCTGCCTGACCCAGTAACTCCAGCGCTTTGTGTCTTTCTTGCTAGAAAGGGTGTTTGCATTTCCCTCAAGCTAGCGATCCACTGATTGAATAGAAATATGTATTTTATTTTGATAAACCTGCATCCGCAGTCCCTCGTGTTTCTTCATTTGCTAAACGCTCTTTGGCCTAAACGAAACCCTTCACACAACCTGCTGGGCAGGTTCTGCTACGCACTGTGGGCAGCACAGTGGTGCAGCAGTAGAGTTGCTGCCTTACAGCACCGGAGACCCGGGTTCGATCCTGATTACGGGTGCTGTCTGCGTCTCGCTGCCACGTTTCCCCACTGGACACCAGAACCTCACTCGGACCGGGGCGGCAAGGTGGCGCAGTGGTGGAGCTGCTGCCTCGCAGCGCTGGAGACCCACGTTCGAACCTCACTACGGAGTTGGTGCGTTCTCCCCGTGATCTGCGTGGGTTTTCCCCGCGAGCTTTGGTCTCCGCCCACACTCTGAAGACGTACAGGTTTGTAGGTTGATGGGCTTGGTATAAATGTGTGTGTAGGATACTGTCCCACTTAGGAAACCCGATCGGAAACCTCTGGAGACTTTGCGCCCCACCCAAGGTTTCCGTGGTGCTCCCGGACGTTCCGGAGGTTTTTTTTATTTTTTAAATTTATTTATTTATTTAAAAATATTTTTTTAATTAGAAGCAATGCATATTATCTAAGGTACAACAGTTCTTCAAATACAAATTAGACTTATCACAAAAATTGTACAGATGTTACGGAATAATTTATGTATGCTTCTGTTTTTTTTTAAAGTAAAGGGGTGGTAAAGTAAAGTATAGATCAGTAATCAAAAGATGGTGATTAAATAATAATGATTATATAAAAATCCCGGAGGTTTCTGTCAGTCTCCCTAATGGTCAAAAGTCGGTTCCGCGTCTTCTATGTTCCGGCGATTATTTCAAAAAATTCAAAAAACCTCCGGGACCCTTCGGGAACTTGACAAAAACCTCCGGGAACCTCCGGGAACCGCACGGAAACCTTGGGTGGGGCGCAAAATCTCCAGAGGTTTCCGTTCAGGTTTCCTAAGTGGGACAGGGGCATTAGTGCGCGGGGGTCGCTGGTCAGCGCAGACTCGGTGGGCCGAAGGGCCTGTTTCCGCGCTGGAATCTCTAAGCTAAAACACTGTGGCGCATGGGTGCCATTTTAACCCACTGTACGTGTTGCGGTTTGTACAAGAACACCCCTTGGCCTGAAATTCCACTCACAAGGACCCAAAATGAAAAGGCAATGCCTGCATTTAACCCAAGTTGCCAGGTAATACCTGTGGGAACAGGTTGTACCGATGTTGGGGAAAACCTGTAGACAGGCGTGCTTTTGTGAAGCAAGGGGAGGTGGGTGTAATAGAATAAGTGTGAGAACAAGCATATATCATCCAAAAATTCTCTCCACACTTTTATTAAAATAAATCATCCTTTGAAAATGATTGCACTTTAAATACTAATTCATGCACCCTTTACGCCGGCCTTAAGTGCAGTCAGGCACAATTGCTCTGCAAATCCTTTCTAGCTAAAAGGATTGGGGGCGTGGAATTGTGCAATCTTAAACGTGTGTCAATTCTGCCGTTGTTTTTTTTAAATAAGCCTTTCCTTTGTTTACAATATTGGACGGCAAGGAAATCGAGGGAAGGTTTGGTGTGCCAGACATCGGAGGGAGGATGTAGGTTCAGATCACACTTTTGAGACTCTGGTGTTCAGTGGTGTTGGTAAGAACTTCATTATTTCTATCTGGGACAATGGAAAATAAAACAGCCTTGACATTGGTCTGGGGTGGAAGATTGCAGCCGTCACCTAGTTAGTCCTCCCTGTTTCGACTAATGCAATCAATGTGACGTGCACAAACGGAAGATCAAATAGAACAAGTTGTCCTACAACGTTTGGCTGTGCACGCCACACGAAAGAGGAAGAAGAAGACATTGGTCTGAAGAAGGGTCCCCGACCAGAAACGACCCCTATCCACGATCTCCAGAGATGCTGCCTGACCCACTGAGTTACGGAGAAGGGTCCCCGACCCAAAACGTCACCTAATCCATGATCTCCAGAGATGCTGCCTGACATGCTGATTACTCCAGCACTTTGTGCTTTTTAAAAAAAAGTGATATTTACCAATATTTCAAAAGAGATTCAGCTCTTGGGGCTAAGGGAATCAAGGGATATGGGGAAAAAACTGGAACGGGGCACTGATTTTGGATGATCAGCCATAATCATATTGAATGGCGGTGCTGGCTCGAAGGGCCAAATGGCCTACTCCTGCACCGATTGTCTATGTTTCTATGTAATATCTGCTATGCTTCTTCTTCTTCTTCTTGCGAATGAAACATAAACCAAAGGAATAGTTAGATCTCAAGAGAGAGTTAGATAGAGCTCTAGGGGCTAGTGGAATCAAGGGATATGGGGAGAAGGCAGGCACGGGTTATTGATTGGGGACGATCAGCCATGATCACAATGAATGGTGGTGCTGGTTCAAAGGGCTGAATGGTCTCCTCCTGCACCTATTTCCTATGTTTCTACGTTTCTATGTTCAAAGCCTTGTGTTGAGCAGCCAGGTTGTTGGCTCTGCGTCAATGTCTGCCAGGCCCTGAGCTCCATTTGGTGGGTGGTAGAGCGGGCACCCAGAGATGACATGGTTGGCCGTCTGTTGTCCTGCTCCGCATTCACAGGCTGGGCTCTGGCGGAGGGAGCCCCCCTCTCCACGCGCTGGCATTGAAACGCCCAACTCCAGTGCCAAGTCTGTTGAGCTTCACCCACGCTCCTCTGGGGAGGTCAGACCCTGGACAGCTTTTATCTGGTGAAGAGATGTAGCTGTGTAATGGAGATGAGACGTGCTATGCTAAGGCAGTGCCACATTGCTGGCCCATTGCGATATGAAGAAGAATCCCGACCCGAAACATCATCTATCTATGTTTCGCAGTGATGCTGTCTGACCTATTGAGTAATGAAGATGGATCCTGATCCAAAACAACACCTATGCATGTTCTCCAGAGATGCTCCTCGATGCACTAATTACTCCAGCACTTTGGGTCTTTTTAAAATGAATGTATTCTAATAATAATAATAATAATAAATACTTTATTGATCCCCTCAGGGAAATTCAGATGTCCAGATTCTGCTGTATTGGCCGTCTTTCAGATGTGGCATTTAATGCAGGCTATGCCTGCTGTTTAAGGAGGATGCAAACAATATATATTTGATTTCCTGGATGGAATGAGAGCAGTTTCCAATATGCCAGCCTTCATTACTTACTGATCACATTTATTTAACTGTCCCAAAAGCTTACAGTGCTGAAATGGGTCGCTTCCGTTCCCGCATTCCAACAATAATTACATTCCAATAATTTCTTTACTAATCAATAACATACTTTGGATATCGCATAGTTAGGATGGACACTGCAATTGATTTTCATCAAGGGCGGTCACAGTGGCGCAGCGGTAGAGTTGCTGCCTTACAGCGAATGCAGCGCTGGAGACCCGGGTTCGATCCCGGCTACGGGCGCTGCCTGTACGGAGTTTGCATGTTCTCCTCGTGACTTGCGTGGGTTTGCTCCAAGATCTTCGGTTTCCTCCCACACTCCAAAGACGTACAGGTTTGTAGGTTGACAAAAATGCTGGAGAAATTCAGAGGGTGAGGCAGCATCTATGGAGCGAAGGAAATAGGCAACGTTTCGGGCCGAAACCCTTCTTCAGACTAATGTGAGGGTGGGTGGGGTGGGGGGGGAAGAAGAAAGGAAGAGGAGGAGCCAGAGGGCTCGAAGGAGAGCCGAGAAGGGGAGGAGACGGTAAGGACTACCTGAAATTGTGGAAGTCACTAGGGTGCAAACTGTCCAAGCAGAATATGAGGTGCTGTTCCTCCAATTTCCGGTGGTCCTCACTCTGGCCATGGAGGAGGCTGAGGACAGAAAGGTCGGATTTGGAATGGGAGGGGGATTTGAAGTGCTGAGCCACCGGGGGATCAGGTTGGTTATTGCGAACCGAGCGGAGTTTTTCGGCGAAACGATCGCCAAGCCTACGCTTGGTCTCACCGATGTAGAGCAGCTGACATCTAGAGCAGCGGATGCAATAGATGAGGTTGGAGGAGGTACAGGTGAACCTCTGTTGCACCTGGAAAGACTGCTTGGGTAAAGCGACAAGTGTTGTTTGTCGGTCAATTGGCTTGGTATAAATGTTAAAACAATTGTCCCTAGTGGGTAGAGGGTAGTATTAATGTGCGGGGATCGCTGGTCGGTGTGAACCCGGTGGGCCAAAGGGTCTGTTTCCGTGCTGTATGTCTAAACTAAACTAAACTAAACTAAACATAAAGAAAGTTTCATAAGTTCATGACAGATGCAGAGTTAGTCCATTCGGCCCATCGAGTCTACTCTACTCTGCCATTCTACCTTGGCTGATCTTTGACGCCTGTACTGATCAAGAACCTATCAATCTCCGCTTTAAAAATATCCATTGACTTGGCCTCCACTGCCGTTGGTGACAATGAATTCCACAGATTCATCATCCTCTGAAATTCCTCCTCATCTCCTTCCCAAAGGTACGACCTTTGGATCTTGGCTTTAATGCTAAATTTGTGGAAAGCTAATTAATTAATTGCAGGAGGCGTTAGGGAGGCCACTCCTCTGGAGGGCTAGCAGCATAGAAAATGGAAGCAGAGATAGGTTCTTGAAGATAGACACAAACTGCTGGAGTAACTCACCGGGACAGGCAGCATCTCTGGAGAGAAGGAATGGGTGACGTTTCGGGTCGAGACCCTTCTTCAGACAGAATCGGAGGAGGGAGACTAAAGCCAGGGTCCCACTTTCACGACCTAATTGGAGACCTCTACCGAGTTTGCCCTTGACTCATACTCACAGCATGGCCGTCACGAGGTGGTAGGAGGTTGTAGGAGGTCTTCGTAACACTTCCACATGCTCGTGAGTGGTCTCCGCGTAGTCGTGGCCTCAAGTAGGTCGCGCCGTTTTTTCCAGCCTGATAAAAAATGTCCACGAGTAAATAAAAGGTCGGCGTGGAAAAAATGGATAGTTTTTACTCGTAGGTAGGTCGCAGGTAGGTCGTAGTAGGTCGTAGGTGGGTAATTGGTCCGAGAAAAAAATGCAAACATGACATAATTTTATCATGTGATAATTTCCACTCGTAGCTAGTCATAGTTGGTCTTAGGTGTGGAAGACTGAGGTCGAGGGGGGTCGTAGGAGGTCGTAGACATAGTCGTGGGAGGTCGTAGACATAGTCGTAGGAGGTCGTAGGCATAGTCGTAGGAGGTCGTAGGCATAGTTGTAGGTCGTAAGAGGTCTTTTACTCCGGCAAGTCAACACGACCTTTTCCAACTCATCTAGGGTCTTCTAAACTCGTGGATTTATGGATTAGACATATGGATGGGTAACGTGTCAAAATGACACAGGTGGAGAGCAGGAGGAATCACAGAGGGGGAGCAGTGAGAGAGGGTGTTGCAGAACTCTCGTCAGAGAGAGGGGGAGAACTTCAAAGTAGGCATACCTTGAAGATGAAATGTGCAGGAAGGAACTGCAGATGCTGGTTTACACCGAAGATAGACACAAAATGCTGGAGTAACTCAGCGGGACAGGCAGCATCTCTGGAGAGAAGGAATGGTTCTCGATTAGTATGGGTGCCAAAGGTTATGGGGAGGAGCTGGATCAGCCATGATCGAATGGCGGAGTAGACTCGCTGGGCTGAATGGGCCTCATATTTGGAAAATACAAGAGACTTTTCAGCCCTTTGAGACTGTTCTGCCATTCACTTAGCTGATGGCTGGCTGGTATCTTCACTCCAGTGATATCCTTGCTGAATATAAATCTAACAACACATTTAAAAGTCTTCAATCAACCTAACCGTGGCTGTTTCGGTTGGGAAATCAGTTCCTTTTCGATGAAGGAATGAATCATCACGTCAGCTAAAAGCTAAAAGTTTCAAGTTAACTTTAAAGTTCGTTTGGAAGAGCCAACAGGATGTGCGGCACGGTGGCGCAGCGGTAGAGTTGCTGCCTCACAGCGCTAGCGACCCGGGTTCAATGCTGACCACGGGTGCTGTCTGTACGGAGTTTGTACGTTCTCCCCGTGACCTGTGTGGGTTTTCTCCGGGTGCTCTGGTTTCCTCCCACACTCCAAAGGCGTGCAGGTTTGTAGGTTAATTGGCTTTGGTTAAAATTGTAAATTGTCCCCAGTGTGTGTAGGGAAGTGTTAGCGTGCGGGGATCGCTGGTCGGTGTGGACTCGGTGGGCCGAAGGGCCTGTTCCCGCGCAGGATCTCTAAACTAAACTAAAATTAAAGCGAGAGGAAATAAATCTTCACTGTTTTCCAGCTCCTTTCACCAGAGTTCTGGATTCACGGTCCAAATGCTTAGGGTTCCAGACCTAAACTTGGCAGCTTAGAAATAAAAATTCATTCAATCATGCAATTGCTGAAATAACTAATATTGGACGTGTCATTCAGAAAGAGAAATCGTCTGTCTTTATTGCTTAGTTTATTTTAGTTTATCGTCATGTGTACTGAGGTACAGTGAAAAGATTTTGTGTTGCTTGCTGACTGGTCAGCAGAAAGACAATACATGATTACTGCAGGAGCCATTTATGCTTAGGTCAGTATTTAATAGTCATGGTCTAGATGTTTCTAGTTCTCATATGCATGTACGCTGGTAGGTGGGATTTGATGTGCAGAAGGGTGTGTCCACATCTGGAGAGGCTAGCACGGACTTGGAGATTAAAGAGCCTGTCTCACTTGGGCGTCATTTGAGCGTAATTTACGTGTCATCATTTACGTGTCACGACTCACGTCGCGTGCGTCGTGCCGTGCACATGATGCGCGCATGGTGCGCGTTACGGGCACATGCTGCGTGGTGACGTAGCAATGACGCGCGGCCGTGCGCGGTGCCCCGGGATTTTGGGATGTACAAAATCTTTGCGCGCCATCTGCGTGACATGCAAATGACGCCCGAGTGGGACGGGCCCTTTGGAGTTTAGTTTGCCTTAGGTGGACAACGGTTTTTACCACGATCACATTCACATTCGCGACATGCCACGCGTACGAAACTGTTAGTAAGAACAAAAAAGTTATGAATTATTTCTTTGTTTTGTACTACTTCAATAAAAGACCAATTAATCAGGAAACAATGACTGGAAGATTCATCTTTGCTATCAGTTAATGCGTAAACTATATCTCCACCACATCCCCGAGTAGTGGAATGAGCTTCCAGCAGAAGTGGTGGAGGCAGGATCGATTTTAACATTTAAGAGTAAAGTGGATAGGTATATGGACGTGAAGGGAATGGAGGGGTATGGTCTGAGTGCAGGTAGATGGGACTAGGGGAAAACAAATGGTCGGCACGGACTGGAAGGGCCAAGAGGGCCTGTTTCAGTGCTGTAATTGTTATATGGTTATATGGTTATTTGGTTATAGTAACGGTAATTAAAAGTTGGACATTGAAAAGTTTAGAAATCGTCATTACAATTACAATTTTCTTCTTCTTTCGTGTGGCGCGCACGGCCTAAAGTTGTCGGACAACTTGTTCTATTTGATCTTCCGTTTGTGCACGTCGAGTCGATTGCATTAGTCGAAACAGGTCTGACCACGTGAAGGTTGCGATCACCCACCCCACAATTATAATCGATCCATTTGCAGTGCACAGATACATGACAAGGGGATAAGATGCATGATAGCCAGACTGGGTATGATACCGTGCCCAGGGTATTGCCGTGTCGGCTCTTAACTGTCCTCTGAAATAGTCATGCAAGCTACTTTCATTTAGTTTATCTTCGTTTAGAGAAACAACGCGGAAACAGGCCCTTCGGCCCACCGAGTCCTCGCCGACCAGCGATCACCCCATACACTAGCGCTATCCTACACACACTAGGGACAAGTGAGAATCTTTACCAAAGCTATTTAACCTACAACCTGCACGTCTTTGGAGTGTTAGAGGAAACCGGAGCACCCGGAGAAAACCCACGCGGTCACAGGGAGCTCATTGCGTACACCCACCACCCTTTGTAGCCTTTGCTTTGTGCTGCCGAATATATGGCGCTGTTATTAAATGTGACATATTATTCTCTATACTTTTTTCCAATTTTTTTGTTTTCGTTTCAGAGATACAGCGTGGAAACAGGCCGGGTCCGCGCCGACCAGTGATCCCCGTACACCAGTTCTACCCGACACACACTGGGGACAATTTACAGAAGCTGATTAACCTACAAACCTGCATGTCCTTCGAGGGTGGAGAAAACCGGAACACCCGGAGAAAACCCAGGGAGAACGCACAAACTCCGTACAGACTCTACCGTGTCGCCCCAAGTCATTTATGAAACAGGGAAAAGGTTGATGCCTTTCTGATTCCCGTGGGGAACGCTAGCAGGCGGCCACGGTGGCGCAGCGGTCGAATTGATACCTTACAGCGCTTGCAGCGCCGGAGACTCGGGTTCGATCCCGACCACGGGCGCTGTCTGTGCGGAGTTTGCACGTTCTCCCCGTGACCTGCGTGGGTTTTCTCCGAGATCTTCAGTTTCCTCCCACACTCCAAAGACGTACAGGTTTGTAGGTTAATTGGCTTGGTGCATGTGTAAATTGTCCCTAGTGGGTGTAGGACAGTGTTAATGTGCGGGGGGAGGGGGGGGGGGGGGGGGGGGAGGGGGGGTCGCTGGTCGGTGTGGACTCGGTGGGCCGAAAGGCCTGTTTCGGCATTGTATCTTTAAAACTAAAAACTAAAGAGTAAAACTAAAACTACTCGTCACATCTTGCCAATTGGTTAACATTACTCCTGGTCCACTGCTTGTCAGCACTGATCCGCTTTGGAACATGCACTTGTTTCTTTAAGCACAGAACAAGGTTTGGCTTTAATGCTTCCCTTCAATGCCTGTAGATCTTAAAAATAGTCGTGACAATCACTTTGCAGGTGGTGAATCTGTGGAATTCATGGCCACAGAAGGCTTTGGAGGCCAAGTCCGTGGAGACATTTAAGGCAGAGATAGATACGGTAGATTATTGATTAGTACGGGTGTCAGGGGTTATTGGAGAGAAGGCAGGAGAATGGGGTTCGGTGGGAGAGATAGATCAGCCATGATTGAATGGTGGAGTAGACTTGATGGGCCGAATGGCCTAATTCTGCTCTTATCACATGAAGTTATGAAATTATGAACTTACGAAGAAAGCTGGACTAAGGTGGATTGTTTTCTCTGGAACGTCGTAGGTTGAGGGGAGACTCGATGGAGGTCTATAAAATGATCCGAGGCATGGATAGGGAACCTTCTTCCCAGGATGGAGTTGTTAATGACTGAAGGGCATGGCTTTACGGTGAGAGGGGTGAGAAATTCTAAAGGAAGTGCAGGGCAAGTTTTTTACACAGAGGGTGGTGGGTGCCTGGGAACGGCTGCCAAAGGTAGCAGTGGAGGCAGATACAATAGTGCCTTTTAGATAGGCACATGGATGTGCAGGGAATGGAGGTGTATGGACAACATGCAGGCAGAGGAGATTAGCTTAACGGCATCATATTTGGCACATACTTAGTGGGCTGAAGGGACTATTTCTGTGCTGTACGGTTCGAAGTTCCATGTCTTGTCCGCACCTTCAGGAAAAGAGCAAAGCTTACTGAAAGTAAGCATGCAGGAACAGCAGGCAGTGAAGAAAGCAAATGGCATGTTGGCCTTCAAAACAAAAGGAGTTGAGTAGGAGCAAAGAGGTAATTCTGCAGTTGTACAGGGCCCTTGAGAGACCACACCTGGAGTGTTGTGTGCAGTTTTGGTCTCCAAATTTGAGGAAGGGCATTCTTGCTATTGAGGGAGTGCAGCGTAGGTTCACAAGGTTAATTCCCAGAACGGCAGGACTGTCATATGCAGAAAGAACGGATCGGCTGGGCTTGTACACTCTGGAGTTTAGAAGGATGAGAGGGGATCTTATTGAAACATATAAGATTATTAAGGGCTTGGACACGCTAGAGGCAGGAACCATGTTCCCGATGTTGGGGGAGTCCAGAACCAGGGGCCGCAGTTTAAGAATAAGGAGTAAGCCATTTAGAACGGAGATGTTGAAACACTTTTTCACACAGAGAGTTGTGAATCTGTGGAATTCTCTGCCTCAGAAGGCAGTGCAGGCAAATTCTCTGGAGGCTTTCAAGAGAGAGTTAGATATGGCTCTTAAAGATAGTGGAGTCAGCGGATATGGGGAGAAGGCAGGAACGGGGTACTGCTTGTGGATGATCAACCCTAATCACAGTGAATAACGGCGTTGGCTCGAAGGGCCGAATGGCCTACTCCTGCACCTATTGTCTATTGTCTATTGTCTATGGTTCATTGCACAGGAAAATCGGAAACATTCTCTTCCATTTTCCCCTCAACAACCTCATTCCAGCCTTGCATGCCAATACTGGTGCAGAAACCAGAAAATTATTGTAAAGTGACAATTCACAAATTTACTGGGATAATATTAATTTGTGAGAAAAACAGCCTTGTGAAAATGGTTTTGCATCCCGTCCAATAATAGTTTCTGGAGACACGAGGAATTACAGATGCTAGTTTATGTAAAAAAAAAGCACACACAAAATATTGGAGCAACTCAGCGGGGTCAGGCAGCTTGTCTGGAGGGTGTGAATAGGTGACGTTTCGGGTCAGGAATCCTCTTCAGACTGTGTTAATAATAGTTTCCATTGGGTTTGACTGGCTGTAAAACTGAGAGCAAGGTGTAAAACCGCTGGGGCACTTAAAATTTACCAGATTATTAAAAGCTTGGGTTGAAATCGCCTCCTCTAAGTGTTTCAAGAAGTTTACTCTGACCTTCGTAGCTGAGCTTGCCAGGAAAAAAAAGGTTTTAAATTTTGGGCAAGATCGTTTGGAAATTCTGTTCAGCATTCCTTCCATTCATAGAACAAATTATCAGCTGCAAGAGTAGATGATTGCTTTTGAAGTGAGCTGTGTTATTCCTGTGTTGTGAGCATCGTGCTAAACACATTATATGGTAATGTCAGCACACTGTACTCTGCAATTCACTTCCATTGGCTTCAAGGGCCTTGTTCTTCGCAGGCATTATTTAACACATTGACACCATTACGCGGTGCGTTTAGCACTCCTGAGCGTGAATACATTTCTCGGCGCTGTGTCATCAAGGCTGTTTCACCAAAATACACTCAGTTTACTAACGGAACTAGCTTGCGACTGAACCCATCCTATCACCAACTAGAGAGCGGTTCTGGCCTACCATCTACCTAGGTTCGTCAACTTTCTCACTCCCAAATAAGGGACAAAAGGTCAAAATAAGGGACAAATCCCCGACGGCAATTAGTTGACCGACTCGGCCGTGCTGGGTGAATGATGAGTTGGCCCTGGACTGCACACAAAGCCCAGCCGGCGGGCCAGCCGAGGAGTTTTGGCCCGCGCGACATCGCGCGCAAAGTCCGGCGCCCCGTCCAACTCATGAACCGATGATCGGCCACGAGAAAAAGGAGGGGGGGGGGGTGGTGGTGTCGGCGGTAAGTGAAGGCCCGAAGGTCGGACAACTGGCCGGGCTGCCGACCGACGGGGCGCTGCTGCTGCTGCTGCTGCACTCCATGGGCTGCACTACTTCTGGACGAGTGAGGCGGGGCCGGACGCGGTGCTACGAACCGACATTCCCCTCGAGCAGTAGCAGTCAAATACGGGACAAGGGTGGTATTTAGCCCAATATACGGGATGTCCCGGCTAATGCGGGACAGTTGGCAACACTACATCTACCCCATTAGAGATCATCGAACTATCATTAATTCAACTTTAGATAGACAAAAAAAGCTGGAGTAATTCAGTGGATCAGGCAGCATCCCTGGAGAAAAGGAATAGGGGACGCTTCGGGTCGAGACCCTGCCTCAGACACAGATTTCAGACCTCAGGGTCTCATGCTTGTAATCACGTATGGTCTTTTCGCTAACTGGATAGCATGCAACAAAATGCTGGCTTAACTCTGCGGGTCAGGCAGTATCTCTGGAGAAAAGGATTAGGTGACGTTTCAGGTTGAGATCCTTTTTCAGACTCGACCCACAACGTTACCCATTCTAATTCTCCTGAGATGTTGCCTGACCCGCTGAGTTGCTCCAGCATTTTGTGTCCATCTTCGCTGTGAGCCAGCAGCTGCAGTTCCTCCCTAGACAGCTTTAGGCCGTGCCTCGGCACATGTGGCAATAATAATTAAGCTGGTTTAGTTCAGTTTATGCGGCAGGGTTGCGCAGCCTTACAGTGCCAGAGACCCGGGTTCGATCATGACGACAGGTGCTCAATGTATGGAGTTTGCACGTTCTCCCTGTGACCTGCGTGGGTTTTCTCAGAGAACTTTGGTTTCCGTCCACACACCAAAGACGTGTAGCTTTGTAGGTTAAATGGCTTTGGTATGTATGTAGAAATTGTCCCTTGTGTGTGTGGGATAGTGTTAACGTGCGGGGAACACTGTTCGATGCGGACTCGGTGGGCCGAAGGGCCTGTTTCCGCGCTGTATCTCTCAACTAAACTAAAAACTAACCCTAAAGAAGGAAACACACCCTGTCACCCTTTCTTGAAATGTATGAGGGCTGGCCATCAAAACCCTCACCTGGTGAAGGTTTTGTTAAAGAAGGAACTGCAGATGCTGGAAAATCGAAGGTAGTCAAAAATGCTGGAGAAACTCAGCGGGTGCGGCAGCATCCATGGAGCGAAGGAAATAGGCAACGTTTCGGGCCGAAACCCTTCCTATTTTTGTCTATCGAAGGTTTTGTTAAATCAGATCCTTTGTGGTTTTTCAAACGCAGAATTCGTGACAAGAACAATTAGGAAGAACTTGAAAAGATAGTTTCGGTGTCAGTGGTTACGGGGAGAAGGCAGGAGAGCGGGGTTAGGAGGGAGAGATGGATCAGCCAAGATTGAATGGCGGAGTAGACTTGAGGGGCCAAATGGCTTAATTCCACTCCTATCACCCATGTCCTTATGATAGTTACGATCCAAAATGCAGAAAGCCAACTGTTATATTACAGCTATATATCATCTGGCATTTTAAACCACTGCTGACTAAAAGCACTTTAAATGATCCTAACAATGGATAAATACAAAGCCCTTTAAGTGCTAGGAAGCTGAAATAAAAACACCCTGTGATGGTGATTAAATCAGCATTCAACATGTTTTTAATCATGAAACATAAATTTGTAAAAAATGTTGAGTTATAAATCCATGCAGCCTCTCCCAAATCGCTCCCACCACAACCCTTTAATGTAACACCTGCATTTCCTGTCGGTGTAAAACGATACGTTTCCAAACGCTTCAGCGTGTTGCTCGAGAGAGAGAGAGAGTCGGCAGACACAGGAGGATTCAGCTGAGAGCGTGGCAAGTGCTTAGCCTTGCTCTGCAGACCTTCCCACCGACAGCTTTGCTTCCCGTCCGCGAGTCTAGACTAGCGGGGAGGAGGAGGAGGAGGAGGAGGAGGAGACGGCTTCGAGCAAGTTGCCCTTCATTATGACAATACTCGTGCAGGAAGGAATTGCAGGTGCAGATGGAGGCCAATCCACTGGATGTTTTCAAGAGAGAGTTCTACCCCTGTCCCACTTAGGTGATTTTTCAGGTGACTGCCGGTGGCTAGGCTGTCGCCACACGGGCGCCGGGGCGTCGCCTGTACGGTCGTGAGTCGTCTCCTCAGTCGCCCAAAGAGGCATAGCGTCTTTCTGGTCCCCGCTGGATTTTGAAATGTTCAAAGCGTTTCGGAGGCAGTCGGCGACCGTGGGCTTGACGCCAATGAGTGTAGCGTGACTTCTCCTGACGTAGGGGCTGTCGTAGTTGTCGCCGGGTGACGTAGGTTGTCGCCGGTGCTGACTTCGTTTTTTTGTTGTTGTTGAGGTAATGATTCTATTTTCAATTTTATGTCGAAGGGGGGGGTCCAATCGACTTTTTACCGGGGACTTGCTACGACTATGACAGTCGCCGACAGTCACCTAAACATAGCCTAAGTGGGACAGGCCCACTAGATATACAATAGCTCTTAGGGGTAACGGAATCAAGGGATATGGAGAAAAAGCAGGAACGGGGAACTGATTTTGGATGCTCAGCCATGATCATATTGAATGGCGGTGCTGGCTCGAAGGGCTGAATGGCCTGCTCCTGCACCTATTTTCTTTGTTTCTATGTTTACCCCTCAGCGGGACAGGTGTCATCTCAGGGGGAGAGGAATGGGTGAAGTTTTGGGTCGAGACCCTTCTTCAGACTTCTTCAGCCTGCCTGCCCCGCTGAGTTACTCCAGCATTTTGTGTCTGTCTTCCTTACTGAACCTCTCGACAGGGTATCAGTATGGCTGATTTACAAAATGCGCTCAGCTTACTGACTGGGGCGGGAGATTGCAACCTCCACGTGGTCCGCCCTGTTTCGACGAATGCAATCAACCTGGCGTGCACAAACAGAGGATCAAATAGAACAAGTTGTCTTACAACTTTAACCTGTGCACGCCACATGCAAGAAGAAGAAGAACTGACTGAGCTAGCTTGTGACTGAACCACCCCAACACCAACTGGAGAGCATTCCTGACTGGTGGAATGATTGAATGGTGGAGTAGACTTGATGGGCCGAACAGCCTAATTCGACTCCTATCACTTAGGACCTTATGACACTGAAGTGGATAAGTTCCTGGGTGGTGCAGCAGTAGATTTACTGCCTCACAGCGCCAGACACCCGGGTTCGATCCCGACCACTGATGTTGCGTATACAGAGTTTGCTCGTTCTCCCTGTGACCCGCGTGGGTTTTCCTCCCACACTCCAAGCACGCGCAGGTTTGCAGGTTAATTGGCTTGGTATAATTGTAAAGTGTCCCTAGTGTGTGCAGGATAAAGTTAGAGCGCGGGGATCGCTGGCCGTCGCTGTATCTCGAAGCTAAACTCGACTTAATTTGCAACCAACCCGCCGAGGAGAATGACAAACATTTTCACACGGTGTGAAGTTTAAAAGCGTTGGCTGGTTACAATGCAAATTTCCGTAAGAAAGAAAGAAAGAAAGAGTTGCAATGGTCTTCAGCGAGGTTGCTTTTCCAGCGTTCAAAGCCTGCTAGTATCATTAAATAATTCCGGGGCGCGCTGCTTCATTCATCCACCATTGAATGGAAAAACACATGGCTGAGATGCAGAAAGCAGACCTATCTCATAGTGCAAATGGAAAGAGCATTCCTGGTCATTTTTACACTGCATAAATGCACAGTCTCTTGCCTAGCATAGGTGAATCGAGGAACAGAGGAAACTTAGAAACATAGAAAATAGGTGCCATTTGGCCCTTCAAGCCAGCACCGCCATTCAATATGATCATGGCTGATCAACCAACATCAGTACCCCGTTCCTGCTTTCTCCCCACATCCCTTGATTGCGTTAGCCCTAAGAGCTCCATCCAACGCTCTCTTGAAAATATCTAGTGAATTGGCCTCCACTGCCTTCTGTGGCTGAGAATTCCACAGATTCACAACTCTCTGGGTGAAAAAGTTTTTCCTCATCTCAGTCCTAAATGGCCTACCCCTTATTCTTAAACTGTGTGACCCCTGGTTCTGGACAGCCCCAACATCAGGAACTTTTTTCCTGCATCTAGACTGCCCTACATAAGTTTAAGTTGAAGGGGAAAAGATTTAATAGGAATCTGAGGGGGTAACTTTTTCAGTCGGTTGCAAAGGGTGGTGGGTGTATGGAACAAGCTGGTAGTTGAGGCAGTGACTATCTCAACGTTTAAGAAACAGTTAGACAGGTACATGGATAGGACAGGTTTGGAGGGATATGGAACAAATGTGGGCAGGTGGGACTAGTGTAGCTGGGACATGATGGCCGGTGTGGGCAGTTGGGGCCGAAGGGCCTGTTTCCACACAGTATCACTATGACTCTCTATGACTCTATGGCTTGAAGGCAGACACAAATGCTGGAGAAACTCAGCGGGTGAGGCAGCATCTATGGAGCGAAGGAAATAGGCGACGTTTCGGGTCGAGACCCTTCTTCAGACTTGAAGGTTGTTTGCTCTCCGTCAGGTGAAAGCGCTCGAAAGAAACGGCCCAAATTGGGAATAATATGTCAATTGTAGTAAAATAAGGTTCACGCAGAGTTTAAACACATGTTACATTATCTAACCTTTAATCATTTTCGCAGTAACATTTTTTATTTTATTTTAAATCGGTGTATTATTTGTACCACATGTGTTGAAGTAAAATGGCAACGTACAATAGCAGCTGGATACCTCCAGGTTTATGAAGTTTGTTTCAACGCCTTCACAGTTCAAAGCTCAAAGTTCTGCACACCGTGTTAACAGCTAAAGCTGCTATCTGCCAGAAAAGGAGCAATGTGATCCATTAGATGTGATGAATAGTTTAGTTTACCTTGGAGAAACTGCATGGAAACAGTCCCTTCTGCTGTTGTACAGGGCCCTGGTGATACCTCACCTGGAGTATTGTGTGCAGTTTTGGTCCCCTAATTTGAGGAAGGACATTCTTGCTATTGAGGGAGTGCAGCGTAGGTTTACAAGATTAATTCCCGGGATGGCGGGACTGTCATGTGCTGAGAGAATGGAGCGGGCTGGGCTTGTATACTCTGGAGTTTAGAAGGATGAGAGGGGATCTTATTGAATCATATAAGATTATTAAGGGTTTGGGCACGCTAGAGGCAGGAAACATGTTCCCGATGTTGGGGGAGTCCAGAACCAGGGGCCACAGTTTAAGAATAAGGGGTAAGCCATTTAGAACGACGATGAGGAAACACATTTTCATACAGAGAGTGGTGAGTCTGAGAAATTCTCTGCCTCAGAGGGCAGTGGAGGCCGGTTCTCTGGATACTTTCAATAGAGAGCTAGATAGGGCTCTTAAAAACAGCAGAGTCAGGGGATATGGGGAGAAGGCAGGAACGGGGTACTGATTGGGGGTGATCAGCCATGACCACATTCAATGGCGGTGCTGGCTCGAAGGGCCAAATGGCCTACTCCTGTACCTATTGTCTATTGCCTAGTGTTTCGGGTCGAGACCCTTCTTCAGACTATGGATCCAGGGTACATTCCAGAGATAGGCAACAAAAGGCAAAACCCTTCTTCAGACTCGACCTGACAATTCCCGACCAGTGCCTTTGAATGAATGCGTAGGAAGGAACTGCAGATGCTGGCTTACACTGAAAATAAACGCAAAATGCTGGAGTAACTCAACGGGACAGGCAGTATCTCTGGAGAGAAGGAATGGGTGACGTTTCGGGTCGAGACCCTTCTCCAGACTGAGAATTTCTCAATGGCTTCACTGGGCAAGCAGCAGAAACGAAGTTTGAAACTAACTCTCTGCACTTCTGCAAAGCCATGGTTCGTTTTGCATGCTCTCCAATCGAACCGGATAATATTGTACATAAATTAAATCAAGTCAAACTTAGGCACGATAGGTAGAACAAAGAGAAAGATACAAAGCCTTCTGCAAAGCCGTCAAGCCTTTTGTACAATGACAAAATAAAGAGCCAGCCAGAACACCGTTGTCATAGTGGAGCAGCTGGTAAGATCGCTGCCTCACAACATCAGAGACACAGGTATGATCCTAACTTCCAGATCCCCTGACTCCGCTGTTTTTAAGAGCCCTATCTAGAAACATAGAAACATAGAAATTAGGTGCAGGAGTAGGCCATTCAGCCCTTCGAGCCTGCACCGCCATTCAATATGATCATGGCTGATCATCCAACTCAGTATCCCGTACCTGCCTTCTCTCCATACCCTCTGATCCCCTTAGCTACAAGGGCCACATCCAACTCACTCTTAAATATAGCCAATGAACTGGCCTCAACTACCCTCTGTGGCAGAGAGTTCCAGAGACTCACCACTCTCTGTGTGAAAAAAGTCTTTCTCATCTCGGTCTTAAATGATTTCCCCCTTATCCTTAAGCTGTGACCCCTTGTCCTGGACTTCCCCAACATTGGGAACAATCTTCCTGCATCTAGCCTGTCCAACCCCTTAAGGGGTTCTCTGACGCAGAGAATTTCTCAGACTCACAACTCTCTGTATGAAAATGTGTTCCCTCATCTTCGTTCTAAATGGCTTACCCCTTATTCTCAAACTGTGTGGAGTTTGCACGCTCTCCCTTTCACCACGTGGGTTTTCTCCTGGTGCTCCATTTTCCTTCCACTTCCCATAGGCGTGCGGGTTTGTAGGTCAGTTTAGTTTAGATTGTTTAGTTAGTTTAGATTGTTTATATCGTTTAGAGATAAAGCACGGAAACAGGCCCTTTGGCCCAACGTGTCCCTGCCGACCAGTAATCCACACTGTGTCTCTAAAATTAAAGGTGACTACTAAACCATAATTCAATTTTCCGACAAATATTATTCCTCTCACTGAACTGAATAATATAAACAGTAATAGAAATGTAAGATTTTAATGAGAATCATGAAAGTATATTGACAATTTTGGACGTTAAACGGAAACCTGGTAGAAGTATCCAAATGTATCCGAGGCGTAGATAGGGCAGTCAGAATCTTATTCCCAGAGTAAAAATGTCAAAGACTAGAGGCCATAGCTTTTAGATGAGAAAAAGCAAAATAAAAAAATGTACAGGGCAAGTTTTTTACTCAGTTAAACTCGAACGTAGTCTAGGACCAGAGGTCATAGCCTCAGGATTAAAGGGTGCGTTTTTAAAAAGGAGGTGAGGAGGAACTTCTTTAGTCAGAGGGTAGTTAATCTGTGGAACTCATTGCCACAGAGGGCTGTGGAGGCCAAGTCAGTGGATATTTGTAAGGCAGAGATGGACAAGTTCTTGATTAGAACGGGTGTCAAAGGGAGAAGGCAGGAAAATGGGATTAGGAGGCAGAGATCAGCCATGATTGAATGGCAGAGTGCCCTTGAGGGTCCGAATGGCCTAATTCTACTCCAACAACTTGTGAACTTGTGAACTTGTGAACATTAAAGCAGGTTTCACCGTGGGACCGTTGCTTTTTTGCAACTTGTCTCCATTTTCCACAGTGGTTTGGCAAATTCCCGGCCATTTTCCATGGCGGTTTCACAGTGCGGTACCCTCTCTGTAAGATGTTAGCAGTGGACTCTGGACGGCTCCCAGACTCCACTCTGAGTTCACAACGCAAGAATATTCTCATCCATCCACTCGGGTCGGTGTGCGGTGTAGCAGAGGCTTGGACATGTCTGGAATAATTTTGCCTTTTGTGTGCTACGCTCATTCATCAGAGCCTAACTCACTGTTGAACTCGAATTACAATAATGGAAAAGACAATTGAAATTTAGTTTAGTTAAGTTTAGAGATACAGCGCGGGATCAGGCCCTTCGGCCCACCGCGCCCGCGCCGACCAGAGATCCCCGCATACTAGCACTATTCCACGCACACTCGGGACAATTCACAATTTTACTGAAGCCAATGAGAGGGGCTGTCCCACTTCCAAGACCTAATTCACGACCTCTGCCGAGTTTGCCCTTGACTCGTACTCGCAGCATGGTTGTCACAAGGCCGCAGCAGGCCGTGATGCTGGTCGTAGGTACTCGTGGCATCTAGTAGGTCGGGGCGTTTTTCTAGCCTGGTGAAAAATGTCCACGAGTCAAAAAGGTTGTGAATTAGGTCGTGAAAGTGGGACAGGCCCCTAACCAACAAACCTGCACGTCTTTGGAGGGTGGGTGGAAGCCGGAGTTGCCAGAGAAAACCCACGCAGGTCACTGGGAGAACGTGCAAACTCCGTGCGGACAATGGCCATAGTCGGGATCGAACCCGGGTCTCTTGCGCTGTAGAGGCAGCAACTCTACCACTGTGCCACCGTGCCACCTTGCTGCCCATCAGTGACATGCAACAATCACCCAAAACAGAGCAAAGCAGGGACCCCGACAGTCCTTTCAGGTGAGGCAGAGGTTCACTTGCCTCCTCCAACCTCATCTACTGTATCCACTGTTCTCAGTACGGGCTCCTATATATTGGCGAGACCCGAGCGCAGACTGAGCGACCATGTTGCTGAACACCCACTGTCAGTACGCCTTGACTCAGTAGGCGGAGCGTCAGGGGATATGGGGAGAAGGTAGGAACGGGGTACTGATTGGGGATGATCAGCCGTGATCACATTGAATGGCGGTGCTGGCTCAAAGGGCCGAATGGCCTACTCCTGCACCTATTGTCTATTGTCTATTGACCTAGGTGATCTCCCAGTTGCTAGATTATTCTAAATCCCCTTCCCATTCCCACACTGACCTTTCTGTACTGGGCCTCCTCCATTGTCAGAGTGAGGCCTGACGCAAATTGGAGGAAGAGCACCTCGAATTTTACTTGGGCAGCTTACACCCCAACGTATGAATATTCTTTTCTCTAACTTCAAGTAACCCTTGTCTCCCAACTCTCTCCGTTCCTCTCCCACCCTGGTCGTCCTGCTAATTTCGTTATCACCTCGTCCCCAGCCAACAATGGACCATTGTGGGCTCCCACCAGAAGAAAAAGAATGGGTGTCATTTCAGTTCTAAAGAAGGGTTCCGAACCGAAACGTGTCCGAAGAAGGGTTTCGAATCGAAACATCACCCATCTTTATTCTCCAGAGATGTTTTGCCTGACCTGCTGAGTTACTCTAGCTACTCTGTGTCTATTCTCACTATCGTACATCTCTATCACACATTTGAAGGAATAGTTAATCAATCAGTTAATTAAATATTTAATATTGCCGTTTCTTTCCTAAGATAATATACGTGGGCGGCACGGTGGCGCAGTGACAGGGTGTCTGCCTCACAGCGCCAGAGACCCGGGTTCGATCCTGACTACGGGTGCTGCCTGTACGGAGATTGTACGTTCTCCCCAGTGACCTGCGCGTGGGTTTCCTCCGGATCTTTGGTTTCCTCCCAGGCTCCAAAGACGCACAGGTTTGTGGGCTAATTGGTTTGGTGTCATTGTAAATCGCCCCTTGCGTGTGTAGGATTGTGTTCATATGCAGGGATCGCTGGTCGGCGCGGACTCGATGGGCCGAAGGGCCTGTTCATGGCTGTATTTCTAAACTAAAAAAAACGAAGCTAATGTTCATTATGTGAAACCCACTAGCAACAGGCTAGATCTCGGATCTAGTCAGGCATGTGATACTTCGGGAAACGTAGCCCAATTATCTCTAATCCTACCACAGCTCCGTTTCCATGCCTTGTTCTAAGTACAGTAAAATGATGCTGGATAGCGTTACGCTGTAATAACATTCCATTCACATTTCTTAAGCAGCTAATGGGCCATTTAACTGGCATAAATAACAAAATTATTCAATCCTCCAGCTTTTAAATAATTTAGCCTATTGTAGAAAAGACCTTGGCCATAATTGGGAGGAAGGAACTGCACATGCTGTTTTATACCGACGATAGATACAAAATGCTGGAGTAACCCAGCCGCTCAGGCAGCAGAAGAAGGGTCCCGAACCAAAACGTCACCCATTTGTTCTCTCCAGAGATGCTGCCTGTCCTGTTGAGTTGCTCCAGAATCTTGTGTCTATTTTTGACAAAGATTGGGACAGCCCATTTTCATTGATTAACACAAGTGCGCTCTGTTCTGGGCACCATGTTATAGCAAATATGTTGCAAAACTGGAAAGGGTACAAAGGAGATTTACGAGGATGTTGCCAGGACTAGAGGGTCTGAGATACAGGGAGAGGGTGAGCAGACTGGGACTCTATTCTTGAGAATGCAGGAGGATGAGGGGGCGATCATATAGATCGTGTATAAGATCATGAGAGGAAAAGATCGGGTAGATGCGTAGGGGAGTCGAGGGCCAGAGGACATAGGTGCATGGTGAAGGGGAAAAGATTTAATAGGAATCTGAGGGGTAAAATGTTCACACCAAGGATGGAACGAGCCGCCAGAGGAAGTGGTTGAGGCTGGGATTACCGCAACGTTTAAGTAACAGTTAGACAGGTACATGGATAGGACAGGTTTAGAGGGTTATGGACCAAGCGCAGGCAGGTGGGACGAGCGTAGCTGGGACATGTTGGCCGGTGTGGGCACGTTGGGCTGAAGGGCCTGTTTCCGCCCTGTATCACTCTGTGACTCTGTGACAAGTGCCGATGAACAGTGTTTTGGAAAAGTTGCTGCAGCGTTTAATAGCAACCAGGAAGAATGGAACGGAACAAGTGACGTAGCCGTTAGAGGCACTGCCTCACAGCTCCGGTCACCTGCATTCAATTCTGATCGTTGGTGCTGTCATTGTGGAGTTTGCACATTCTTCCGTGACTGTGTGGGTTTCCCCCCACATCCCAAAGTCGTGAATTGAAGGGAAGCCGGAGGTGTGTGAGGGGACGTGTTAGAAGTTGAGGTGGCGCAGCGGTAGAGTTGCTGCCTTACAGCACCAGAGACCCGGGTTCCATCCTCACCACGGGCGCTGACTGCGCCAAGATTGTCCGTTCTCCCCGTGACCTGCGTGCACTTTCTCCGGGAGCTCCGGTTTCCTCCCACACTCCACGTTCGTGCAGGTTTGTCCGTTAATTGGCTTTGGTAAAATTACAAATGGTCACTAGTGTGTAGAGGATAGTCATAAGATCATAAGGTCATGTGATAGGAATAGAATTATGCCATTCGGCCCATCAAGTCTACACCATTCAATCATGGCTGATCTCTCTCTCCCTCCTAACCCCATTCTCTTGTCTTCTCCCCATAACCTCTGACACCCGTAGTAATCAAGAATCTATCTATCTCTGCCTTAAATATATCCACTGACTTTGCATCCACTGCCTTCTGTGGCAAAGAATTTTACAGATTCACCACCCTCCGACTGAAGAAATTCTTTCTCATCTCCTTCCTAAAAGAACATCCGTTAATTCTGAGGCTACGAAATCTAGCCCTGGACTCTCCCACTAGTGAAAACCTTCTCTCCACATCCACTCTATCCAAGCCTTTCACTATTTTTCAATGAGGTCCCCCCTCATTCTTCTAAAGCAGCGAATAAAGGCCCAGTGCTGACCCACGCTCTGTTTAGTGATAGAAACATAGAAACATAGAAATTAGATGCAGGAGGAGGCCATTCGGCCCTTCGAGCCTGCACCGCCATTCAATATGATCATGGTTGATCATCCAACTCAGTATCCCGTACCTGCCTTCTCTCCATACCCTCTGATCCCTTTAGCCACAAGGGCAACATCTAACTCCCTCTTAAATATAGCCAATGAACTGGCCTCAACTACCCTCTGTGGCAGAGAGTTCCTGAGACTCACCACTCTCTGTGTGAAAAAAGTCTTTCTCATCTCGGTCTTAAAGGATTTCCCCCTTATCCTTAAGCTGTGACCCCTTGTCCTGGACTTCCCCAACATTGGGAACAATCTTCCTGCATCTAGCCTGTCCAACCTCTTAAGAATTTTGTAAGTTTCTATAAGATCCCCGCTCAATCTCCTAAATTCCAGAGAGTATAAACCGAGTCTATCCAGTCTTTCTTCATAAGTCAGTCATGACATCCCAGGAATCAGTCTGGTGAACCTTCTCTGCACTCCCTCTATGGCAATAATGTCCTTCCTCAGATTTGGAGACCAAAACTGTACGCAATACTCCAGGTGTGGTCTCACCAAGACCCTGTACAACTGAAGTAGAACCTCCCTGCTCCTATACTCAAATCCTTTTGCTATGAACGCTAACATACTATTCGCTTTCTTCACAACCTGCTGCACCTGCATGCCTACTTTCAATGACTGGTGTACCATGACACCCAGGTCTCGCTGCATCTCCCCTTTTCCTAATCGGCTACCATTTAGATAATAGTCTGCTTTCCTGTTTTTGCCACCAAAGTGGATAACCTCACATTTATCCACAAGTGCGGGGTGCGCAGGTCGGCGCAGACTCGGTGGGCCGAAGAGCCTGTTTCCGCGCTGTATCTCTGAGCTAAACTAAACTAAATGTGTGTGTGCCTCATCATTTGTTTGATTGTATGTTTGTGTCTGGATACGTTGTTGAGTACAAGACAGAGCCGGCTGGCTTGTAATGCATGAGATCACAAATTGTCTTTCAACTGCCCCATTAAGCAGTAATTTTCACATCTGTAAGAGAGAACATTTATCTCTTTGTTCCCCTCACTGTATCTGTCTTCTTCTCCACAGGATATTCTCTTGCCTCTAAATTGTATCTAGTGTAGACTTTAGACTTGGTGTGTCCAATGTATCTCGTTTAGACTTTGGACTTAGTATATCTGGTGTATCTTGTGTCATAAAGTCATACAATGTGGAAATAGGCCATTTGGCCTAACGTGCCCACACCAACCAACATGTCCCAGCTGCACTGGTCCCACTTGCATTCATTTGGCCCATCTCCCTCCAAACCCGTCCTATCCATGTACCTGTCCAACTGTTTCTTAAACGTTGCGGTAATCCCTGCCTCAACTACCTCCTTTGGCAGCTCATACCATACACCCTCCACCCTTTGAGTGAACGAGTTACCCCTCAGAGTCCTATTCAATCTTTTCCCCTTCCCTAGTGTATCTAGTTTAGACTTAAGTTGGGAGGTCAAGTTGCAGTTGTATAAGACGTTAGTGAGGCCACATTTAGAGTATTGTGTTCGGTTCTGGGCACCATGTTACACGAAAGGCATTGTCAAGCTGGAATTAATGTAGAGAAAATTAACGAGGATGTTGCCAGGACTCGAGTGTCTGAGCTGTAGGGAAAGGTTGAGCAGGCTGGGACTTTATTCCTTGGAGCGCAGGACGATACGAGTGATCTTACAGAGGTGTATAAAGTCATGAGAGGAATAGATCGGGTAGGCGCACAGAATCTCTATGATCCATATAGATGTGTATTTGTGAGTGTGTGTACAGTGCATTCAGAAAGTATTCAGACCCCTTCACTTTTTCGCACATTTTGTTATGTTACAGCCTTATTCTAAAATTCATTAAATTATTTTTATAATCATCAATCTACGCACAATACCTCATCATAAAAAAGCGAAATCAGGTTTGCAAAGTAAGTAAAAAGAAATAACTGAAATATCACCTTTACGTAAGTATTCAGACCCTTTACTCAGTACAGTGTTGAGGCACCTTTGGCAGTGATTACAGCCTCAAGTCCTCTTGGCTATGAAGCCACAAGCTTGGCACACCTGTATTTGGGTAATTTCTCCCATTCATCTCTGCAGATCCTCTCAAGCTCTGTCAGGTTGGATGGGGAGCGTCGATGCACAGCTATTTTCAGGTCCCTTCAGAGACGTTCGATCAGATTCAAGTGCTGGCGCTGGCTGGGCCACTCAAGGACATTCACATACTTGTCATGAAGCCACTCCTGCGTTGTCTTGTCTGTGTGCTCAGGGTCGTTGTCTTGTTGGAAGGTGATCCTCCCTCCGCCCCAGTCTGAGGTCCAGAATGCTCTGGAGCAGGTTTTCATCAAGGATCTCTCTGGAGAGAAGCAATGGGTGACGTTTCTGGTCGAAGCCCTTCTTTTTAGCGTGGCAAAGTGTGGAGTCATGCATTTTGGTAGTAGGAATGAAGGCGAAGACTGTTTTCTGAATGAGGAGAGAATCCAGGAATTGGAGGTGCAAAGGGACTTGGTGCTGGTGCAGGATTCCCAAAACATTAATCTGCAAGTGGAATCGGTAGTAAAGAAAGCAAACTCAATGCTAGCATCTATTTTAAATTCATCCAGTGAATTGGTCTCTATTGCCTACTGTGGCAGAAAATTCCACAAATTCACAACTCTCTGGGTGAAAAAGTGTTTTCTCATCTCAGTTTTAAATGGCCTCCCCTTTATTCTTAGACTGCGCCCCTGGTTCTGGACTCCCCCAACATTGGGAACATTTTCCCAGGAACTAGCTTGTCCAGTCCTTTTATAATTTTATATACTTCTATAAGATCCCCTCTCATCCTTCGAAATTCCAGTGAATACAAGCCCAGTCTTTCCAATCTTTCCTCATCTGGAACATATTTCCTGCCTCTAGCGTGTCCAAGCCCTTAACAATCTTATATGTTTCAATGAGATGCCCTATCATCCTTCTAAACTCCAGAGTGTACCAGCCCAGCTGCCCCATTCTCTCAGCATATGACAGTCCCGCCATCCCGGGGATTAACCTCGTGAACCTACGCTGCACTGCCTCAATAGCAAGGATGTCCTGTCTCAAATTAGGAGACCAAAACTGCACACAATACACCAGATGTGGTCTCACCAGGGTCCTGTACAATTGCAGAAGGACCTCTTTACACCTTTACTCAACTCCTCTCATTTTGAAGGCTAACATGCCATCAGCTTTCTTCACTGCCTGCTGTACCTGCATGTTTACTTTCAGTGACTGCTGTACAAGGACACCCAGGACTCGTTGCAATTCCATTTTTCTAATCTGACACCATTGAGATAATAATCTGCCTCCTTGTTCTTGCCACAAAAGTGGATCACCTCACATTTGTCTACATTATACTGCATCTACCATGCATCTACCCACTCACTCAAACTGTCCAAGTCAATAGACAATAGACAATAGGTACAGGCCCTTCAAGCCAGCACCGCCATTCAATGTGATCATGGCTGATCATCCCCAATCAGTACCCCGTTCCTGCCTTCTCCCCATATCCCCTGACTCCGCTATCTTTAAGAGCCCTATCTAGCTCTCTCTGCAACCTCCCAGCATCCTCTTTGTAGTTCACACTGCTACCCAGCTTTGTACCATTTGCAAATTTACTAGCGTTCTTTTAATCCCATCATCTAAATCATTAATATATATTGTAAATGTAAATACAGTGCCCTCCATAATGTTTGGGACAAGACCCATCATTTATTTATTTGCCTCTGTGCTCCACAATTTGAGATTTACAATAGAAAAAAATCATATGTGGTTAAAGTGCACATTGTCAGATTTCAATAAAGGCCACTTTTATACATTTTGGTTTCACCATGTAGAAATTACAGCAGTGTTTATACATAGTCCCCCCATTTCAGGGCACCATAATGTTTGGGACACAGCAATGTCATGTAAATGAAAGTCATCATGTTTAGTATTTTGTTGCATATCCTTTGCATGCAATGACTGCTTGAAGCCTGCGATTCATGGACATCACCAGTGGCTGGGTGTCTTCTCTGGTGATGCTCTGCCAATCTTCAGCTTATGCTTGTTTTGGGGGCCAGTCCCCTTCAGTTTTCTCTTCACCATATAAAAGGCATGCTCAATTGGATTCAGATCGGGCGACTGACTTGGCCACTCAAGAATTGACCATTTTTTTAGCTTTGAAAAACTCCTTTGTTGCTTTAGCAGTATGTTTGGGATCATTGTCGTGCTGTAGAATGAACTGCCGGCCAATGGGTTTTGAGGCATTTGTTTGAACTTGAGTAGATAGGATGTGTCTATACACTTCAGAATTCATTATGCTACTACCATCAGCAGTTGTATTAGCAATGACGATAAGTGAGCCAGTACCTTCAGCAGCCATACATGCCCAGGCCATAACACCCCCACCACTGAGGAGGTGGTATGCTTTGGATCTTGGGCAGTTCCTTCCATCCTCCATTCTTTGCTCTTGCCATCACTCTCATCTTCATCTCATCTGTCCACAAGACCTTTTTCCAGAACTGTGCTTGCTTTTTTAAGGGCCTGTCCCACTTGGGCGTCATTTGCGTGTCACGCAGGCGGCGCGCAAAGACTTTGTGAATCCCAACATCCTAGGGCGCCGCGTGCGACCGCGCGTCACTGCCTACGCCACCACAAGCCATGCGCGCGTAATGCACGCCATGCGCTCATCACGTGCGTGTGATGTTGCGTAAATGACGTGCAAATGATGCCCAAGTGGGCAGGCCCTTTAAATACTTCATGGAAAACTGTAACCTGGACATCCTATTTTTGCGGCTAGCCAGTGGTTTGCATTTTGCAGTGCAGCCTCTGTATTTCTGTTCGTGAAGTCTTCTGCGGACAGTGGTCATTGACAAATTCACACCTGACTTCTAAAGAGTGTTTCTGATCTGTCGGACAGGTGTTTGGGGATTTTTCATTATTATAGAGAGAATTATTCTGTCATCAGCTGTGGAGGTCTTCCTTGGCCTGCCAGTCCTTTTGCGATTAGTAAGCTCGCCAGTGCTCTCTTTCTTCTTAATGATGTTCCAAACAGTTGATTTTGGTAAGCCTACGGTTTGGCTAATGTCTCTAACAGTTTTATTCTTGTTTCTCATATTTGACTTTCATTGGCACAACTTTGGTCCTCACGTTGATAAACAACAATAAAAGTTTTCAAAGGCGATGGAAAGACTGGAGGAAAGACTAGGTGCTGAGAACTCTCTTATACCTGCTTTAAGGAGGCATTTAAACACACCTGAGCAATTACAAACGCCTGTGAAACCATGTGTCCCAAACATTATGGTGCCCTGAAATGGGGGGACGATGCAATTTCTACATGGTGAAACCAAAATGTGTAAAACAGCCCTTTATTAAAATCTGACCATGTG
Organism: Okamejei kenojei; assembly: GCA_035221665.1. Lineage (NCBI taxonomy): Eukaryota > Metazoa > Chordata > Chondrichthyes > Rajiformes > Rajidae > Okamejei > Okamejei kenojei. The sequence goes on from CM069138.1 coordinate 11,262,775, forward strand.
CACTTTAACCACATGTCATTTTTTTCTTTTGCAAATCTCAAATTGTGGAGTACAGAGGCAAATAAATCAATGATGGGTCTTTGTCCCAAACATTATGGAGGATACTGCAGTTGTGGCCTCAGCATTGAGCCTTGCGGCACTCCACTCGCCACTACTTGCCAGTCCACCAGGGACCCGTTTATTCCTACTCTTAGTTTCCTGTCTGGTACTATGTGGCGGTGGTGTGGCGTGTCTTTAAGGGCCCTTCACTGACATCTTAACAGCAGGGTGCCAACAGTTGCACTGAATCGAGTGTGACCTCATTCTACAGGCATTCTCAGAATGGCAGGCAGTGACTAGTGGGGCACCGCAAGGCTCGGTGCTGGGACCACAGCTATTTACAATATACATCAATGATTTGGATGAAGGGATTCAAAGTAACATTAGCAAATTTGCAGATGTCACAAAGCTGGTTGGCAGTGTGAACTGTGAGGAGGATGCTATGAGAATGCAGGGTGTCTTGGACAGGTTGGGGGAGTGGGCAGATGAAGTTTAATACGGATAAATGTGAGGTTATCCACTTTGGTAGCAAAAACAGGAAGGCAGATTACTATCTAAATGGCGTCAAGTTGGGAAAAGGGGAAGTACAACGGGATCTGGGGGTCCTTGTACATCAGTCTATGAAAGTAAGCATGCAGGTACAGCAGGCAGTGAAGAAAGCGAATGGCGTATTGGCCTTCATAACAAGAGGAGTCGAGTATAGGAGCAAAGAGGTCCTTATGCAGTTGTACAGAGCCCTAGTGAGACCACATCTGGAGTATTGTGTGCAGATTTGGTCCCCTAATTTGAGGAAGGATATTCTTGCCATTGAGGGAGTGCAGCGTAGGTCTACAAGGTTAATTCCCGGGATGGCGGGACTGTCATATGCTGAGAGAATGGGGCAGCTGGGCTGGTACACTCTGGAGTTTAGAAGGATGATAGGGGATCTCATTAAAACATATAAGATTGTTAAGGGTTTGGACACGCTAGAGGCAGGAAATATGTTCCAGATGTTGGGGGAGTCCAGAACCAGGGGCCACAGTTTCAGAATAAGGAGTAAGCCATTTAGAATGGAGATGAGCAAACACTTTTTCTCACTGAGAGTGGTGAGTCTGTGGATTTCTCTGCCTCAGAGGGCGGTGGAGGCAGGTTCTCTGGATGCTTTCAAGAGAGAGCTAGATAGTGCTCTTAAAGATAGCGGAGTTATGGGATATGGGGTAAAGGCAGGAACGGGGTACTGACTTGGGATGATCAGGCATGATCATATTGAATGGCGGTGCTGGCTCGAAGGGCCGAATGGCCTACTCCTGCACCTATTGTCTATTGTCCATTGTCTACAGCTTCAGTCTGGGTGGTAACCATCCCAATGCTGCTGAAAAATTGTTTTTGACAATTTTCAAAAATTGCTTTTGAGGAAATGTCAACAAAACCGTTGACACAAAATGCTGGAGTAACTCAGCGGGTCAGACAGCTTCTCTGCAGAGCAGCATGGATAGGTGACGTTTCAGGTGGAGACACCTCTTCAACTGAAGTAGAGCCTCGACCTACCCTTGTGCACCAGGGATGCTGCCTGACCTGCCGAGATACTTCGGCACATTGTGTCCTTTTCTGCATTAACCAGCGGTCGTGAGCTACCATCTACCTCATTGGTGACCCTCGGGCTATCTTTAATCGGACTTTACTGGACTTTATCACAGAGGCGCAGCTGGAAGAGGTCCAGCTTCGATCCTGACCTCGGGTGCTGCCTGTGTGGAGTTTGCACACTCCTTACAAACACGTTAATTTCCTCCAGATGCTCCGGTTTCCTCCCACATCCCAAAGGCGTTTAGGTTTTATTTAAAGATAGAGCACAGAAACAGGCCCTTCTGCCCACCTTGCCGACCATCGACCACCCCATTCACACTAGTTCTATGTTATCCCACTTTCATATTCCACACTAGGGGCAATTTACAGAGGGCCAATTAACCTACAAACCCGCACCGCTTTGGGATGAGGGAGGAAACTGGAGCACCCGATGGAAACCCACGCGGTCACAGGGAGAACGTGCAAACTCCACATGGACAGCACCCGAGGTCAGGATCGAACCCGTGTCTCCGACGCCTTGGGGCAGCAACTCTGCCGCTGCACCCCAGTGCTGCTCTTTTAGTCTTAATCGTTTTTGATTTGCAGAGCAAACAAACTGATATAAATATAGTTCATGCTTCTGTTTTATCCAACTATGTTTCATGTCATTGACACCCATGTAATCTAAAGGAAAAGACGGAGGCAGCTTAGTCAGCAGTCAGAGAGTTTAAGTCTTTCTTTAAAATTGGAGCAAAGATTGAAAGCTGGAAAACCAGAGGATAATGAAGTAGGCATGAGTTGGAAGGAACTGCAGATGCTGGTTTAAACCGAAGATGGGCACAAAAAGCTGGGGTAACTCAGCGGGTCAGGTAGCATCTCTGAAGGAAGGGAATGGGTGACGTTTCAGTTTGAGATTCTTCTTCAGGCTGAGAGTCAGGGGAGAGGGAAACAAGTGATATAGAAGGTGCATAGAACGTTGTAGTTACTTGGACGAGAGTTTGTGCTCAAGTTTGCAGATGACACAAACATAGGTACAGGGGGAGGAAGAGCAGAGAAAGCAGGGGACACTGCAGAAGGGCTTGGACAGGTTTGGGAGAGTGGGCAGAGAAGTGGCAGATGGAATATAGTGCAGCAAAGTGTGGAGTTGTGCATTTTAGTAGTAGGAATAAAGGCGTCGACTTTATATCCAAATATGTATTTTTATTTTCAAATATCTTAAATGTAAACATGATTTGCCTGTTTCTCTTCATGATCTTTTCACTCTTTCTTCTAATATTCACCATTACCCAACCAGAAGAAGAAATGATCTTCATCTTCCGTTTTGTCGAACATCCAAACACCAACATTGCATTACTTTTAAAGGTCCCAAATTTTGGAATACCCTGCCTCTGTCATTAAAGTCTCACACCTCCTTAGCCACCTTTAAGATTGAGCTTAAAAAGTTTCTCATCATGTCCTGAGTTCTGACCTCCAGCTTTTTGTAATGCTATTTATGAGCTCAGACTACTTCTGTTGACTCTTATCTCATACTATAATTTTACCTTATTATTTTATTTATTTTCATATTTTTTAATTTCATATTTTTAATTTTCATTCTTAAACTGTATTATTATTTATTTTTGTCTTTTTTATTTCTCCTACCCCCTGATTTGCCATTAACGCTCATTTTCAGATGGGAGCGGACTTTGTATGAGCCCTCTGGGCTTCCCGTCCCTCCCAGCACCGTATGGTATTATACGTTGATCGTTTGTCTTCTTTTAAAACATGGTGCAAATAAAAAATAAACAACAAAAAACAAACAACGACTATTTTGTTGAGGCTAGGTCTTTTTATGATGGAACAAGAACGTCAAGAGACAGAAGTGTTTTATTGTCATATGTCCCAGATAGAACAATGAGATTCTTACTGGCAGCATTACTTCCAATGTTGAACAAAGATAATGGACGATTTTGATAGAATTCGTTTTTCGAAAAATATACTTTATCCTAAATTATTAGACCACTTAGCAATATAGTGGACTTGAGTTTAGTTTGCTTTAGTTTACCAGTGGACTTTAGTTTAGTTGAGATGCCACTTTGAAACAGGCCCTTCGGCCCACCGAGTCCCCGCCGACCACCTGTTCACACTTTTTCCATGTTATCCCACTTTTTCATCGGCCAATTAACCACCAGACCCGCACATCTTTGGAATGTGGGAGGAAACCAGAGCACCGGAAAGAAACGAATGGGGGTCACAGGGGGAACGTGCAAACTCCACACAGGCAGCACCTGAGGTCAGGATCGAAGCGGGGTCTCTGGCGCTGTGAGGCGGCGGCTCGACCACCGGCGCCCGTATCGTCTTAATCGTGATTGAACGGCACAAAACAATGCTGATTATAAATATAATTAATGCTTCTGTTTTATCCAGTTATGTTTCATTCTGTAGAAGCCCATAGAATCTAAAGGGAAATGCAGAGGCAGCTCAGAGAGGGTGCTAGAGAGGGTGCAAGTCTTTCTCTAGAATTGGGGGCAAAAGGTGAAAGCAAACATTGAAGGCTGCAAAAACCAGGGGATAAAGTAGAATGAAGTTGGCATGTTCTGGGATGGACCGAACACAGTCACGTGGAGAACAGCTGTCATTAAATATAGTGATTTGTCATTAGCTCGCCACAGAAGGCTTACCCCATCTTCTAGTTGCACCAGGGTCAGAATGGGTCATAAGATCATAAGCTAATGGCATGTTGGCCTCCATAGTAAGAGGAGTTGAGTATCGGAGCAAAGAGGTCCTTCTGGAGTTGTACAGGGCCCTGGTGAGTCTGTGCCTGGAGTATTGTGTGCAGTTTTGGCCTCCAAATTTGAGGAAGGGCATTCTTGCTATGGAAGGAGTGCATCGTAGGTTCACGAGGTTAAATCTCAGGGTGGGGGGGCTGTCATATGTTAAAAGAATGGAGCGACTGGGTTTGTATACACTGGAATTTAGAAGGATGAGAACGGATCTTATTGAAACATATAAAATCATTAAGGGATTGGACATGCGAGAGGCAGGAAACATGTTCCCGATGTTGGGGGAATCCGGAACCAGGGGCCACAGTTTAAGAATAAGGGGTAGGCCATTTAGAACGGAGATGAGGAAAAACCGTTTTTCACCCAGTTGTGAATCTGTGAAATTCTCAACCTCAGAAGGCAGTGGAGGCCGATTCTCTGGATGCTTTCAAGAGAGAGTTAGATAGAGCTCTTAAATATAGCGGAGTCAAGGGATATGGGGAGAAGGTAGGATCGGTGTACTGGTTGTGGATGATGAGCCATGATCACAGTGAATGGCAGTGCTGGCTTGAAGGGCCGAAATGGTCCACAATATTGTCTATTGTCTATTGATAGGAGCAGAACTAGGCCATTCGGCCCATCAAGTCTACTCCGCCATTCAATCGTGGCTGATCTATCTCTCCCTCCTAACCCCATTCTCCTGCCTTCTGCCCATAACCCCTGACACCCGTACTAATCAAGAATCTATCTATCTCTGCCTTAAATATATCTACTGGCTTGGCCTCCACAGCCTTCAGTGGCGAAGAATGGCAGAGAAAGGGTGCTGGAATCACTGGTAACCTGGTTTTAAGTTTCAATGGTGGAGTCCAGATATTAAATGTGCACATCAAAAGCAGTTATAAGGTGGAAGTAGCAAAACTTTGCATCTTGAAAGGAAATTCTGCATGTCCAGCTGACACCCAAGGTCTAGGTTTAGGTTTATTAGGGGTACAGGGAAAAGGTTTGTTTTCCATGCTATCCAAACAGATCAGACAATACGTGTGGGATGGAACTGCAGATGCTGGTTTAAACCAAAGATTGGACGGGCAGCATCTCTGGAGAGAAGGAATGGGTGACGTTTAATACTATACATAAATACAATCAAGTCAGACTCCAGTTTAACTAGGTAGAGCAAAGGGGAAGATACAGAGTGCAGAATATAGTTCTCAGCATTGTAGCGCACCAGTTCCAGAGACAAAGTCCAACGTCCGCAATGGGGTACAGGTGAATCGGACAGTACCCTAGCTTTTGGAAGGACCATTCAGAAGCCTGATAACAGAGGTGAAGATGCTGTTCGTGAGCCTGGTGGTGCGCACTTTCAAGCTTCTGCACCTTCTGCCAGATGGGAGCAGGGAGAAGAAGGAATAGCCAGGGTGGGCCAAGTCTTGGATTGTGTTGGCTGCCTTTCCGAGGCATCGTGAGGTGTAGATAGTGTGAACAGACCAACAAGATTGTATTTAGATTTACGAGAACGATCCCGGGGATTTGTGGGTTAACGTGTGTTGAACATTTGAAGGCACAAGGCCTGTACTCGCTGGAGTTTTGATAGATGAGGGGGGACCACATTGAAACCAGCCGAACACTGAAAGGCCTGGATAGAGTGGACGTGGGGACGATGTTTCCACTAGTGGGAGAGCCTAGGACCAGAGGGCACAGCCTCAGAGTTAAAGGACACACCTTTAGAACGATAAGGAAGAATTTCTTAAGTCAGAGTGTTGTGAATCCGTGGAATTCATTGCTATAGAAGGCTGTGGAGGCCAAGTCATTGGGTATTATTAAAGCAGAGATTTACAGATTCTTTATCAGTACGGGTGAAAAGGTTTAAAAATTTTTATTTTTTTTTAAATAGGTGCAGGAGGAGGCCATTCGGCCATTCGAGCCAGCACCGCCATTCATTGCGATCTTAGCTGATCGTCCCCTATCAATAACCTGTGCCTGCCTTCTCTCCATATCCCTTGACTCCACTAGCCCCTAGAGCTCTATCTAACTCTCTCTTAAATCCATCCAGTGATTTGGCCTCCACTGCCCTCTGTGGCTGGGAATTCCACAAATTCACAACTCTCTGGGTGAAAAAGTTTTTTCTCACCTCAAGCCTAAATGACCTCCCCTTTATTCTAGGAGTGTGGCCCCTGGCTTTGGACTCGCCCAAAATTGGGAACATTTTTCCTGCATCTAGCTTGTCCAGTCCTTTTATAATTTTATATGTTTCTATAAGATTCCCCCTCATCCTTCTAAACTCCAGTGAATACAAGCCTAGTCTTTTCCATCTTTCCTCATATGACAGTCCCGCCATCCCAGGGATCAATCTCGTGAACCTACGCTGCACTGCCTCAATCATGGTTATGAGGAGAAGGCAGGAGAATGGAGTTGAGAGCAAGAAGATAGATCAGCCATGACTGAATGGCGGAGGAGACTCGATGGGCTGAATGGCCCAATTCTGCTCCTATGACTTGTGAACTCACAACTGCCAACATTCAGTGCACTGAAGGTGGAACAACCTGTAACAATAGTCCTCGAGAACTTTGGCGATGTCTCAGTCTTAATAAAGACCTGTAAGGAATGTCTCTCATCCCCATGTTCAGTAATGAGACGGTTGGTGTTTGTTCCAATTCACTGACCAAAGGCTTGGACAGGAGCAATTCAATGAAGAGGCAGCAATGTGAAAGAATGATGCCATTCACTTTAATAAAAAAATTGCTTAGTCACACATAATTGTACAGTAATTATTGGATCCCCAGTATTATCCCGTTAAGTGTGAGGTATGTGTTGCTAGGTCGGGTTTTGAAATCATTTCTCTGTCAAAGACCGAAGACCAATTCAGTTATTTTCTTTTTTACAAAAATCAGGGAAAGATTGGCCAAAACGCAAACGAGAGCCCTCCTGGGTATAAGTGCTATAATTTGGATGAGTGTTGGAGTCGGGGTCCCCTGTCTAGCTTTGAGCTGTGCGAGGGCTTATTCAAAACATCTGTGTGTGTGTGTGTGCGTCGAACAAAACACTATAGGAATCAAATCAAAAGGCAGTGATGGAGTAGTGTGGAAAAAAAAACCGACCTGTATTATTGGTAATTAGAGAAGGAATGTGGCAGTTGCCATTGACAAGGGAAAGAAGTCAAAGGAAATGGATGCAATATTCCACCCATTAGTGAAAGAACAGGTGCGAGGCAGTAAAGTGAAACCCAGGTGCAAAAAGGCTGAACTTTAATCTCGCTGCTGGCACAAGTGTTTTTTTTTTAACAATGAACCTCTGGCTTCATGCACGCTGAGAATAGCTCGGGTGCAGCGATATATATTGGGTGAGCCATAGAGAGCCACAAACCAGGCTCAATGTCAGTTTAGTTTACAGCTTAGCTTAGAGATACAGCGCGGAAATAGGCCCTTCGGCCCACCGCGTCTGCGCCGACCAGCGATCCCCGCATATTAACACTATCCTACACACACGAGGTACAATTTACAATTTAACACCAAGCTGCATTAACCTACAAATCTGTACGTCTGTGGAGTGTGGGGGGGAAACCAAGGATCTCGGAGAAAACCCACGCAGGTCAGGGGGAGAAGGTACAAACTCCGTACAGACAGCGCCCGTAGTCAGGATCGATCCCGGGTCTTTGTTGCTGTAAGTGCTGTAAGGCAGCAACTCTACCGTTTTGATCTTTGCGAAAATGTGATTTGGGCCCCATACGAACCGGCAGTGTTTTTCTTGCCGATATGGGGTTTAAATTCACTGCAACCGCAACGTTCCAATCGATCGCGTTCCACAAAAACCTACTCGCAAGATGATTTAAATGGCCATTAATTGAATTTATAGGCCAAATGGATTTATAGGCCAAATGGAAGGTATGGGCTATTGACTGTCCTCAATCACAGCTTTTGTGTTAAGTCAATGGAAAAGCAATTGGGAACAAGATGCTAATTTCAGAGTATGAAAATGGCCAAAACCTTTTTAATACTGAAGATATGAAAGTGAATTAGGTGTCAAATTAAACTTCTTTTTATGCTTTACCTGATGGGATAAATTGCAGACTTGATTTTTTAAATCTCAAAATTTTGTAACATTGCTACAAAGAGTGGAAATAGACCCTTAATTTTGGCCACGAGGGGCGCCGGGGAGATGGCCAGCCCTGCCGGCAGTTTGTTCGTTTTTTCATATTTTTAGTGTTTGTTAAAAGTTTGATTTAATGTACTTCAGTTTGTTTTATGTGAGGGGGGGGGGGGGGGGTGGGGGGATCGGAAAAGGTTCCTACCTTCCCGGAGATGTGATCATTTTGCGGATCACATTCTCCAGGCTCTGCGGCCTACCATCGATGGAGCTGGACTGTCGTGAGCCCCACCGCGGGGCGTGGACTTACCAACAAGGCCTCGCAGTCTCGTGAGAGGCTAGTCGGGAGCTCCAACGCCGCAGAAGGTTCAACCAGCCCCGACGCGAGGTTTGATCGCCCGGCGTGGGGGAGCTGACAACCTCCCCGATGCGGGAGCTGAACGCCTCGACGCGGAGGTCCCGAACGCCACCGGCTACGGGACTCAAGATCATCCCGTCAACGGAGGGCTCGAGGCCCCCGAGCAAGGGAAGGACTTGAATTTTATTTCGCCTTCCATCACAGTGAGGAATGTGTAGGAGTCACTTTGGTGGATGTTCATGTTAAAATGTGTCTTTGAGTCTGTTGTTTTTTAATTGTATGACTGACCTGGCCAGTGAAATTCCTCGACTGTTGCAAAACATACTTGGCGAATAAAATCTGATTCTGATTCTGATTCCATATTGGGGATCGTGACAGAAACCTCCTCGTGGCGATCCAACAGCAAGCTACATCGTCTGACACACGAGCGAACAAATTCCATATTTACTGACTCCACCCTAATTCCATATTTAGTGGTGTCCTACCTTAATTCCATATTTAGTGGTGCCCTACCCTAATTCATTATTACTAGTGCTCTACCTCAATGACACATTTAGTGGTGCTCTCCCCGAATTCATCATTACCAGTGCTCTCCCCTAAAACCCCATTTACAGGTGCTCTCCCCTAATTCATTATTACCAGTGCTCTCCCCATAAACCACATTTACTGGTGCTCTACCCTAAACTAAACTAATCAATGGAGTTTTCATGGCTGATTTTTACCCTCAGTATATCAACCAGGGTTGGGTGGAGGGAATGGATTAGAATTGGTTCTGGTGATGGAGTGGGAGGGTCAAGAGTGTTTTATTGTCATGTGTCCCAGATAGGACAATGAAATTCTTGCTTGCTGCAGCACAACAGAATATGTAAACATAGTACATAACGGGAGAAGAAAAAAAGTTCAGTGTGTGTATATACACATGCACACATACTCAATGCTCTAGGGAAGTAGCTGTTCCTGAACCTGGACGTTACAGTTTTCAGGCTCCTGTACCTTCTTCCTTCAAAGTAATGGAAAGGAAGGACATTAGCTTGGAGGATGTGGAATCGGTATGGGTAGAGCTGCAAAACACTAAGGGGCAGAAAACGCTGGTGGGTGTTGTGTACAGGCACCTAACAGTAGCAGTGAAGTTGGGGATGGTATCAAACAGGAAATTAGAAATGCGTGCGACAAAGGCAAAACAGTTATAATGGGTGACTTCAATCTACATATAGATTGGGTGAATCAAATTGGCAGATGTGCTGAGGAAGAGGATTTCTTGGAATGTATGCGGGATAGTTATCTAAATCAACATGTAGAGGAACCAACGAGAGAGCAGGCTATTTTAGACTGGGTTTTGAGTAATGAGGAAGGGGTAGTTAGCAGTCTTGTTGTAAGTGCCCCCTTGGGCAAGAATGACCATAATATGGTTGAGTTCTTCATTAGGATGGAGAGTGACATTGTTAATTCAGAAACAATGGTTCTGAACTTAAAGAAAGGTAACTTTGAGGGTATGAGACGTGAATTGGTCAAGATTTACTGGCAATTCATTCTAAAAGGGTTGACGGTGGATATGCAATGGAAGACATTTAAAGACTGCATGGATGAACTACAAAAAATGTTCATCCCAGTTTGGCAAAAGAATAAATCGGGGAAGGTAGTGCATCCGTGGATAACAAGGGTAATCAGGGATAGTATCAAAGCAAAGGATGATGCGTACAAAGTAGCCAGAAAAAGCAGCATACCAGAGGACTGGGCGAAATTCAGAGACCAGCAGAGGAGGACAAAGGGCTTAATTAGGAAAGGAAAAATAGATTATGAACGAAAACTGGCAGGGAACATAAAAACTGACTGCAAAAGTTTTTATAGATATGTGAAGAGAAAGAGATTAGTTAAAACAAATGTAGGTCCCTTGCAGTCAGAAACAGCTGAGTTGATCATGGGGAACAAGGATATGGCGGACCAATTGAATAACTACTTTGGATCCGTCTTCACTAAGGAAGACATAAATAATCTGCCGGAAATAGCACTAGGACCACGGGTCAAAGGAGGAATTGAGTGAAATCCAGGTTAGTCGGGAAGTGGTGTTGGGTAAATTGAATAGATTAAAGGCTGATAACTCCCAAGGGCCAGATAGGCTGCATCCCAGAGTACTTAAGGAAGTAGCTAAGGAAATTGTGGATGCATTAGTGATAATCTTTCAAAACTCTTTAGATTCTGGAGTAGTTCCTGAGGATTGGCGGGTAGCAAACGTAACCCCTCTTTTTAAGAAGGGAAGGAGAGAGAAAACGGGGAATTACAGAACAGTTAGTCTAACATCGGTAGTGGGGAAACTGCTAGAGTCAGTTATTAAAGATGGGATAGCAGCACATTTGGAAAGTGGTGAAATCATTGGACCAAAGTCAGTCATGGATTTACGAAAGGTAAATCATGTCTGACGAATCTTGTGGAATTTTTCGAGGATGTAACTAGTAGCGTGGATAAGGGAGAACCAGTGGATGTGGTATATCTGGACTTCCAGAAGGCTTTCGACAAGGTCCCACATAAGAAATTAGTATACAAACTTAAAGCATACGGCATTAGGGGTTCAGTATTGATGTGGATAGAGAACGGGCTGGCAAACAGGAAGCAAAGAGTAGGAGTAAACGGGTCCTTTTCGCAATGGCAGGCAGTGACTAGTGGGGTACCGCAGGGCTCAGTGCTGGGACCCCAGCTATTTACAATATATATTAATGATCTGGATGAGGGAATTGAAGGCAATATCTCCAAGTTTGCGGATGACACTAAGCTGGGGGGCAGTGTTAGCTGTGCGAAGGAGGCTAGGAGACTGCAAGGTGACTTGGATAGGCTGGGTGAGTGGGCAAATGTTTGGCAGATGCAGTATAATGTGGATAAATGTGAGGTTATCCACTTTGGAGGCAAAAACAGGAAAGCAGACTATTATTTAAATGGTGGCCGATTAGGAAAAGGGGAGATGCAGCGAGACCTGGGTGTCATGGTACACCAGTCATTGAAAGTAGGCATGCAGGTGCAACAGGCAGTGAAAAAAGTGAATGGTATGTTAGCTTTCATAGCAAAAGGATTTGAGCATAGCAGCAGGGAGGTTCTACTTCAGTTGTACAGGGTCTTGGTGAGACCACACCTGGAGTATTGCGTACAGTTTTGGTCTCCAAATCTGAGGAAGGACATTATTGCCATAGAGGGAGCGCAGACAAGGTTCACCAGACTGATTCCTGGGATGTCAGGACTGTCTTATGAAGAAAGACTGGATAGACTCGGTTTATACTCTCTGGAATTTAGGAGATTGAGAGGGTCTCTTATAGATACTTACAAAATTCTTAAGGGGTTGGACAGGCTAGATGCAGGAAGATTGTTCCCAATGTTGGGGAAGTCCAGGACAAGGGGGTCACTGCTTAAGGATAAGGGGGAAATCCTTTAAGATCGAGATGAGAAAGTATTTTTTCACACAGAGAGTGGTGAGTCTCTGGAACTCTCTGCCACAGAGGGTAGTTGAGGCCAGTTCATTGGCTATATTTAAGAGGGAGTTAGATGTGGCCCTTGTGGCTAACGGGATCAGGGGGTATGGAGAGAAGGCGGGTACGGGATACTGAGTTGGATGATCAGCCATGATCATATTGAATGGCGGTGCAGGCTCGAACGGCCGAATGGCCTACTCCTGCACCTAATTTCTATGTTTCTATGTTTCTATGTTTTCCTGATGGCAGAGGTGAGATGAGTGTGTGGCCAGGGTGGTGAGGGTCCTTGATGATGTTGGCTGCCTTTTTGAGGCAGCGACTACGATAGATCCCTTCGACGGTGGGGAGGTCAGAGCCGGTGATGGACTGGGCAGTGGTCACAACTTTTTGCAGTCTTTTCCGCTCCTGGACGTTCAAGTTGCCGAAGCAGGCAGGATGCAACCAGTCAGTATGTTCTCTACCGTGCACCTGTAGAAGTTCAGGAGAATAAGACCGCAAGAAATTGCAGCAAATTGTGGACGCAGCCCAGGCCTTCACACAAACTAACCTCCCTTCCATTGACTCCTCACGCTGCCTAGGCAAGGCTGTCAGCATAATCAAGGGCGAGTCTCACCCTGGCCACTCCTTCTTCACCCCTCTCCCATCGGGCAAGAGGTACAGAAGTGTGAAAATGCACACCTCCAGATTCAGGGACAGTTTCTTCCCAGCTGTTGTCAGGCAACTGAATCATCCTACCACAACCAGAGAGCAGTCCTGAACTGCTATCCACCACATTGGGTTTCTTCTTCTTGCTAATGAAACATAACCCAAAGGAATAGTTAGATCTCAAGCCGGGTGTTGAGCAGCCAGGTTGTTGTCTCTGCGTCAACGTCTGCCAGGCCCTGAGCTCCATTTGGTGGGTGGTAGAGCGGGCACCCAGAGATGACATGGTCGGCTGTCTGTTGTTCTGCTCCGCATTCACAGGCTGGGCTCTGGCGGAGGGAGCCCCCATCTCCACACGCTGGCGCTGAAACGCCCAACTCCAGTACCAAGTCTGTTGAGCTTCACCCATGCTACTCTAGGGAGGTCAGACCCTGGACAGCTTTTATCTGGTGAAGAGATGTAGCTGTGTAATGGAGATGAGGTTGCCTTCCACTCCTGTGACCACTTGGTGGCCATCCAGTGTGCTTTCGGTGTCCCTCGGACTATCCTTGATCGGCTTTACCATGCACAAAATGTTATTCTCTTATCATGTATCTATACACTGTGAATGGCTCGATTGTGTAATCATGTATTGTCTTTCAGTTGACTGGGTAGCACGCAACAAATATGTGTTCACTGTACCTCGGTGCACGTGGCAATAAACTGAACATGTAATATTTTCCTTCTGCGGATCTAATTTCAAGATTTCTCTGCTTTGAACGCTGTTTGGAGATGTGCAGAAATATAAAATCATCCTTGAAAACTCCACGAACCACCTCTGGCATAACCAAATCCAGCATTCCAACAGCAGATCAGGATTGAGCTGGGGTCTCGGGCACTGTTCATACGTTCATAAATGATATGAGCAGAATTAGGCCATTCGGCCCATCAAGTTGACTCCGCCATTCAATCAGGGCTGACCCATCTCTCCCTCCTAACCCCATTCTCCTGTCTTCTCCCCATAACCCCTTGACACTCGTACCAATCAAGAATCTATCTATCTCTGCCTTAAAATATTCATTGACGGCCTCCACAGCCCTCTGCGGCAATGAATTCCACAGATTCACCACCCTCTGAATAAAGAAATTCCTTCTCATCTCCTTCCTAATTCTGAGGCTGTGACCTCTGGTCCTGGACTCTCCCACTAGTGGAAACATCCTCTCCACATCCACTCTGTCCAGGCCTTTCACTATTCGGTGAGTTTCAATGCGGGTCCACCCTTCGTCCTTCTAGACTCCAGAGAGTACAGGCCCAGTGCCGTCAAATGCTCAGTGTATGCATGTGAGGCAGCAACTTCATCAACTGAGCCACCTGAAAAGCAAGAAGTTTACAATAAAATAGAGGAGTTGAGCCGAATAGCTCAAATGCTTCTGAGGATAAACGCATAAAGCAAATTGTATGCTACATGTTGAATAGATGCCTTTCATGATTGTGTTTTGGTTTAGCTCAGAGATACACTGTGGAAACAGGCCCAGCGATCCCCGCACAATACCACTACCCTACACAGTAGGAACAATTTACATTCTTACCAAGGTAGATAAATGTGCTGGAGAAACTCAGCGGGTGCGGCAGCATCTATGGAGCGAAGGAAATAGGCAACCTTTTCGGGCCGAAACCCTTCTTCAGACTGATGTAGGGTGGTGGGGGGGGGGGGGGTGGGGAGAAGAAAGGAGAAAGGAAGAGGAGGAGCCTGAGGGCTGAGGGAGAGCTGAGAAGGGGAGGAGACAGCAAGGGCTACCGGAAATTGACGAAGTGAATGTTTATGCCTCTAGGGTGCAAACTGCCCCATGAGGTGCTGCTCATTCATATTGAGCCAATTAACCCACTTTAGAGTGTAGGATGAAACCGAAGATGCCGGAGTAAACCCACGCGAGAGAACGTAAAACTCCGTACAGACAGCGCCCATAGTCAGGATCGAACCCGGATCTCTAGCGCTGTAAGGCAGCAACGCTACCGCTGGGCCATCATTGGATGTTGGATTCATCTGATCCATGTGGTATTTGGTATTTGATGCAAGCCCCTTCCAGCCCTATTCATCGCATCAACATATCTTTCTATTCCTTTCTTGCGTTTATACTCGCAAACATCTAAATTATTCAGCCTAGTCGTTCTTTGCGGCACTGAATTCCACTCGATGACTAATGGCATCTCAGGTAAATTTCTTTTCAGGTTTATTCGTGGCTGCTTCGTGCTTCCTGATATTTGGAAACAGATCTAAATGAACCCAACGAAAGCCTTTCATCTTCGTACAGCCCAATATCAGGTTGCCGCTCCGTGCTAAATCAAATTCTGGGTCTTATTAGTAAGCTGCGCCTTTCTCAGGTGTCGTTGGGCTATTAATGGTGACAATTTCACACCCTGCCATTGGATTTATGTCCTTGTCAGTATTTATATTGATGAGGTGGTTCCACAGTGATGACTCAAAGGCGCTGAGAACCGCTGCCTCACAGCGCCAGTGACCCAGGATTGATCCTGACCAGGATTGGTGCAGTCTTTGTGGAGTCTGCACGTTCTCCCTGTGACTGCGTGGGTTTTCTCTGGGCGGAAGCTCCGTCTGGTTTCCTCCCACGATCCGAAGACGTGTGGTTTTGACGGTTGATCGGCCTTAGTAAATTGGCTGTGAGGTGTGTGTGTGTGTGTCGGATATAACTCGTGAATGGGTGATCAATGGGTCTGAAGAAGGGTGTCGACACGAAACGTCAACCATTGCTTCGCCCCCTAGAGATGCTGCCTGACCCGTGGGTTTTCTTCGGGTGCTCCGGTTTTTCACTCACACTCCAAAGACGTGGAGGTTTATAAGTTTTCACCAAAGAGAGAGACACACAAAATGTTGATTTCATGTGTTTCTCTCTTTGGTGTAAACGTACAAACCTCCACGTCTTTGGCGTGTGAGTGAAAACCGGAGCACCCGGAGAAAACCCACGCGGTCACAGTGAGAACGTACAAACTCCACACAGACAAGACCCGTAGTCAGAATCGAACCCGGGTCTCTGGCGCTGTGAGGCAGCAGCTATACTGCTAGCCCTCTGTGCTGCCCCTTAACATTAGAAACGCTACGCATCGACAGGCAAGGAAGCAAGACTGAATATGAAGATCACCCATGTTGTTCAACGCTCCGTGCTGTCATTTATCAACAATGGCCAAAGCCAAATTCCTTCCTCAAGGTGTCTCGGTAACACCCAGTGTGAAATATTTACAGCAGACAGCAAATGATTTATCGTGCCTTCAACAGAACATGTTGGGCCTTCTGGAGCAATGCCATCATCGCTGGATGCTTCTCCAATTTTCTGTTTGGGAGAAAGCCTCTTTAATCTCCTTGTGATCGAGAGGCGCCCTAGGTATTGACAAGTCATTGCTTGCAGCTTTTGACTCTACCGTGCGTTTCAGAGATGAAACATTGGGTGTGGATCTGGGCAACGACCAAGTTGAGCCCTGGCTTGGCCTATTGCAATCGCAGTCAACAGATACTATGTAGTTGCATGCCAAGGGGCCGCGTGCGAAAAGGGCTGGACGCGTTTGTTTGTGCACGGCAAAAAATCACAGCACCAGAGTCCCGGGTTCGATCCCGACCATGGGTCCTGTCTGTACTGAGTTTGTACGTTCTACCCGTGACCTGCCTGGGTTTGCTCCGAGATCTTCGGTTTCCTCTCACACTCCATAGACATGCAGGTTTGTTGGATTAATTGGTGTGGCAGGAATGAAAATTGTCCCACGTGGGCGTAGGATAGTGTTAGTACACTAGCGGGGATCGCTGGTCGGTGTGGACTCGGTGGGCCACAGGGTGCTGTACCTCTAAACTAAACTAAACTACATCACGCCCACCATCGACCACCCATTTCCACACTAATCCTACACTAATCAAATTGTTATTCTCTTTGCTTTCGTAGTGTAGTGGAGCAACTGCCTCACAGCACCAGAGAACCGGGCTCGATCCTGATCTCGGGTGGTGGAGTTTGCACGTTCTCCCTGTGACTGCCTGGGTTTCCTCCGGGAGCTCCGGTTTCCTCTCACATCCCAAAGAATTGAATTGAATTGAATTTAATACATTTTATTGGCCAAGTATGTATATATACACAAGGAATTTGCCTCGGTGCTTTGCTCGCAAGTAACAACACAATATACAGTAGACAATTATAAATAAAACATTATAATTTAAACATGTGAAGAATGAAATACAATACCAGAGCAAAGGGAGGCTACAGACTTTTGGTTATTGAGTAGAGCTACCGCTCGTGGAAAAAAGCTGTTTTTATGTCTGGCTGTGGCGGCTTTGACAGTCCGGAGTCGCCTTCCAGAGGGAAGTGATTCAAAGAGTTTGTGGCCAGGGTGAGAGGGGTCAGAGATGATCTTGCCCGCTCGCTTCCTGGCCCTTGCAGTGTACAGTTCGTCGATGGGGGGAAGGTTGCAGCCAATAACCTTCTCTGCTGATCGGACGATTCGCTGCAGCCTCCGGATGCGCGGGTTTGTAGGTCAATTGACCCCTAGGGTTGACAGTAGGGAGTGGATGTGAAATTGGAATGTCACAGAACTAGTGTGAACAGGAGATCGACGGTCAGTGTGGTCTCAGTGGTGCGAAGGGCCTGTTTCAATTCTTCATATTTCAATCTATCAAACTGCTCTGATGGCTGCTTAAACCTAAGGGCCTGTCCCACTTGGGCGTCATTTGCGTTAGACATTGACACGCGAAAACCGTCTAGCAGTACGACAGTCGCGCGCCGAGTGCGCTTGAGGGCCCTGCTTTTTTTGGGAGCCATCTGTGATGTCGTTCGTACTTAGTCCAATCTCCGTGGCGAAGGGTTTTCCCAGCAAATATTTTTCAAAACTACGCGCGTTTTACACCCAGGTGGTCACGTGATGCGGCGCTCAAATGATGCGCAAATGGCGCGCCGACGGCATACGGCGGCGCATGGTTACGGACGTTTACGCACGGTGCCGCATAATACATTAGCATAGGCAATGTTCGTGTGTCACCGTGCGTAACCAAGCGTCACCACGCGCTACATGTACGCCGTCAGTACGTCAGCGTGCGCAAGGGATACGTCACGCAGGTGGCGTGTGAGGATTTTGAGCGCTGCAAAATCCTGGATACGCCACCACGCCTCACCACACGCACGTGCGCGTCACGACCAGCCAACCAATTTTTAGGACGTCGCGTAAATGACACGCAAATGACGCCCAAGTGGGACAGGCCCTTTAGGTCTTTGTGTAGGACGAGAGGTTCCCACAGACTACTACTGGACTGGCGGTTTGGAAAGTGTCAGAGAACTGACAGGCAGTCAGCTTTTCATTATTGTTTATCTTTATTTCTATTGCTTTCTTTAACTCAAGAAGGAATGGACAGGAGTGCGCGGGCAGAAAGGAACCGCAGATGATGTTTTTCTCTGGAGAAGGACACAAAATACTGGCGTAACTGAGCGGGTGAGGCAGCATCTCTGGAGAGAAGGAATGGGTGACGTTTCCGGCCGGGACCCTTCTTCGAACGGAAAGATAGTGGGGAGGTTGGGGGAGGGGTAAACTGGAGGGGTGAAAAGGCCAGAACAAATCCGGGCCGGCAACTGGTGGCCTGAGGAAGGGTGGAGGTCAGAAGGTCTGGGGAGCGCCGGTTTCCTACCACACTCCAAAGACGTGCAGGTTTGTCGGATAATGTGGCTTCGGTAAAAATTGTAACTTGTCCCGAGTGTATAGGATAGTGATAGATTGTGGGATCATAAGGTCATAAGTGATAGGAGTAGAATTAGGCCATTCGGCCCATCAAGTCTACTCCACCACTCAATCATGGCTGATCTATCTCTCCATCCTAGCCCCATTCTCCTGCCTTCTCCCCATAACCCTTGACACCCGTACAAATCAAAAATCTACCTATCTATCACAGGTGTCAGACTCCGTCTAAAGAAGGGTCCTGATCCTTTCTCTAGCTTATTACCAGCATTAGTAGGACATTATTACTTGGAGCGCAGGAGGATGAGGGATGATCTTATAGAGATATATGAAAATCATGAGGGGAATAGATAAGATGAATGTTCAGAGAATTAGTGTGCGATAGAGTTGTTACCTTACACCGCCGGAGACCCAGGTTCGATCCTGACTACGGGTGCTGCGTGTATGGAGTTTGCACGTTCTCCCCGTGACCTGCGTGGGTTTTCTCTGAGATCTTTGGTTTCCTCCCACACTCCAAAGAGGTGCAGGTTTATAGATTAATTGGCTTGGTATAAATGTAAATTGTCCGTAGTGTGTATAGGAGAGTGTTAATGTGTAATGATCGCTGGCCAGTGCGGGCTTGGTGGGTCTGTTTGTGCGCTGTATCTCTAAACTAAATTAAACCAAGTTGCATTTGAGAATATGTAATATATTGAGAATAGGTGGAAGGAGGCACAAACAAGTTTCACAAGATAGCAATCTTGGATTGGAGGGCTTGTGGTTAATTTAGTTTGGTTCTGGAGATACATCACGGAAACAGGCCCCTTGGCTTCACCGGGTCCCCACCGACCAATAGCTAATGCCGTCCTACACACACTTGGGACAATTTACATTTATACCAAGCCAATTAACCTACAAACTCGTACATCTTATGGAGCGTGGGAGGAAACTGGAGATCCTGGAGAAAACCCACGCAGGTCACGGGGAGAACGTACAAACTCCGTACAGACAGGACCCATGGTCAGGGTCGAACCCGGGACTCTGGTGCTGTGAGGCAGCAACTCTACCGCTGCGCCACCGTGCCGCCCAGTTATAAGGAGGGATTGGAGAGGCATGGCCTGTTTTTCCAGAAGTGCAGGGGGCTGAGAGATGACATGGGCTGTGTAGCCAGCGTCTGTTGTCCATGGCAGGGGTCTCTAAAGCCCCTGTCCAACTTTCCCGAGTTACTCACAAATTCTCCTGAGTTTTCCCCTTGATTCAAGCTCGGAGAATGTCCGTAGCGAGTCCATAGGAGTCTGCAGCGAGTCCGTAGGAGGCCATAGGAGGCCTTAGATATTTAGTAGCGGCTCGTAATGACAATCATAGGTATCAGGTAAGTCGGGACATTTTTCAGCATGTTGAAAAATGTCCACGAGAAAACAAAATAGCCCCGAGTATCTACGGTGGCCATTACCGTAATTCTCCGAGTTTGAATCAAGCGCCAAACTCGGGAGAATTCGTGGTAACTCGGGAAAGTGGGACAGGGGTTTAAAATGATGGGGGGGGGGGAAGGTGTGTGGGGGATTACCTAAAATTGGAGAATTCAATGTTCATAACATTGGGTTAGAAACATAGACAATAGGTGCAGGAGGAGACCATTTGGCCCTTTGAGCCAGCACCGCCATTCATGCGATCATGGCTGATTATCCACAATCAATAACCGTGCCTGCCTTCTCCCCATGTCCCTTGATTCTGCTAGCCCCGAGAGCTCTATATAACTCTCTTTTAAATTCATCTAGTGAATTGACCTCCCTCCACCGCTTTCTGTGGCAGAGAATTCCACAAATTCACAACTCTCTGGGTGATTTTTTTTTTCCTCATCTCAGTTTTAAATAGCCTCCCCTTTATTCTCAGACTGTGGCCCCCTAGTTCTGGACTCCCCCATCTTTGATAACATTTTTCCTGCATCTAGCTTGTCCAGTCCTTTTCTAATTTTATTCATTTCTATAAGATTCCCTCTCATCCTTCTAAATTCCAGTGAATACAAGCCCATTCTTTCCAATCTTTCCTCATATTACAGTCCCGCCATCCCGGGGATTAACCTCGTGAACCTACGCTGCACTGCCTCAAGAGCAAGGATGTCCTTCCTCAAATTAGGAGACCAAAGGTGCACTCAATACTCCAGATGTGGTCTCACCAGGGCCCTGTACAACTGCAGAAGGACCTCTTTACTCCGATACTCAAATCCTCTTGTTATGAAGGCCAACATGCCATTTGCTTTCTTTGTATGCTACCCAAGTGGAACATGAGCTATAATGAGTTGGAAGGAACCGCAGATACTGGTTTATACTGAAGATAGACACAAAATGATGGTTTAACCCGTCGGTTCCGTGCATTCTCTCCGGAGAATCTACCTGACTTGCTGAGTTACACCAGCATTTTGTGTCAATCTTCAGAATATGAGGTGCTGTTCCTCCAGTTTGCATGTGTTCATGAGTTCATAAGTGATAGGAGCAGAATTAGGCCATTCACCCCATCAGGTCTAGGTCATTCAATCATGTCTGATCCATCTTTCCCTCTTAACCCCATTCTCCTGCCTTCTCCTATAACACCTGACACCCGTACTAATCTATCTATCTGTTCCTTAAAAATATCCATTGACTTGGCCTCCAGAGCTTTCTGTGGCAATGAATTCCACAGATTCACCACCCTCTGACTAAAGACATTTCACCTTATCTCCTTCCTTTAATTCAGAGACTATGACCTCAGGTCCCAGACTTTCCCACTAGTGGAAACATCCTCTCTACGTCCACTGTATCCGGACCTTTCACTAATCGGCAAGCTTCTCCGGCAATGGAGGAGGCCCAGGGCAGAAAGGTCAATGTGGGAATGGGAAGGGGAGTTGGCAACCGGGAGATCCAGCAGGCCTGGGCGGGCCGAGCGCCAGTCTTCAGCGAAACAGCCGTCGTGCTCCTGCAGCCGTTTGTTTGCTGCTCGAGATTCCAGCATCTGTAGTTTCTTGCGTCTCCAATTATATTCGCAGTCAAAGTGGAATCTTGTCCACAACATCCCTGCAGGGTACACATAGTAATTAGAAAGAAAAAAGGCACCGGCAATTCTCATGTGAAGTTAGTGTCACGCAACAGTCTAAAAATATTCAAGGGTTGCTTGGTTGTGACTAAGCTAAGTGGTTATCGAACAGTGTCACAGTCAAGTCTCCAGGCGAAATGCAGTCAGCTTTCTCCACGATCATATTGTTATTATTAATTAACAACAAGCAAGTTAATACATCACCCAGATCATGCCCAACGCAACCTACGAAAAATAGTTAATTAACTGGATTAGTTACCGTCAAGTAGATGATAGCATATTTCAAAGTAATTCGAAATATGTAAGTCACTCTTTTTCAGTTTTTTTTTTTTGGAGCTTGCATGTTCTTAAAGGGAAAGGTTTCACGCAGGCATTTGTACGCCGTACTTCGAATACAGACACGCAGGAGGAATATTATCACCTCCTCAGTCGCTAGGACGGTGCAGCACTGGGTGGCACGGTGGCGCAGCGGTAGAGTTGCTGCCTCACAGCGCCAGAGACCCGGGCCCGACTCCTGACCACGGGCGCTGTCTGTACGGAGTTCGTACGTTCTCCCTGTGACCTGCGTGGCTTTTCTCCGGGTCCTCCGATTTCCTCCAACGGTCCGAAAACGTACAGGTTTTGTAGGTTAATTGGCTTCGGTAAATTGTAAATTGTCCCTAGTGTGTGTGTGTAGGATAGTGCAAAGTGTACGGGATGATCACTGGTCGGCGCGCACTCGATGGGCCGAAGGGCCTCTTGTATTACTAAAGTCTAACAGGTTAGAGAACACCATAGCTGTAATTGGACCTTTCCCATTCTTCGGTGAAGGGTAACTTCTGGTCCGCAACCCTGCCTCTGTGTTGGTCGGTTATATGTCCGTGATCATTTGGTGACTTCACACAAACATCAAGGGTGACAAACTGGTACAGGGAGTCCAGATACCACACATTGAAGAAATTCTGGACACCTACTGGCGATGCTACCTAGTAGCCAATACATTAGACTGATTATGTGTAGGAAGGAACTGCAGATGCTGGATAAAACTGAAGACAGACACAAAAAACTGGAGTAACGATGTGGGACAGGCAGCACCTCCGGAGTAAATGAATAGGTGACGTTTCTTCAGACTGAGAGTCTTGGGGCAAGGGAAACGAGAGATACATCACCGTCTCACAGTCTGAAGAAGGGTCCGCACCCGAAACGTCACCTATTCAATTTTTTTCCACAGATTCTGCCTGACCCAGCTTTTAGTGTCTATCTTCACATTTAACTGCGCCTCTGTTTATTCTCGAGGCACAAAGAACTGCAGATCCTGGAATTGTTCAGGTAAAGCGCAGAGTGCTGGAGTAACTCAGTGGGTCAGGCAGCATTTGAGGAGGGAATGGACATAGAAACATAGAAACATAGAAAATAGGTGCAGGAGTAGGCCATTCGGCCTTTCGAGCCTGCACCGCCATTCAATATGATCATGGCTGATCATCCAACTCAGTATCCTGTACCTGCCTTCTCTCCATACCCCCTGATCCCCTTAGCCACAAGGGCCACATCTAACTCCCTCTTGAATATAGCCAATGAACTGGCCTCAACTACCTTATGTGCAGAGAATTCCACAGATTTACCACTCTCTGTGTGAAAAATGTTTTTCTCATCTCAGTCCAAAAAGACTTCCCCCTTATCCTTAAACTGTAACCCCTTGTTCTGGACTTCCCCAACATCGGGAACAATCTTCCTGCATCTAGCCTGTCCAACCCCTTAAGAATTTTGTACGTTTCTAAAAGATCCCCCCCTCAATCTTCTAAATTCTAGTGAGTACAAGCCGAGTCTATCCAGTCTTACTTCATATGAAAGTCCTGACATCCCAGGAATCAGTCTGCTGAACCTTCTCTGTACTCCCTTTATGGCAAGAATGTCTTTCCTCAGATTAGGAGACCAAAACTGTTGCAATACTCCAGGTGTGGTCTCACCAAGACCCTGTACAACTGCAGTAGAACCTTCCTGCTCTTGTACTCAAATCCTTTTGCTATGAATGCCAACATACCATTCGCTTTCTTCACAGCCTGCTGCACCTGCATGCCTACTTTCAATGACTGGTGTATCATGATACCCATGTTTCGTTGCATCTCCCCTTTTCCTAATCGGCCACCATTAGTAATAGTCTACTTTCCTGTTTTTGCCATCAAAGTGGATAACCTCACATTTATCCACATTATACTGTATCTGCCATGCATTTGCCCACTCACCCAGCCTATCCAAGACACCTTGCAGCCTCCTAGCATCCTCCTCACAGCTAACACTACCCCCCAGCTTCGTGTCAACTGCAAACTTGGAGATGTTTTATTCAATTCCCTCGTCCAAATCATTAATATATATTGTAAATAGCTGGGGTCCCAGCACTGAGCCTTGCGGCACCCCACTAGTCACTGCCTGCCATTCTGAAAAGGACCCGTTTACTCCTACCCTTTGTTTCCTGTCTATCAGCCAGTTTTCTATCCACATCAATACTGAACACCCAATACTGTGTGCTTTAAGTTTGCATACTAATCTCTTATGTGGGACCTTGTCAAAAGCCTTCTGAAAGTTCTGATATAACACATCCACTGGTTCTCCCTTATCCACTCTACTAGTTACATCCTCAAAAAATTCAATAAGATTCGTCAGACATGATTTACCTTTCATAAATCCATGCTGACTTTGTCCAATGATTTCACCACTTTCCAAATGTGCTGCTATCCCATCTTTAATAACTGACTCTAGCAATTGCCCCACTACCGATGTTAGACTAACTGGTCAGTAATTCCCTGTTTTCTCTCTACCTCCCTTTTTAAAAAGTGGGGTTACATTAGCTACCCTCCAATCCTCAGGAACTACTCCAGAATCTAAAGAGTTTTGAAAAATTATCACTAAGGCATCCACTATTTCTGGGGCTACTTCCTTGAGTACCCTGGGATGCAGCCTATCTGGCCCTGGGGATTTATCGGCCTTTAATCCATTCAATTTACCTAACACCACTTCCCGGCTAACCTGGATTTCACTCAGTTCCTCCATCTCATTTGACCCCCGGTCCCCTGCTATTTCTGGCAGATTATTTGTCTTCCTTAGTGAAGACAGAACCAAAGTAGTTATTCAATTGGTCTGCCATGTCCTTGTTCCCCATGATCAATTCACCTGTTTCTGACTGCAAGGGGCCTACATTTGTTTTAACTAATCTTTTTCTCTTCATATATCTTCACAAATCAGTTTTTATGTTCCCTGCCAGTTTTCTTTCATAATCTATTTTCCCTTTCCTAATTAAGCCCTTTGTCCTCCTCTGCTGGACTCTGAATTTCTCCCAGTCCTCTGGTAGGCTGCTTTTTCTGGCTAATTTGTATGCTTCATCTTTTGTTTTGATACTATCTCTGATTTCCCTTGTTATCCACGGATGCACTACCTTCCCTGATTTATTCTGTGCCAAACTGGGATGAACAACTGGGTAGTTCATCCATGCAGTCTTTAAATGCCTTCCATTGCCTATCCACCGTCAACCCTTTAAGAATCAATTGCCAGTCTATCTTGGCCAATTCACATCTCATACCCTCAAAGTTACCTTTCTTTAAGTTCAGAACCCTTGTTTCTGAATTAATTATGTCACTCTCCATCCTAATGAAAAACTCAACCATATTATGGTCACTCTTGCCCAAGGGGCCACGCACAACAAGACTGCTAACTAACCCTCCTCATTACTCAATACCCAGTCTAGAATAGCCTGCTCTCTCGTTGGTTCCTCTACTTGTTGGATTAGAAAACTATCCCACATACATTCCAAGAAATCCTCTTCCTCAGCACCCCTGCCCATTTGATTCACCCAATCTATATGTAGATTGAAGTCACCCATTATAACTGTTTTACCTTTGTTGCATGCATTTCTAATTTCCTGTTTGATGCCATCCCCAACTCCACTACTACTGTTAGGTGGCCTGTACACAACTCCCACTAGCGTTTTCTGCCCCTTAGTGTTTCGCAGCTCTACCCATATTGATTCCACATCCTCCAAGCTAATGTCCTTCCTTTCTATTGCGTTAATCTCCTCTCTAACCAGCAATGCTACACCACCTCCTTTTCCTTTCTATCCCTCCTGAATATTGAATATTCCTGGATGTTAAGCACCCGGCCTTGGTCACTCGGGAGCTATGTCTTCGAGATCCCAACTATATCATATTCATTTTGGGTCGGATTTGGTTCGGAACTCTTCTTCAGACTGGAGAGGGGTCCTGACCCGAAACATAACCTGTCCATTCCCTCCACTGATGCTGCCCAACCCACTGCGTTAATCCAGCTCTTTGTGCTTTACTCTGTTTTACTCTTCTTAGTTTATTCTGGCCAATGATAATCCCTTAATCCACACCATTGAAGCAGAACATTGAAATCGCTCCCTGACTCTTCGTCACCCATTCCTTTTCTCCAGAAATGCTCATAACTTCATAAGTGATCTGAACAGAATTAGGCCATTCGGCCTATCAAGTCTACTCTGCCATTCAATCATGGCTGATCTATCTTTCCCTCTCAACCCCATTCTCCTGCCTTCTCCCCATGACTCCCGTACTAATCGTGAATCTAACTATCACTACCTTAAAAATATCCATTGACTTTGGACTCCACAGCCTCCATAGCCAAGATGCTGCCTGCCCCGCTGAGTTACTCCAGCACTTTGTGTCTAACTTCGGTGTAAACCAGCATCTGCAGTTCCTTCTTGCACTCATTGAAATAATTTATCTGTTCATTTTCGGTTTCCTTTTACTCAGAATATGCTACGTAGAAAAAGGTTCACCATTTTACACTTCAATCGCTTACCTTGCCGGAGATACGATTGTTTTCCAGATCTTATCTCCGGTCGCTCTGCGGCCTAACATCGTGGAGCTGGAGGCCTCGCTCGCGATTGACTTTGAGCCCCACCGCGGGGACGTGGACTTACCCTCAGAGCCGATCCCTTGCCTGGGATCGATGCTCCAACCGTGGCCTACAGACTTTAACATCCAGGAGCTCGCAGTCTCGGGTTGAGAGCGAAGTCGGGAGCTCCAAACGATGGAGAAGGTTTCAACCAGCACCGACCCGGGGTCAGATCGCCCGGCGTGGTGGAGCTGAGATTCCCCCCCCCGATGCGGGAGTTCGATCGCCCCGACGCGGATGGCTCGAGGCTGACAGCGGGTGACCAAAGAAGGGAAGAGATTGAACTTTATTTTTCGCCTTCCATCACAGTGAGGAATGTGGAGGAGTCACTGTGGTGGATGTTTATGTACCAGAATTATTTTTTAGAATATGGTCTCCATTTATTGAATTCTTGAAAAGGTGAATTGGTTTAACACAAGATCAGCGTTGAAGCCTGAGTTTGGGATTGGATGAATAGTTACCCTTAACATCTCCTGGATCTATCTCCACAATTTTGTTATTTGTAATTTATTTTTTAGTCTTCTTTTTCTCTTTATTAGATTATAGTTTCTTTTATCTTTTTCTCCCTTTATCTTTATTCTTTAAAAAAAAAAAAAAAAAAAAAAATAAAGCTTTGTAAGAACTCTGTAATTAAATTGTCGCTTACTATTATTGGTATACATGCTTCTAATAAGAATATAAAAAGTCTGTTGCATTTTATTGGTATGACTGTATGGCAAATCAAATTCCTCGTATGTTACAAAACATACTTGGCTAATAAAGTATGATTATGATTATGATTATGAAAAGTGCTTAAAGAATTGAGCTTGCGAATGGACTATAAGAATGCAAGTTTTTTACCTTTGCGAATCATCGGATAATAATAAGTCGAATCCCGTCCTGATTTTTTTCTTACCCTCCCTAGCCTAGAGGTTCTGAGTACAATTGTGGCTGGTTAATTATTGCCCTGCCTGTGATCTGATAGTTCAGACTGTGAGTTAAAGTTGATCTGGGTGGCTTAGCACTGTGATGTACTCGCCCACCGATTTGATTGAGTGAGTTTAACCTGTTTTGCAGGCACACAGCCATAGTGTGATCATCTCATACACTATCTTTGTTTGGTTTAGTTTGGAGATACAGCACGGAAACAGGCCCTTCGGCCCACCGGGTCCACGCTGACCGGAGATCCCCGCACGTTAACATTAGGGACAATTTACAATTATACCAAGCCAGTTAACCTACAAACCTGTACTTCTTTGGAGTGTGGGTGGAAACCGAAGATCTCGGAGAAAACCCACGCAGGTCACGGGGAGAACGTACAGACAAGTACCCGTAGTCGGGATCGAACCCGCGTCTCTGGCGCTGTTCACATTGCAATCCAGCTTTGTATCATCTGCGATTTATAGTTATCTTTCTGGTTGGATCGGTGATTGGCTCATTGTTAACATCTGCATATAAGGAAAATGGAAGGTAGACACAAAACGCTGGAGTGACTCAGCGGGACGGGCAGCAACTCCGGAGAGAAGGACTGGGCGACGTTTCCGGTCGAGACCCTTTTTCAAACTGATGTTAGGGGAGTGGGCGGGACAAAGATAGAATTTAGTCGGAGACAGTTCGACAGAGAAGGGCCGGCAGGGTGGTGCAGGGGTAGGGTTGCTGCCTCACAGCGCCAGGGACCCAGGTTCGATCCTGCCCACGGGTGCTGTCTGTGGATAGTTTGTACGTTCGCCCTGTGACCACGTGGGATTTCTCCGGCTGCCCCGGTTTCCCCCCACACTCCAAAGGCGGACAGGTTTGTAGGTTGATTGGCTAAAGGTTGTAACTTGTTCCTAGTGAGTGGGATGATGCTAGTGTATGGGGTGATCGACAGTAGGCGGGGACTTGATGGGCGAAAGGGCCCGTTTCCGTGCTCGATCTGAAAAATCCAAAGTCTAAAACCTGAAGTAGGGACCCGACCCAAAACGTTGCCGATACATTCCTCCACAGAAGCCGCCTAACCTGCTTGCACTTTGTGATTGGCTCAATGTGACTTCCAACATTTGCAGTTTCCTGTGTCTCCTTTAACAAAGTTTCCTAAATGCCCGGAGCTCTTGCACAGACTTGGATTGTTTTCTTTGGTACATCAGAGGCGGAATGGTGGAGAAGACTCGATGGGCCGAATGACCGAGCTCCGCTCCTATGTCAGTGTATGTATTCCTATAGATTCTGGAGAGTCAAAAGAGCACTCGGAACAACATAGAAACATAGAAACATAGAAATTAGGTGCAGGAGCAGGCCATTCGGCCCTTCGAGCCTGCACCGCCATTCAATATGATCATGGCTGATCATCCAACTCAGTATCCTGTACCTGCCTTCTCTCCATACCCTCTGATCCCTTCGGCCACAAGGGCCACATCCAACTCCCTCTTAAATATGGCCAATGAACTGGCCTCAACTACCCTCTGTGGCAGAGAATTCCACAGATTCACCACTCTCTGTGTGAAAAACGATTTTCTCATCTCGGTCCTAAAAGACTTCCCCTTTATCCTTAAACTGTGACCCCTTGTCCTGGACTTCCCCAACATCAGGAACAATCTTCCTGCATCAAGCCTGTCCAACCCTTTAAGAATTTTGTAAGTCTCTATGAGATCACCCCTCAATCTTCTAAATTCCAGCGAGTACAAGCCGAGTCTATCCAGTCTTTCTTCATATGGAGGTCGTGCCATCCCAGGAATCAGTCTGGTGAACCTTCTCTGTACTCTCTCTTTGGGAAGAATGTCTTTCCTCAGATTAGAAGACCAAAACTGTACGCAATACTCCAGGTGTGGCCTCACCAAGGCCCTGTACAACAACTGGCTCCTCTCCCTGCGCTGTAGAACGGAGCAGTTCAGGAGATCCTTCACCCCTGCAGCCATTAGATTGTATAATACGGAGCACTAGACTTTAGGGGGTTGCGTTTTTGCATTTTTGCTTTTTTTAAAAATTGTTAATTATTGGTCTTTGTAAATATTTATCGCTCTCAAGTACCGTCCACATTGTATTTTATGTATTTTTCTGTCTGCTTCCGTTTTGAATGTGTGGATTTGTTGGTTGGGGGCTTCTGGATATCTGAATTTCCCTGAGGGGATAAATAAATAATTTATTATTATTATTATTATTATTGTTATTATTGTCTTAAGGTCTAAATACGTGCAAAAATGTGATTGCTCCACAGTTGCAAACTAATAAATGAATACTCTCTCACAGCTCATGGTAATTTGTGGTTATAGACACCAGCAGCATATCATTGTAGCTCTGTCTCCAATTAAAAGTGTGCGACACTAATGATGAAATAAATCCTCTTGTTTTATCGAGACACAAGAGACTGTAGATGCTGGAATCTTGAGCAAAGCACAAAGTGCTGGCGGAACTCAACTGTAGGTCAGGCAGCATCTGTGGAGGGAATGCGCAGGTAATTTGAGGAAGGACATTCTTGCTATTGAGGGAGTGCAGCGTAGGTTTACAAGGTTAATTCCCGGGATGGCGGGACTGTCATATGCTGAGAGAATGGAGCAGCTGGGCTTGTACACTCTGGAGTTTAGAAGGATGAGAGGGGATCTTATTGAAACATATAAGGGTTTGGACACGCTAGAGGCAGGAAACATGTTCATGATGTTGGGGGAGTCCAGAACCAGGAGCCACAGTTTAAGAATAAGGGGTAAGCCATTTAGAACGGAGATGAGGAAACACTTTTTCGCACAGAGAGTTGTGAGTCTGTGAAATTCTCTGCCTCAGAGGGCGGTGGAGGCCGGTTCTCCGGATGCTTTCAAGAGAGCGCTAGATAGGGCTCTTAAAAATAGCGGAGTCGGGGGATATGGGGAGAAGGCAGGAACGGGGTACTGATTGGGGAAGATCAGCCATGATCACATTGAATGGCCTACTCCTGCACCTATTGTCTATTGTCTATTGTGACATTTTGGATTGTGACCCTTCTTCAATCTAAAGAAACAGACGGAAAACATCATCCATCTTCCCTTTCCTGATGTTGACTGACCCGCTGAGTTACTCCGACGCTCTAAGGGCCTGTCCCACTTGGCGATTTTCTCGGCGACTGCCGGCGTCATTGACGGACGTATCAGGGTCGTCGAAAGATTTTGAACATTTCAAAATCCAGCGGCGCCAAAATAAATCTCGCGACACTTGAGTAAACACCGCGCGTCAATACGCCATCGCGTTGCGTCATGTCGCAAAACGACCTTTTCGCTGACCTGACACATCAGTCAATGATGCCGGCAGTTGCCGAAAAATTCCCCAAATGGGACAGGCCCTTTATGTTTTCCTACAGTTTTATCAGTTGCTGTAAATCAAAAAAAAATTCTACACATTGAATGTGTTTGTACTGGGTTGTGCATTTATTTTGTCACTCACTTTAACATCCTTTTTCCTGTTTATCTTTCTACACCAGTATTTGGTCCTGCATTTGGAACGGCAGCTTGAAGAAATGATTGAATCCCACTACCCATATAAATGCAGTGATATGCATGTGTGCGTGTGTGATCATTTTACAAAGAAAGGAATGCTACAGGCAGCAAGTCCAGGAGGGAACAGGTAGCAGTCTTTATTTTTAAGGGCCTGTCCCACTGTACGAGGTAATTCAAGAGCTCTCCCGAGTTTATATAAAAATCAAACTCGTGGTAAGCACGTAGAATGTACGTAGCGGGTACGTTGGAGCTCGGGGACGTCTCTTAGCGGCTCGTAACGCTAACGGCAAGTACTCGGGAAACGCGATAAGCTCGTGAAGACTCGTGAAGATTTTTCAAGAGAGTCCCGAGTACCTACGAGCGGCTATTACCGTAATTCTCCGAGTTCGAATCAGGGGAATCTCTTGAATTGGCTCGTACAGTGGGACAGGCCCTTTAGGCTTAGTTAAATTGATAGTCATATAGTCATACAGCATGGAAACAGGCCCTTTGGCTAACATGTCCCAGCTACGCCAGTCCCACCTGCCCGCGTTTGGTCCATATCCCTCCAAACCTGTCCTATCTATATACCTGTCCAACAGTTTGGATAGTCCCTGCCTCAACTGCCTCCTCCGGCAGCTTGCTCCATACACCCACCACCCTTTGTGTGAACAAGTTACTCCTCTGATTCCTATTAAGTCTTTCCCCCCCTCACCTTAAACCTATGCCCTCTGGTCCTTGATTCACCCACTCTGGGCAAGAGACTCTGTGCATTTAGCAAGAGGATCTGTGCACCTACGGAGACTCAGAACAGATCAGCCATTTGCCATTTCACTCAGTTCTCCTAAGATGTTGGCACCGGGAATGGCACGTGTAAACCGCCGATGTAATTGCGGACAATGACTTCCTGTTCTAAGTACTTCTTACGGGCAGAAGCTTCCCATTCCAAATATTAGTTCCACGGTTTTTGTTGGCCTTCGCTCTGTGAAGCAGGAGTCTGCAAAAGGAAATTCCTTTTCACGTTTATGTGAAGGAACTAAACTGACTGTACTGACCTTCAAAGACAGTACAGTCAGTATCAATGGATTCCAGCGGTGCGGGTTCTGATCCTTGCACCGACTCTCAACGGTGACCTATTCCCGAAAAGCTGGTCGTGTACTAAATGAGCGCACTGCGTACAGACACAAAATGCTGGAGCAACTCAGCGGGACGGGCAGCGTCTCTGGAGAGAAGGAGTGGGCGACGTTTCCGGGTCGAGACCCTTCTTCAGATTGAGAGTCGGGGGAGCGGGAGATAGTTAGATATGGAAGTGTAAGGTGTGAAAACAGGACAAAGGGGAATGGAGATCAAGGACAATGTAGAATAGATGGTTGTTAGCTGGGAGAAGGCAACAGCTAAGCGAACAGAGATAAAGTGTGGTTGGGGACAGTCAGACTGGACGGAGAACTGGGAAGGGGGAGGGGATTGGAGAGAGAGGGAAAGTAAGGGTTACTTGAAGTTAGAGAGGTCAATGTTCATACCTCTGGGGTGTAAACTGCCCAAGCAAAATATGCGGTGCTGTTCCTCCAATTTGTGCTGGGCCTCACCCTGACAACGGAGGAGGTTTAGTTGTCCCACGACATTACCATGAAATACTTTTTTTTAATCTGCGAAATCAACCAAAGCTTTATTGGTTATAGAGACAAAGTGCTGGAGTAACTTAGTGGGGCAGGCAGCATCTTTAATTTAGTTAGTTTATTGTCACATGGACCGAGGTACAGTGAAAAGCCTTTGTTGCGTGCAGAGAGAGGGTCCAGAGGAGAGCTAGGAAAATGATCCCGGGATGATTGAGTGAATGTTTGAGGAGTGTATGATGGCTTTGGACCTGTGAACGACGGAGTATATAAAGAAGAGGAGGATCTCATTGAAACTTAGCGAATAGCGAATAGCCTAAATAGAGTGGATGTGGAGAGGATGTTTCCACTAGTGGGAGAGTCAAGGATCAGAGCGCAAAACCTCAGAATAAAAGGACATGAATGGAGATCAGGAGGAATTTCTTTAGCAAGAAGGTGATGAATCTAGGGTTGCCAACTGTCCCGTATTAGCCGGGACATCCCATAAATTGGGCTAAATCGGCTTGTCCCATACGGGACTGCCCTTGTTCCGTATTTGACTGCTACTACTCGGGTTGAGGGGACTGTCGGGTCGGAACACCGCGTCCGGCCCCGCCTCACCCTTCCTGACGCAGTGCAGCCCATGGAGT
Source organism: Okamejei kenojei (assembly GCA_035221665.1). Taxonomy (NCBI): domain Eukaryota; kingdom Metazoa; phylum Chordata; class Chondrichthyes; order Rajiformes; family Rajidae; genus Okamejei; species Okamejei kenojei. The sequence goes on from CM069138.1 coordinate 11,295,918, forward strand.
GCAGCAGCAGCAGCAGCAGCGCCTCGCCCGTGGTCCCGTCGGCCGGCAGCCCGGCCAGCTGTCCGACCTTCGGGCCTTCGCTTACTGCCGACACCATCACCACCCCTCTTTCTAATGGCCGACCATCGGTTCATGAGTTGGACGGGGCGCTGGACGTTGCGTGCGTCGTGGCGCGGCCCGGGCCAAAACTCCTCGGCTGGCCCGCCGGCTGGGCTTTGCGTGCAGTCCAGCACCCGGGGCCAACTCATCATTCACCCAGCCACGGCCGAGCCGGTCAACGAATTGGCGTCGGGAATTTGTCCCTTATTTTGACCTTTTGTCCCTTATTCTGGAGTGAGAAAGTTGGCGACCCTTGGTGAATCTGTGGAATTCATTTGCCACAGACAGTGGTGGAGGCCAATATGGCAGGTTCAAAGGGGAGAATGATATGTTCTAGATTAGTAGAGGTGTCAAAGGTCAAGGGAGAAGGCAGGAGAATGGGGTTGAAATGGAAAAATAGATCGACTGGTGGAGGCGACTTGATTGGCTGAATGGCCTAAATCTGCTCCTATGTGTTATGGCCTTATGATCTTAAGTTCAATTAATAGGGTAATGAGTTTGGTAATAAGGATATATCAAATATTTATTTATGTTTCAATTTTACACACAATTTTCTTTACATGGATGATTGCGCAGGTAAAATATCAAGAGTTTTGGCAGCATGGTAGGAAACATTGCAGATAACAAATATTATTACATTTATTTTCTTCGGTCTGCCAAGTCCAATAGTGGGCGGCACGGTGGCACAGCGGAAGAGTTGCTGCCTCACAGCGCCAGAGACCCGAGTTTGATCCTGACTATGGGTGATCTCTGTATGGAGCTTGTAAGTTCTTCCCGTGGCCCGCGAGGGGTTTTCTCCGAGATCTTCGGATTCCTCCCACACTCCAAAGGCGTACAGGTTCCTAGGCTAATTGGCTTGGTGCAATTGTAAAAATTGTCCCCAGTGTGCGTAGGATAGTGTTCGTGTGCGGGGATCGCTGGTCGGTGCGGACTCTGTGGGCCGGAGCGCCTGTTTCCGTGCTCTGCCTCTAAACTTAATATGGCGGTGTATTGTAGCTAGGTTGGTAGGACTGAATTTGAAACTCATTTTAGCCTGATGGACCTTTGCTTTGGGCTTCCCCCAGAATCTGCTGATCTTGGCTGGGACAGCCAGGAGCTCTGCCAAACTGGCTTCCTCCCCGACAGGAGGAAAGGAGGCAGAATGAGCCCCGTCAACGAAAGCCCGGCTTAAAAAATAAGTTGCGCCCTGAAGCCAAATAAGGGACTTGCGATGGGCACGAAGACAGCTGCGGTCTCCCCCACTCACACTGAGTCACAGCCCAGGCTAAAGTCAGGCCAAAGCGATTGGAATTTGCTGATAGGTTTAATTGCACCAAAAACCAGGGGTGGAAAGATAGTTAGTCATGTGGAGTGCTTTCCCAGCGAACCTGATCCAGGGAGGCTCACAAAAGGCGAGCCTCCCTGGAACATCAGGATATATTTATAAACACACAAACATTCAAAGTACACAAACACACTGGGATAGTTTGTGGCTTTGTGTGACAGGACGAAAATAGTCATAACCACACGACCGACGGTTTTACAAATCTCCAGCTATGTCATCTTCATTTAGCTTCATAGAGTCATAGAATGATACAGCGCGGAAACAGGCCCTACTTGACCACACCGGCCAACATGTCCCAGCTACACTAGTCCCACCTGCCTGCGTTTGGTCCATATCCCTCCAAACCTGTCCTATCCATGTACCTGTCTAACTGTTTCTTAAACATTGGGATAGTCCCAGCCTCAACTACCTCCTCTGGCATCTTGTTCCATACACCCACCACCCATTGTGTGAAAAAGTCACCCCTTAGATTCCTATTAAATCTTTTCCCCTTCACCTTAAACTTATGTCCCCTGGTCCTCGATTCCCCTACTCTGGGCAAGAGACTCTGTGCATCTACCCGATCTATTCCTCTCATGATTTTATACCCTGGGGATTCAATACAGATAAAAATTGGGAGCTGTTGAATTGGCTGCCTAATTATATTAGGGGAAGTCATTTAGAACGGAGACGAGGAAACATTTTTTCTCACAGAGTGTTGTGAGTTTATGGAATTCTCTGCCTCAGAGGGCGGTGGAGGCCGGCTCTCTGGATACTTTCAAGAGAGAGCTATATAGGGCTCTTAAAGATAGCGGAGTCAGGGGATATGGGGAGAAGGCAGGAACAGGGTACTGATTGGGAATGATCACGGTGAATGGCGGTGCTGGCTCGAAGGGCCGAATGACGTACTCCTGCACCTGTTGTCTATTGTCTATTGAATTGGATTGAATTGAATTGAATACTTTATTGTCAGATGTGACAACTCACTGTGAAATTCTTTGCTTGCCCAAGGTATGCAAATAGACGCCACATAAAGTCACAAAATATCCCGCTTCAGGGTCACCCTCGTTCTCACCCCCCCCCCCCCCATGGTGGTTCCCCCCCACCCCGGGTCCTCCTTTACAGTCACGTTATAATTACGAAATAATCTCATCAGTGTTATGCTTGAGTTAAAGATCTTTAAGGGGTAGTCTCACTTGGGCGACCTAATCCGCAAGTTAAGAAGAGTGCCTTCGACCTTCAAGCTCGAGGGTGCTCGCCTGGAAAGCCTCGAGCTGGATCGACCGTCCGCATTGAATCCGCGAGCTGGATCGACTGACCGCACACACACACACACAAACACATCTTCCAGGCGGGGGCCAGGGAAAGCGGGGCAACGCTATCTGCGCGATGAAGAGGAGGGTGAACGGCTGCCACAGTGTACGGTAAGTCCTTTAGAGAGCGCCCCGGGGTTGGGGGGGGGAAGGGGAGAGAAGGAGGGGAGAAGGGGAGAGAGGGGGGGTGGGGGCGGAGAAGGTGTGGAGACACTTTTAAGAAGTACAATAAAGTTTAGCGGGCATTTTACCTACCGGTACATTTTCCTTGGCCCTGAAAACTCCAATGATCCAATCAAAATGCCCGGTTGGCGAAGGAGATTGTCTACGGCTGCCCTCGACCCCCCTCCACTGCACCACGAGTCAAAAAAAACATGCCGACCAAATTTTACTCGAGCATGAAGGAGAGTTCCAGCGACCTCATAGGACCTCCTAGGACCACGTGTCGACCATGCTGCGAGTTTGAAGGTCAAAGACACTCTTGTAAACTCACAGATTAGGTCACCCAAGTGGGACAGCCCGTTTACGAGGAGCGTCAACAGTGTTACCAAGGTTCAGCTCTTGGATGGCACGGTAGAGTTGCTGCCTTACAGCGCCAGAAAACCCGTGTTCTATCCTGACTACGGGCGCTGTCTGTACGGAGTTTGTACCTTCTCCCTGTGACCGGGTGCGTTTGCCAACAGGCGCTCCGGTTTCCTCCCGCACTCCAAAGATCGTACAGGTTTGTAGGTTAATTTGTGTTTGGTAAAAATTGTAAGTTGTCCCCAGCTGTGACCACTGCCCAGTCCGTCACCGGCTCTGACCTCCCCTCCGACGAAGGGATCTACCGGTCGTCGCTGCCTCAAAAAGACAGCCAAAATCATCAAGGACCCACACCACCCTGGCCACACACTCATCTCACCACTGCCACCGGGAAGAAGGTACAGGAGCCTGAAAACTGTAACGTCCAGGTTCAGGAACAGCTTCTTCCCCACAGCCATCAGGCTATTAAACACTACAACAAATAAGCTCTGAGCTCTGAACTGCAAAAGACTATATTATTATTGCACTATATTTGTTATTTATTGAACTTTTTATTTGTTACTCTCTTCCTCCGTTATGTACTATGTTTACATATTCACATATTCTGTTGCGCTGCAGCGAGTAAGGATTTCATCGTCACATCCGGGACATACGACAATAAAACACTCTTGACTCTTGACTCCCTAGCGCGTAGGATAGAGCCATTGTACAGGGATCGCTGGCCGGCGGGGAATTGGTGGGCCAAAGGGCCCGTTTCCGCACTGTGTATCGCTAAATCTCTAAAGCCCCTGAAGCTGGTGTGCGCGCCGACCGACGGACGAGGACGGACCGCGTGGGGTGAGGGCGCCGCTGCCGGGGGAAGGAACGAAGGAGGACCCGGCGTTTGGGGGACCGCTGTGAGGGCGGCGGGGTGGAGGAGAACAAAGGGGGACCTGGCACGGATATCTAATTACTTTGTCCGCACCCTTACGTGGCCACTATTTGCATACCTTGGGCATGCAAGCAAGGATTTGCACTGTAACTTGTCACATGTGACAATAAAGTATTTAGCCAGTCATTCATTCATTTAGGAACTAACTAAAAAGGAGATGTCATACAACAAGGCAGCAGAGAAGACAAGGGATGTCTGAAGAAGGGTCTCGATCCAAAACATCACCTATCCCTTTTCTCCAGAGATGACCTGCTGAGCTACAGCTTTTTGTGTCTATCTAAAGGATTCTAATCAGTGCACTAAACTTAACGACAAACGGCAGTTTTTTTTGTCGGTCGAGTCCTCAAAGGGTCTGTCGCCCACCAGTTCAGTGCTGATAACTTAAGTGACTCCTTATGCTTATTTATAAAGACATTCTCAAGAGCAGAGATAACACTCGTCACGCAAACTGTAGCTTGCGCCAAATTGCAGCAACCTGTTTTTTGTTAAGGAGTCACGATGGCCAATTCCATGTTTGACAAGTATTTACAAGCAAGGCTAGGAGTGAGTCAACATGTTGGTTTGGCATGCTAATGCTATCCATGTTCCCTTCTCACCGAAATAGACGAACACACCAATGGAAGAATTTCCACACTCAGTTCAGGGTGCAGATTGCCCTGTTTAGTTTAGAGATACAGTGGATATTTTTAAGGCAGGGATAGATAGATTCTTCATTAATACCGGTTTAAAGCAACTGGTGGAAGTCTTAGAGGTGACGTGGAACATAGAACATAGAACAGTACAGCAGAGGAAACAGGCCATTCGGCCCACAACGTCTGTGCCGACACGAATGCCAAGACCAACTCTTATCCTGCCTATACATAATCCATATCCTTCCATTCCCTGCATATCTATGTTCCTATTCGGGTGTCAGGGGTTATGGGGAGAAGGCAGGAAATGGGTTTTGGTGGGAGAGATTGAATGCTGAGTAGACTTGATGGGTCGAATGGCCTAATTCTACTATCGCTTCTGACCTTATGACCTTATACAGAGCGGAAACAGGCCCTTCGGCCCACCGAGTCCGTGCCCAGTGATTCCCCGTAAACTTGCACTGTCCTACACACAAGGCACAATTCACATTTGTACCAAAGACAATTAACCTACAAACCTGCACCTCTTAGGAGTGTGGGAGGAAACCGGAGCACCCGGAGTAAACCCACGCAGGTCACGGGGAGAACGTACAAACTCCGTACAGACAAGCACCCGTAGTCGGGATCGAACCCGGGGCTCTGGCGCTGTGAGGCAGCAACTCTACCGCTGCGCCCCCGTGCCACCCATAAGTAATCTTATAGGATTTCATCCTTCATGGACGGTCTCTCAGGTGCAGACAGACAGTGGCAGTGGGATGTTTTTTAGCAGAAATTAATAAGTAAACATCACGACTACTCATAATTTCCACCATGTTGCCATTTTCCCTTGTGGACGTTATAATATATATAGGCAACTTATGTTTAATAAGTATTTTTTAAATTTATTAAATGCGCAGTGTTTTATCCTGTTACCATTTCGGGCACAAGGCAAAATTACATTCTTTCCACGGCAGACTTACAAGTGCTGTTTTTGGCTCAGGTTCCCCACTGTTCTGGATAGAACATGATGATACTACACATGTCAGAACATCATACAAGTCAAAGATAACAAAGACACAAATAATATTTTTTTTTAAAAGCGCCTCGCAGTGTCTGCTTTAATCCAACCGACAATAAACTGGAGATGGACACAAAATGCCGGAGTAACTCAGCGGGACAGGCGGCATCTCTGGAGAGAACGATGGGCGACGTTTCGGGTCGAGACCCTCCTTCAAACTGAGAGTCAGGGGAGAGGGGAGACGAGAGATACGAAGGGTTATGGTGCGAAAACGACTGATCAAAGCAGACGATGAACAAGGGGATGTAGATTGGTTCATTGTGACTAGACCCGAAACGTCACCCGTTCCTTCTCTCCAGAGATGCTGCCTGTCCCGCTGAGTTACTCCAGCATTTTGTGTCTATCTTTGGTTTAAACCACCACCTGCAGTTTCTCCCCACGTCAACGGGTGGCGCCGCGCGCGGCAGCCTCACCAGCAGTCAGTCTGTCATTTCACCCTTTTGTTATTTTTTAGTGTGTTAAAAATATGTTTTATAAGGTTTCTTAGTCTTTTTTATGTGGGGGATGGGGGATGGGGGGGGGGGGGGGAGGTAAGAGGAGAAAGTTTCCCCAGTCACTTCCTTCTTGCGTCGAAGATGCCATCCGGTTCGACATCCGTAGGTGCCCGCCCTAAACGGCGCTTTTGAGCCCCAGTCACTTCCTGGTCGAGGATGCGTCTTTTCTCCGAGTTGCGTCTTCGCCCCTCCCTCGCGGATTGCCTACCAACTGGATTGGCGCGGCCTTTCCTGCCGGAGACCGGCCAGAGCTTTAGCGGCGGCGCAGCACTGAACCCCATCGCGGGGCGGGCGATGCCTCACCGGGGATCGCCGTGTTGGAGCTCCGTCCGGAGTGTTGGAGGCCGACTTTTAACACGGTGGAGCTGCGGTTTGTGGAGCTTCCAGCCGTGGGCAGCGCTGACTTCAACATCGCCGAGTCCTGGGACCCCTTTCCGGGGGGGGTCGCCGGTGTTGAATCTCCGCCCAGCTCGGCCTGTGGACTTGGGGAGCCGCGGTCCTCCGGTAAGAAGCGGCCGATTCGGAAAATCCAAGCCGCTGAGCGTGTTCTTCCGTTCCGATGCCGGAGGTTTCGATCATCCCGGCGAGAGGGCCTGAAACATCGGGCTGCCCGTAGCGTAGCGTAGAGGGTTCTGAGGCCCCGACCACGGGTGAACAAAGAGGAAGATGACTGAACTTTATTGACTTCCCTCGCAGTGGGAACGTTGATCCCGCTGTGGGGGGGTGTTTATGTTAAATCCTATAAGGTGTTGTCATCTTTTATTTGTACGGCTGCATGGTGACTCAAATCTCACGGTCCCAATTGGTGCATGTCACAATAAATGTAACTTGCACTTGAACCATGAATTCATGCCGTGTTTTTCCCCGCACTGTCAAACCTGGCTCACCTTTGACCGTGGCGATGTTGGTAGTTCTTGTTAAAGTCCTTCCAATCGAAACTGCTGTGAATCACTCCGTTTGAAACGTTCCTCACACAGAATTAACGTTTGGTTTTGGTGACTGTGTCCAAGGATGGAAACCATAGACCGGGGCTACACAGAAGTTCAAACATGTATCCCAGTATGGTCATTTTAGGTTCAATAATAGTTGGCTTACAAAAGTACAGAATGTCCCTTGGAACGTTTGGCCTTTCGCAACATTTATTTTCCATCCTTATGACAGGAGTTGACAGAAATCCTGCTGTTCGCGAAATCCCAGAGGAAATGGTCGATTCTTTGTTTGGCCGTTAAACCTTTCAAGAAACTAAAGGTGGAGCAATGGTAGAGTTACCACCTCACAGCTCACAGGTTCGATCCTGACCACAGGTGCTGTCTGTATGGAGTTTGTACTTTCGCCCGGTGCTCCGGTTTCCTCCCACACTCCAAAGGCGTGCAGGTTTTTAAGAATAAGGAGCAAGCCATTCAGAACGGAGACGAGGAAACACTTTTTCTCACAGAGAGTGGTGAGTCTGTGGAATTCTCTGCCTCAGAAGGCGGTGGAGGCAGGTTCTCTGGATGCGTTCAAGAGAGAGCTAGATAGGGCTCTTAAAAATAGCGGAGTCAGGGGATATGGGGAGAAGGCAGGAACGGGGTACTGATTGGGGATGATCAGCCATGATCACATTGAATGGCGGTGCTGGCTCAAAGGGCCAAATGGCCTACTCCTGCACCTATTGTCTATTGTCTATTGTCTATTGTCTATTATTTGTAGGTTAATTGGCTTGGCGCAATTGTAAATTGTCCCTAGCATGTAAAGGATAGTGTTAGTGTGCAGGGATCGCTGGTCGGCACGGACTCGGTGGGCTGAAGAGCCTGCTTCCTCTCTGTATCTCTAAACCAAACTAAACTAAAGCTATTAAAACTACAAGGTAAGATGACCTTAGGGTCCTGAGCATTTCGGATACAAGTTAGGGCCACTTTCTCAAATCTGGTGTGCATTAAGGTGCAATGAAAATCCAAGAGAACAGGAGAAGAGTCCTGACACTTCATCCCACACTCCAAGGACATACAGATTTGCAAATTAATTGGTTTCTGTCAATTGCAAATTGTAAATTGAGGAAAACATTTTTCACACAGAGAGTGGTGAGTCTCTGGAAGTCTCTGCCACAGGAGGTAGTTGAGGCCAGTTCATTTAAGAGGGAGTTGGATGTGGCCCTTGTGGCTAAAGGGATCAGGGGGTATGGAGAGAAGGCAGGTACAGGATACTGAGTTGGATGATCAGCCATGATCATATTGAATGGCGGTGCAGGCTCGAAGGGCCAAATGGCCCACTCCTGCACCTATTTTCTATGTTTCTATGTTTCTATGTCCCTAGTGTGTAGGATAGTGATAGTAGTAGTGCTAGGATAGTAATAGGTCGGCGTGGACTTGGTGGGCCGAAGGGCCTGTTTCCGCGCTGTATCTCTTAAATCTAAATTTCCAGCTTGCATCAGCTCACCTCCCTGAAACCTCAGGCAAATGGAATAGATGGGAACATCACCGTTTACTCTGGCAACAGCTCAAGATGTTGGCTTCCGATATCTTTTCCTGGGTGGACACAAATGTTGGAGTAACTCAGAAGGTCAGGCAGCATCTCTGGAGAGCATGGATCGGTGACGTTTCGCTCCGAGTCCCTTCCTCCGACCCTTAACGTCACTTATCCACACTCTCTAGGGATGCTTCAGGAACCCAGTGAGTTACTCCAGCGCTTTGTAGAAACATAGAAACATAGAAAATAGGTGCAGGAGTAGGCCATTCGGCCCTTCGAGCCAGCACCGCCATTCAATATGACCATGGCTGATCATCCAAAATCAGTACCCCGTTCCTGCCTTCTCCCCATATCCCTTGATTCCTTTAGCCCTGAGAGCTAAATCTAACTCTCTCTTGAAAACAGCTGTGTCTATCTTTGGCATAAACCAACATCTTTGTGTACAGACCAGAGTGTTTATTTGACATATGCAGTGGGACGGGACAATGAAATTCTTGCTGCGGTTTTTCTGGCACATGAATGGCCAGATTAGAGGAGTCGAGGACCAGAGGACATAGGTTTAAGGTGAAGGGGAAAAGATTAAACAGGATTGTAGGGGTAACTTTTTCACACAAAGGGTGGTGGGTGTATGGAAAGAGCTGCCGGAGGAGGTAGTTGAGGCAGGGACTATCCCAACTTTTAAGAAATAGTTAGACAGGTACATGGATAGGACAGGTTTGGAAGGATATGGGCCAAGCACAGGCAAGTGGGACTAGTGTAGCTGGGACATGTTGGCCGGCGTGGGCAAGTTGGGCTGAATGGCCTGTTTCCACGCTGTATCACTCTATGGCTCCCAACGCAACAAATAAATATACATTAAATAATTAACCAGTCCAAAATAGCGCAAGCCAAAGTGAGTTGTACAGCCCTTATACAAAGTCCGTGGTACTTTGGCGCTGAGGTAAGGTCGTGGTTTGGGTTGGATGGGTTTGGGAATTGCTCTGCCCAGGACAGGAAGGCTCTGCAGAGAGCAGTGCGTTCGGCCGAACGCACTATGGGAACTTCTCTCGCCCCTCTGCAGGAACTATACATCAGGAGGTGCAACGCCAGAGCCAATGAGATCAGGGGGGGCCCCTTCCACCCCTGCAACGGACTGTTCCAGCTGCTACGGTCAGGCAAACGCCTCCGTTGCCACGCTGTGAGAACAGAGAGGATGAGAAGGAGTTTCTTCCCAGAGGCCATTCGGACTGTAAACTCCTATCTCACCAGGGACTAACTTTACTGTACCACAATATTTAGTATGGAAAAGAACATGTGATTCTGTTCCATTCTGTTTGTAGTTTGTTGGTCGTTTGTTTGATTGTTTTTTGCTCAATGTCCGCAGGCACGGCCACTTTTCATTTCACTGCACATCCCGTATGTGTATGTGACGAATAAACTTGACTTGACTTGACTTGATGGTGTGGCTCATAAGCCTGATGTTTGTTGGGAAGAAGTTGTTCTTGAGCCTGGAGGCCACAGTCGTACCTACTTCCCGATGGTAGCAGCGAGATGAGAGCGTGGCCAGGGTGGAATTAGCAGGAACATTTGATGATATTGTGGATCCTTTCGACGGTGGGGGAGGTGATGGACTGGGCAATATCGAGCATTTCCTGCAGCTTCCTTCATTCCGTGGCATTCAAGTTACCGAACCACATTACAACCGAAGATAGACACAAACTTCTGTAGTAGCTCAGCGGGACAGGCGGCATCTCTGGAGAGACGGTATGGGTGACGTTTCGGGTCGAGGCCCTTTCTTCAGACTGAGAGTCAGGGGAGTCAGGGAAACGAGAGTTGTGGGAGGGTGGGGTGTGAAAATGAGAGATCAAAGGGGACGATGGTCAAGGGAAATGTAGAATGGATCATTGTTAGCTCGGGGAAGGTGACAACGAGGCGTATAAAGATAACATTTTATCAGGAGGACGGTCAGACTGGTCGGAGAACTGGGATGGGAGAGGGATGGAAAGAGAGGGAAATCAAGGTTACTTGAAGTTAGAGCTCAATATTCATACCGCTGGGTTGTAAGCTGCCCTAGCGAAATATGAGGTGCTGTTCTTCCAATACAACCCATTAGTATGGTCTCTGCCGTAAACATTGGAGGTTCGATAAGGTAATTTGGCAACATTAGCAAATTTGCAGATGTCACAAAGCTGGGTGACAGTGTGAACTGTGAAGAGGATGTGCTGAAGATGCAGGGTGACATGGACAGGTTGGGGGAGTGGGCAGATGCATGGCAGATGCAGTTTAATGTGGATAAATGTGAGGTTATCCACTTTGGTGGCAAGTACAGGAAGGCAGATTATTATCTGAAATGTGTCAGGTTAGGAAAAGGGGAAGTGCAACGAGTGGGTGTCCTTGTAGATCAGTCACTGAAAGTAAGCATGCAGGTACAGCAGGCAGTGAAGAAAGCTAATGGCATGTTGGCCGTCATAACAAAAGGATTTGAGTATAGGAGCAAAGAAGTCCTTCTACAGTCGTACAGAGCACTGGAGTATTGTGTACAGTTTTGGTCTCCGCATTTGAGGAAGGACATTCTTCATATTGAAGGAGAGCAGCGTAGGTTCACCAGGTTAATTCCCGGGATGGTGGGACTGTCATATGTTGAAAGAATGGAGCGACTGGGCTTGTACACTCTGGAATTTAGAAGGATGAGAGGGGATCTTATTGGAACATATAAGATTATTGAGGGATTGTACACGTTAGAGACAGGAAACATGTTCCCGATGTTGGGGGAATCCAGAACCAGGAGCCACAGTTTAAGAATAAGGGGTAGGCCATTTAGAACTCTTTTTCACCCAGAGAGTTGTGCATCTGTGGAATTCTCTGCCTCGGAAGGCAGTGGAGGCCGATTCTCTGGATGCTTTCAAGAGAGATTTAGATAGAGCTCTTAAAGATAGCAGAGTTAAGGGAAATGGGAAGAAGGCAGGAACGGCGTACTGATTGGGGATGATCAGCCATGATCACATTGAATGGCGGTGTTGGCTTGAAGGGCCGAGTGGCCTACTCCTGCACCTATGGTCTATTGTCTCCTCAACCTTCTAAAGAAGTAGAGGCATTGATGGTAGACATGCGGGACAGGCAGCATCTCTGGAGAGAAGGAATGGGTGATGTTTTTTCGGGTCGAGAACCTTCTTCAGACTGATGTCAGGGGAGTGAGCGGTACATAGAAACATAGAAACATAGAAATTAGGTGCAGGAGCAGGCCATTCGACCCTTCGAGCCTGCACCGCCATTCAATATGATCATGGCTGATCATCCAACTCAGTATCCTGTACCTACCTTCTCTCCATACCCCCTGATCCCTTCAGCCACAAGGGCCACATCCAACTCCCTCTTAAATATGGCCAACGAACTGGCCTCAATTACCTTCTGTGGCAGAGAATTCCACAGATTCACCACTCTCTGTGTGAAAAACGATTTTCTCATCTCGGTCCTAAAAGACTTCCCCCTTATCCTTAAACTGTGACCCCCTTGTCCTGGACTTCCCCAACATCGGGAACAATCTTCCTGCATCACAGGGATAAAACAGAGATGGAGGCGTTGATGAGCTTTCTTTGTGATTGCATCAATGAGCTGGGCCCAGGACAGATCTTCAGAGGCATGCACACTCAGAGTCTTGAGGCTATTGGCATCCAGTCAATAAAGACTGCTTCATGGATCCTCGGCCTTCCATTCCTGAAGTCAACAAGCATATCCTAGGTGTTGCTATCACTGCGGGTAAGACGGTTGTTGTGGCACCATTCAATCTGATTATCAATCTCCCTCCTCTACTCCGACTCATCCTTGCCCTGCTTTATTCATCAGAAGGATGTGGGTTGCAGCCAACACAGTCATAGGTGTAGAGAGAGTAAAGCAATGCCCAACTGGGGTTGCAGGTTGAAAAAGAACTGTGGGGAATGCAGGTAGCTGTAGTCGATGAACTGTAGCTATCTTTATTCTATCATGAGATGGGTTCTCCTTCCCCCTCCCTGCTCACCACCTGAGTTGAGTTGAGTTTATTGCAATGTGTACTGAGCTACAGTGAAAAGCTTCTCATCGTGAGCTATCCAGTCAGCGGAAAGGATGTGTGATAACAATCGAGCCACTAACCGCTCTCTTGTTGTTGATAGGACGGTTCAATTGCCTGATAACAGCTGGGAAGAAACTGACCCTGAATCTGGATGTGCGCGTTTTCACACCTCTGTACCTTTTGCCCGATGGGAGAGGGGAGAAGAGGGAGTGGCCGGGGTGCGGCCTGTCCTTGTTTATGCTGGTGGCCTTGCCGAGGCAGCGCGAGGTATAGACTGAATCATCCTACCGCAACCAGAGAGCAGTCCTGAAGTAGCATCCTCCCCATTGGTGATCTTTGGACTTTGCTGGCTTTACCTTGCACTAAACGTTATTCCCTTATTGAATCACTTCCCTCTGGAAGGCGACTCCGGACTGTCAAAGCTGCCACAGCCAGACATAAAAACAGTTTTTATCCACGAGTAGTTGCTCTACTCAACTACCCAAAAATCTGTAGCCTCTGCTCTCTAGCCTCAACTACCCAAATATCTGTAGCCTCCCTTTGACCTGGTATTTTGTTGGTTCACCTGCTTGATCAATGGTGTTTTATCATTAATGTTTTATTATTATTAATGTTTAGTGTTTTCGGAGTCATTTGTAACTGTCACTGTATGTCATGTTGTTACTTGTGGGTGGTGCACCAGGGCAAATTCCTTGTATGTGAATACTTGGCCAATAAACTTACTTACTTACTTATCATGCATCTGTACCCTCCTGCCAATCTGGTTTAAACCCTCCCATGTAGCGTTAGCAAACCTTCCTGTACTGTGTAAATGGCTCGATTGTGACCACGCATTGTCTTTCCGCTGAGGGGATAGCAGGCGACAAAAAGCTTTCCACGGTACCTTGGTCTGTGCACGTGACAACAATCTAAACTAAACACGAACTGAAATGGAGTCAATGGAAGGGAGCGTTGGTTTTTGCGTGATATTTGATAATTCGGAGTACGTTTATCTTTTCCTGTTAAGGAAAATGAAAAAAAAAGAAAAGCAAGTGTAATACCCCGCAGCCAAAAAAAGCCCAGGCTATTCCGAGCACAGAGACGGATCTGTCTATTTCTGGCTGGTGCTGAGGTAAGTGGCCAGCCAACGTCGAGCAGGCCTCGAAGCAGACCCCTTCATGCTATCTCCGTGTTCATTCTTTCCAGTTCAATATTGGTGGGCAGTGGCCACAGGGAAGTGCCACAGTGCACTGGAACGCTTCCCGCAAGTGGCACAGCACATCAGATTAAACAAGCTCCACCCTCACAGGTTAGTAAAAATAAAAAAAACACACACACACACACACACACACATCACATTGCCTTCAATTTTACCATCTGCCTGATTCTGAAATAGATCGTTTCCAGGCTGTTGTACATACATCGATGTGAAAAAATATAAGAAATATAAAATAATGTCAGTCAGACAATTTTTTCCTCAGGACGGAAAAAATCAAAGGCTAGAGGGCATAGTTTAGTTAAGTTTAGAGATACAGCGCAGAGCCGGGCCCTTGTTTATGCTGACCATTCAACACTATTCCTTCTCTCCAGAGATGTTGCCAGTCCCGCTGAATTACTCCAGCATTTTGTGTCTATCTTCGGTGTAAACCAGCATCTGCAGTTCCTTCCTAAACACAAATTTATATTTCTGTGTACTGTACATTGACGCCTATTTTTACGACGATTTCCTCCTCCCCTCTCCGACACTCCAGAGATGCTGCCTGACCTGTTGAGTTACTCCAACAATTTTTCTGTAAATCAGCATCTGCAGTTCCTTGTGTCTACATTTAGACTGAACCCATTATCCAGACTTCTATATTATGACACTTCAAGGGGTCATCTAAGTCCTTACAATAGACAAAAGGTGCAGGAGTAGGCCATTTGGCCCTTCAGGCCAGCACCACCATTCACTGTGATCAGCCACAATCAGTACCCCGTTCCTGCCTTCTCCCCATATCCCCTGACTCCGCTATCTTTAAGGGCTCTATCTGACTCTCTCTTGAAAGCGTCCAGTGAATTGGCCTTCACTGCCTTCTGAGGCAGAGAATTCCACAGATTCATGACTCTCTGAAAAAGTTGAAACCGTTTTTCCTCATCTCTGTTCTAAATGGCCTACCCCTTGTTCTTAAACTGTGGCCCCTGGTTCTGGACTCCTCCAACACCGGGAACATTAATTTTGTAAGTCCTTGCAAAATGTAGCGAGATGACTTGCCTCCCCCACCGTCTCACGAACAACAGTGACTGCTCTCCCACTGGGGGAAAAAACCTTTTCCTCAAGTCCCCCCCCTCCTACCCCTCCCGTAAACCGTGGCGCAGCGGTAGAGCTGCTGACTTACAGTGCCGGAGACCCGGGTTCGATCCTGAGTCACGGTGCTGTCTGTAACGGAGTTTTTGCGTTCACCCAGTGACCTGCGTGGGTCCATGGCTGGCTGTGAGGTTCGGTGAAAACGAGCTATACGGACAGTGGAACTGAACGGGATGACAGTAAAACTAGCGCTGCGACTGGGGTGGGGAGGGACGGAGAGAGAGAGAGCATGCAAGGGTGACTTGAAGTTAGAGAAATCAATAATCATACCACTGCATCATCAGCTGCCCAAGCGAAATGTGAGTTGCTGAATTATCCCAGTCGGCCCACCAGGTCTACTCCGCCATTCAATCGTGGCTGATCTATCTCTCCCTCCTAACCCCATTCTCCTGCCTTCTCGCCATAACCCCTGACACCCGCACTATTCAGGAATCTATCTAATTCTGCTTTAGAAGTATCCATTAACAAGCACTTCGGGACATCGAGTCCGCACCGACCAGCGATCCCCGCATCATCCCACACACACTAGGGACAATTTACACTTACACCAAGTCAATTAACCTACAAACCTGTACGTCTTTGGGTGTGGGAGGAAACCAAAGATCTTGGAGACAACCCACGCAATCACGGGGAGACGTGCAAAACCCGTACAGACAGCGCCCGTATTCGGGATCGAACCAGGATCTCCGGCGCTGCTAGCGCTGTAGGGCAGCAACTCTACCGCTGCGCCACCGTGCCACCGTGTTATGAATTGTGTAACTTGTGTAAACAGTTTTAGGTCATAAGGTCATAAGTAATAGGAGTAGGATTAGGCTATTCGGCCCATCAGCAGAGCCTCTTGCCCAGAGTGGGGGACTCGAGAACCAGAGCGCAATTGTTTAAGGTCGTAAGGTCATAAGGAATAGGAGTAGAATTAGGCCATTCGGCCCATCAAGTCTTCTCCGTCATCCAATCATGGCTGATCTATCTCTCCCTCCTGACCCCATTCCCCTGCCTTCTCCCCGTAACCCCTGACACCCGCACTAATCAAGATTCGATCGATCTCTGCCTTAAAAATATCCACTGACGTGGCCTCCACAGCTTGTGTGGCCTCACTCTAACAATCGAGGAGACCCAACATCTGCAGTTCCTCCCTACGCATTGTTTCAAGCAGAGCTTTACACTGACGAGGATTTCATTTCATCTCTATTTGGATCTTCTGCCAAAAAACCAGCCCCACCTCTTCCTATTCCATAGAAACTTTTTTTTTTTTAAAGTCAAAATTAAGTCAAATGAAGCCAAATATTCAAGGATAATAAATGTACAATACAGGAGCCATGCAAAGAATTATTCCGACATTTTCGGAGACTATACATGCATTAAACATCAGGTGTCATAGGTGTCAGAGGTAACGGGGAGAAGGCAGGGGAATGGGGTTAGGAGGGAGAGATAGATCAGCCATGATTGGATGGCGGAGAAGACTTGATGGGCCGAATGGCCTAATTCTACCACTATTCCTTACGACCTTACGACCTTAAACATTTGCGCTCTGGTTCTCGAGTCCCCCACTCTGGGCAAGAGACTCTGTTGATGGGCCGAATAGCCTAATCCTATTACTTGAGGCCTTATGAGCTAAAACTGTTTTCTCAAATTACACAATGGTGGCATGGTGGCGCAGCGGTAGAGTTGCGGCGCCAGAGATCCGGGTTCGATCCCGACTACGGGTGCTGTCTATTCGGAGTTTTTACGTTCTCCCCGTGACCTGCGTGGGTTTTCTCCAAGATCTTCGGTTTCCTCCCACACTCCAAAGACATACAGGTTTGTAGGTTAATTGACTTGGTGTATGTGTAAATTGTCCCTAGTGTGTGGAGGATGATGCGGGGATCGCCGGTCGGTGCGGACCCGATGGGCCGAAGGGCTAGTTTCCGCGCTGTATCTCTAAACTAAACTAAACACCCTTGCCACTGACCTTCACTCTCTTCCCTTGTTTTGTGTGGGGGTCTCCACCTCTCCTTGCCCCCCCCCCCCCCCCCCAAATGTCCAGCAGCAGAAGGACCCGGGACTGTGGTCCTCCCCTGTCGAGCCTTGGCGTTGGCTGCACCGATCTCCAGTGCATCCCTCAGCGCGTACGGCTGCAGTCTGGAGCGGGCCAGTCAGCAACGCTCCCCGTCATAGAAAACCGTAGTCTCGAGTTCGCCCTTCCTCGCTGCCTGAGCGGAGTACATGTGAAATGTTGAGAGCGTGGAGTTCTTTTTCCTGTTGCAGTTCTCGAGGCCACGTTTGGATCATTTGAGTGTTGCAATCCAGGAAGCCCTGGGAGGAAGGAGGATACATTCCTAACAACGTCGATGTGAGTTTCCATCCATTAACAGCAGGAAATTTGGGTGGACTCCACCAGAGAGTTATCTCTTCAATGATCCAGTTTTTTTATACGCTCTCATGGGTGGAAAATTGGGCAAGTTCCATGAAGAGTATTAACTCCTCCAAGTCTCCCGTATCCGTGGAGTGGTTTAGCTACCCAATGTGATGATAGGGAATGGGAATAACATCGACCCATAGAGACATAGAGTGATACAGTGTGGAAACAGGCCCTTCGGCCCGAATTACCCACACCAGCCAGCATGTCCCAGCTACACTAGTCCCACCTGCCTGTATTTGGCTCATATCCCTCCAAACCTGTCCAATCCATGTACCTGTCTAACTGTTTCTTAAATGTCGGGATAGTCCCGGCCTCAACTACCTCCTCTGGCAGCTCGTTCCATACACCAACCACCCTTTGTGTGAAAAAGTTATCCCTCAGATTCCTATTAAATCTTTACCCCTTCATATTAAAACCTATGTCCTCTGGTCCTCGATTCTCCTACTCTGGGCAAGAGACTCTGTGCATCTACCTGATCTATTCCTCTCTTGATTTTATACACCTCTATAAGATCATCCCTCATCCTCTTGCGCTCCAAGGTATAGAGTCCCAGCCTGCTCAACCTCTACGTATACAGGGCTGCCAACATTAGGTAAGAGTTGGGAGTGAGAAATTGCGAGAGACCAAGCCCGAGGGAGCGTAGCTACTGAGGGGGTGTGGGGGGGTGTGGGTGGGGGGTGTCCCCCCTCCCATTGGTAGGGAGCTTTTGCATTTTTCAGCTTGAAATTGTGCAATCTGGTGCATACTGTAGCAAGTCTTTTAACTTTCACTTGAATACAATATTTATGCTTTAAATTGGATTAGTTATGAATAAGGTTAGTCTAAATTACATTCCTAATTACATTCCACAGTAGAGCCAGGCTTTGAACAACAGGTGCAGCACGTGAATGATCTTAGTGTATTCATGTATGGAAATCAGATTATAATCAACAACTTGGCCCATGTTGACCAACCTGGGTCTCACTGCACACCTGGTACTACTCCTGACCCTGACTCCAGTTGCATACCTTCTCTCATTCGTGACCCTGAGTCCAGCCTTACACCTAGCCCCCCATTCTACCCTGATCATAGCTGCTTACCTGCTTAGCTTCCCAATGCTGAACACTCCCATTGTCCCATCTTTGACTGCACACCTAGTACTATTCCAGATCTTGACTCTCTGGGTGAAGAAAGTTTGTCCTCATCTCAGTCCTAAATGGCCTACTCCTTGTTCTTAATCTGTGACCCCTGGTTCTGAACTCCCCCAAAATCGGGAACATTTTTCCTGCAGTTACAGTAAGTGAAAACCTAGCAGGCAAGCAGGATGCTTTCTCCAACCACCCCCATTTGAAGGCCACTATCTTCCACTGCTTCTACCCAGTGCTTGGAACCTACTTCCTGCTGCCATTGGTTGTCCTCCAGGATGCACCGAGCCGCAGCCTGGTCCATGTCGGTCACCAGGGCGAATTTGGCACAGAGTTTCGCCAGCCCGGCAAACACTCGCCAGCCCCAGCTCCCCGTCCGCATCTGCCCCCGCCGCTGCTTCTGCTTCCATCCCAACCCTCCGCCCCGGCTCTCCAACATCCGCGGCCCATGCAGTTGATATTAGTTTTGAAATTCTCAGTGTGAGAAATTCTGTGAGCAGCGTGAGAGTGTGAGAATTGGCCGAAATGCGTGAGTCTCACGCTCAATGCGTGAGAGTTGTCCACTCTGCCCTATAGCTCACACTATAACTCTGCCATTCAATCGTGGCTGATCTCACTCTCTCTCCTAACCCCATTCTCCTGTCTTCTCCCCATAACCCCGGACACCAATACTCATCAGGAATCTATCCATCTCTGCCTTAGAAATATCCATTGATTTGGCCTCCACAGCCTTCTTATTGAATGGGTAGAGAGAAATAACTGTATTTTACCTTTTCCCGAAAGTAGTGTGCAGGCTCTTTACATAAACAGATAACTGCCTAAACGGCCTGTCCCACTTAGGCTAATTTTAGGCGACAGCCGGCAACTGTCATAATCGTAGCAGGTCGCCGAAAACCGGCGACTGGACCTCCCTTCGACATAAAATTTGAAATAGAATCATTACTTTAAGAACGAAAAAACCGAAGTCAGCCCCGGCGCCAACTACGTCAGCAACACCGCAAGCTGGACGCACCTCAGGAGTCTGCAAATATTTCTCAATTCTGTTAACCCTACCTCTCCCTCAGCCCTGGGGCCCTGGCATTCCTCTACCTCTATCTCTCCCACCCCAGTCGCGCTTCAAACCCACCTTACAATGGCTTGTTCCGACTGCATATCTCCTCTGAAAATGTTTTCAACATGTTGAAAATCCAGCGGCGACCAGAAAGACGCTACGACTCTTCGGGCGACTGAGGAGACGACTCACGACAGTATAGGCGACACCCTGGCGACCATGTGGCGATAGGCTAGTCGCCTGTAGTCGCCTAGAAAATTGCCTCAGTGGAACAGGCCTTTCACATTAACACTAACACCTAATACTACCTAACACTACCCTGCCTAAGGGGCCTGTCCCACTGCACGAGCTAATTCGAGAGTTCTCCCGAGTTTCCCCTGATTTGAACTCGGAGAATTACGGTAATAACCGCGCGTGGGTACTCGGGGCTCTCGTGGACATTTTTCAACATGTTGAAAAAACTTCACGAGTCTTCCCGTGCTTACCGCGTTTCCCGAGTACCTGCCGTTAGCGTTACGAGCCGCTAAGAGATGTCCCCGAGCTCCGACGTACCCGCTACGTACATTCTACGTGCTTACCACGAGTTTGATTTTTTTTTTTAAACCTCGTACCTCGGGTGGGACAGGCCCTTAACACTAACCTGTATAGTTTTACAGTGTTACCAGTTAGTTGCTGGGTTACTAGATACCCTTGAGTACAAACTCCAAGGATCTTTTGCATCCCGCAAGGTTTGTTTTTGAAATGAACTTGGCTGAATATAGAACTTATGTTTGAGTAACGTAATAGGTCACTTCTGACCACCTACCACCACGACTCACCATGTCTGCCAAACCCTGACCTTCACGTGTGATTCACTGATGCCTCTACAAATATTTGATCCCCCAACAGCTCACTGTCTCCGCTCTACGCCATAGTCTCTCCTTACCAACCCACCCCGCCTTCCCCTCCCCTTTTCTTATTCATCTTTTCCGACCTCCTCCCATAACTCCCCTGCAGTTGCTGCAGTTCCCCATTCCATCGCCTTCCATCTCCACACCTGTCCTTGATCACCATGCCCACCCCCACATTAGTGTTGCAACCCAAGCCCTGATCCAGATACACAGCCCAATCCAGAGGGATTCCGACCCGGAACGTCACCTATTCTTTTTCTCCAGAGATGCTGCCGGACCCGCTGAATTCTTGATTAGAACGGGCGTCAGGGGTTATGGGGAGAAGGCAGGAAAAGGGGGTGAGGAGGCAGAGATCAGCCATGATTGAACGGCGGAGTAGACTCGATGGGCCGAATGGCCTAATTCTACTCCAATAACTTGTGAACGGGAACTTCTCCAACATTTTGTGCCCACTCTCTTACTTCTGGCTTTGACCCTGTAAACACAGTCTCATCTCCAACTTAGCTTGAAAATTACAATACATTTGTGATGAGGAAATTGCAATACATTTGTGATGAGGAAATTCCCCACAGCTATTAATGGACTGAAATTTTAAAAAAAATGAACTGAGCGGAGGCGTTGGGCGAAGCGGTCGCCAAGCTTACGCTTGGTCTCACCGATGTAGAGAAGGTGAGACCTTACCACACTTACGACAGCGGATGCAGTGGATGAGGTTGGAGGAGGTGCAGGTGAACCTCTGCCTCACCTGGAAAGAATGTTTGGGTTCTCGGATGGAGTCATCGGGGGAGGTAAAACGACAAGTGTAGCATTTCCTGTGGTTGCAGGGGAAAGTGCCAGCGGGGGGGGTGATCTGGATAGGAATGGACTAATTGACCAGGGAGTTACGGAGGGAACGGTCTATACGGAAAGCAGAAAAAGTACGCAGAATTAGTGATCTGCCAGAACCTACAATTTGGCCACGATGCTCATTGTCAAAATGATTGAAAACGGCACTCTTTAGACATGAGACTTTATCTTTCTTCTCATCCCCTACATCAGCCTGAAGGGTCCCTATCTGGAATGCCACCTGCTCGATTTTAGGACTTTAGACTGAAGAGATACAAGTTGGAAAGAGGCCCTTCCGGCCCACCGAGTCCGTGCTGACCAGCGATCACCCTGTACACCAGCACTACCCTGCACGCTAGGGACAATTTACAATATACAGAAGCTCCAATTAATCTACAGACCTGTGTGTCTTTGGAGAATCCTTGCTGAAAGAGCTGTATTTTGCACTTTTAACAATACAATAAGACTTAGTTACTCCTAAGCAACTGGGTCCTAAATACGAACTTGAGACGGGCAAATGGCCAGGCCCTCAAAATAAACATTTTCAAATGCCATGTTTTAAAATATAATCAAGCTTATTATTCTTACTGAAGACTTTTTAATAATATTTCAGCTTCTGTCTAAACCCAACAAGCCAGTTCCACCCTTGACTTTATTTTCTATAAATATTTAAAATGGTAAAATAGAGCGAGTTTGTACCTCCTGTCTTTTTCACTGAGGAGATTTCTTCAACTGATTTGACTGCTTGACGCCTTCGCTGTCCTTGGGCACCAAGAATGTCTGAAGAAGGTTTTCTGATAATAGAGCACATTGGAAAAGGAGAAATCCCAGCCTTGGATCAGACTTGATGTTTCCTCTAAGTCAATGGTGGGCACCATGCCTCCAATGCTGATCTAGCCTAAAGTTGATCTGAATGTCACTTAATCACCTGCAGTCAAGTCGGCAATATATTGACCCGAAACGTCACCCATTTCTTCTCTCCAGAGATGCTGCCTGTCCTGCTGAGTTACTCCAGCATTTTGTTTCAGAAAGAACTGCAGATGCTGGATAAATCGTAGGTAGACAAAAATGTGGGTGAGGCAGCATCTATTGAGCGAAGGAATAGGTGACGTTTCGTGTCGAGACCCTTCATCAGACTGATGTGGGAGTGGGGTGGCGGGAAGAATAAAGGAAGAGGCGGAGACAGTAGGCTGTGGAAGAGCTGGGCAGGGGAGGGGAAGGAGGGAGAAAGCAAGGACTTCCTGAAATTGGAGAAGCCAATGTTCATGCCTCTGAGGTGTAAACTGCCCAAGCGAAATATGAGGTGCTGCTCCTCCAATTTGCGGTGGGACTCATTCTGGCCATGGAGGAGGCCCAGGATGGAAAGGTGGGATGCGGAATAGGAGGGGGAGTTGAAGCGCTGAGCCACCGGGAGATCGGGTTAGTTAATGCGAACTGTGCGGAGGTGTTGGGCGAAGCGATCGCCGAGCGGTTTTGTCTACACCAGCATTTTTGGGTCTGTCTTCGGTTTAAACCAGCATCTGCAGTTCCTTCCTAGGCATTATTTGACCTGACCTGAGAGATGACCACGCCAAACCTTCAAGGAGATCGACGCAAAAAGCTGGAGGAACTCAGCGGGTCAGACAGCATCTCTGGAGAAAAGTGACAGGTGCCGTTTCGGGCCGAGACCCTTCTTGGTCTCCCTTTTTGTCTGCAATTAATTGGAAGTTTTCCGCAAAATAAGAAAACATGGCTAGAATTCCGCAAATAAGCGAAAACATGGCTATTATTTATTAGGACTCCCTGTAACTAAACAAAAAAGTTGTTTTCTTCCGGAGGATGGCGATGACTAAGATGCCAGACGAGATGAAGGGGGACAATTTTTTTCCAATGTAATTTTAGAATTGTTGCAGCAATCACAGGGGAATTGTGGACAATTGGTCGAGGTGTCACCAGCTCGGGCTCTATGTCTTTGACTACTTAGTCATGGGCAAAACCACCACTTTCATGGAAAACATGACGCTGCCTCAGAAAGCCGTGTCCAGTGCACCAGTAAACATCTTGCAAAACAGCAATGTGTCGCAGCCGGGGAAAACCTGAGGTTGGAGCAGAGACTCCCGGTGGCACTCGGCGGGTCGGGCAGCTTCCACAACGCGGGGAAGGTTAGGGTTTAGTCCAGTTTAGTTCAGTGCAGAGATGCAGAACGGAAGCAGGCCCTGTGGCAAACCAAGACCGCGCCGACCAGCTACCCCTTTATCCCCGATTCAGTAGTTGCATTTAAAAGACTTTTGGATCGGAACGTGGATATGCAGGGAATAGTGGGATATGGGCTGTACCCTTCTTGCACCGTACTGCTCTATGTTTTATGTTCTATGTGATGCCATATTATTTGTAAAAATTCTTATATGCACCGGAAAGGAACATTGAAATTCTTACTTTTGTCTTTCGAGATACAGAACAGAAACTGGCCCTTCGGCCCACAGAGTCCGTGCCGGCCAGCGATCCCCGTACACTAATACTACTCTACGCACACTCTAGGGGACAATTTGTCATTTTTACCAATGCCAATTAACCTACAGACCTGTACGTCTCTAGAGCGTGGGAGGAAACCGGAGCGCCCGGAGAAAACCCACCTGGTCACGGGGAGAACGTGCAAACTCTGTAAATACAGCACCCGTGGTCAAGATCGAACCCGGGTCTCTGGCGCTGCAAGGCAGCAACTCTGGTCAACCTGAGGAGCACCTTCAGCAACAGACGGGTTCCACCAAGAAGCAGCACGGAACGCCACAGGAGATCCTTCTACCCTGTGGCTATCAAACGGTACAACTCCTCCCCCTTCTGTCGTGGAATAGACTGACCCCCCCTCCCCAATCTTTGCACATCCCCAATCCTCTCCACTCATCACTTTAAATTCATGTTTCATGTATTTTGTGTTTTTTTAACTGTTGGCAGATCAAATTCCCTCCTGGGATAAATAAAGTTCCATCATGTCGTATTCTATCGTTCCGTACCACCTGTCATCGGTAATTCTTTGGTAGACACAAAATGCTGGAGTAACTCAGCGGGACAGGCAGCATCTCTGGAGAGAAGGAACGGGTCGGGACCCTTCTTCAGACTGGTCAGTCTTTGATCTCCTCACTCCAGTATCGAAGCTTGAAAGTGCGCAGCACCAGATTCGGGAACAGTTTTGTTTCCTCCTCTGTAGAGAAGCTATTGAACGGTCCTTCTATGAGCTAGGGCACCGCCCGATGCACCTCTACCCCATTGCGGACATTGGACTTTGTCCATGGAACTGGTCCATAGAAGCAATGAACTGCAGGCGTTGGTTTACCAACGACAGCCTCAAAGTGCTGGAGTAACACAAAGGGTCAGACAGCATCCCTGGAGAAAAAGGATAGGTGATGTTTTGAGTTCAGTTTGGTTTAGTTTATTGTCACGTGTACGGAGGTACAGTGAAATGCTTTTTTGTTAGGACGCTTCTTTGGACTTAAGAAGACAGGTCCTGACCTATATTTTTAAGAATAAGGGGTAAGCCATTTAGAACGGAGATGAGGAAACACTTTTTCTCACAGAGAGTTGTGAGTCTGTGGAATTCTCTGTCTCAGAGTGCGATGGAGGCCGGTTCTCTGGATACTTTCAAGAGAGAGCTGGATAGGGCTCTTGAAGATAGCGGAGTCAGGGGCTATGGGGGAGAAGGCAGGAACGGGGTACTGATTGGTGATGATCAGCCATGATCACATTGAATGGCGGTGCTGGCTCGAAGGGCCGAATGGCCTACTCCTGCACTTATTGTCTATCATCTGAAACATCAGCTATCCTTTTCCTCCAGGGTCGGAGATGCTGACCCGCTGAGTTACTCCATCATTTTGTGTCTTTCCTTGTCTACGGAACTGATGAACTACAATGCTGAGAACGATATTCTGTACTCTGCATCTTCCCTTTTGCTCGACTTATTACACCTGTGTTTGATGTGCTTGTATATAATATTATCTGATCTGTTTGGGTGGCATACAATGCAAAGTTTTTAATTAGACTTTAGAGACACTGCATGGAAACAGGCCCTTCGGCCCACCGAGACCACGCCGACCAGCGATCCCCCCGTTCACTAGCAGTATCCTACACACTTGGGACAAATTGCAATTTACAGAAACCAATTAACCTACAAACCTGCACGTCTTTGGAGTGTGGGGGGAATTGATATTGGATATTTTGGATCTTTTTTTTGAGGCAGAGATTGATAGATTCTTGATTAGTACGGGTATCAGGGTATCAGGGTTAATGGGGAGAAGTCAGGAGAATGGGGTTAGGAGGGAGAGATAGATCAGCCATGATTGAATGGCGGAATAAACTTGATGGGCCAAATGGCCTAATTCTGCTCCTAACATTTATGACCTTATGAAACTGGAGAACCCGGAGAAAACCCACGCAGGTCACGGTGAGAATGTACAAACTCCGTACAGACAGCGCCCGTAGCCAGGATCGAACCGGGGCCTCTGGTGCTGTGAGGCAGCAACTCTACCACTGTGCCACCATGCTGCTCTCGGTAATGCAACACTCAATAATAAACGTAAGTAAGTATAGTAAAATTAAGTACGTTAATTGGCCAAGTATTCACATACAAGGAATTTGCCCTGGTAACAACATGACATACAGTGACAGTTACGAATGACTCAGAAAACACTAAACATTAGTAATAATAATGATAAAACTTATGATAATGATAAAACACCATTGATCAAGCATGTGAACCAACAAAATACTAAATAAACAAACCAACTAAACTATAAATACTACGAACCAACTAAATAATAAATATAATAAACATAAACATAATCCTGTAACACGCAGCTTGCAATCCTTCTTTGAAGATGCTGCCTGACCTGCCCAGTTCTTGCAATGTTCTCTGCTTTCCATTAAAAGACCCACAGTTTGGTTAAATTCAGAGGAACTGCGGTTTTACTCGAAGTTCTCTTCACATCCTGCCATGCAGGAAGTGGTCTTTCATATCTGTATTATCCAAGCACTCAACAATAACAAAAGCATAATTTGCTGCGTAAGAACAGGATGGTTGGGGCTGGTGGTTGGGCCCTCAGTTTATCCTCCTCACTCCTTTTTATTGAAGAAAATTAAGAGAGGAAGAAAATGTTGCAAAGCCACTGTCAAATGTTATTATCTAATTAATCAGTGCTCATTAATCCAATCAAGGGAGTCAAGAGAGTTTTATTGTCATAGTAGAAGCAAGTGGGACCCATTGGACCCCGATCTCCCCCAACGCAATAATCACCACTCACCCGTTCCCCCAACGCAACCCGTTTCCACCACTCACCCGTTCCCCCAATGTAACCCGTAAATTCTTACTTGAAGCAGCACAACAGAATATGTAAACGTGATAAACATAGAACGGAAACAATATAATTATCTATCTATCTATCTATCTATCTATCTATCTATCTATCTATCTATCTATCTATCTATCTATCTATCTATCTATCTATCTATCTATCTATCTATCTATCTATCTATCTATCTATCTATCTATCTATCTATCTATCTATCTATCTATCTATCTCTCTCTCTCTCTCTCTCTCTCTCTCTCTTTTCTCTCTATCTCTCTCTATCTATCTATCTATCTATCTATCTATCTATCTATCTATCTATCTATCTATCTATCTATCTATCTATCTCTCTCTCTCTCTCTCTCTCTCTCTCTCTATCTATCTATCTATCTATCTATCTATCTATCTATCTATCTCTCTCTCTCTGTCTGTCTGTCTGTCTGTCTGTCTGTCTCTGTCTCTCTCTCTCTCTCTCCCTCTCCCTCTCCCTCTCCCTCCCCCTCTCCCCTCTCCCTCCCCCTCCTCTCCCCTCTCCCCTCCCCCCCTCCCCCTCTCCCCCTTTCCCTCTCCCCCTCTCCCTCTCCCTCTCCCTCTCCCTCCCCCTCTCCTCCTCCTCTCCCCTCTCCCTCCTCTCCCTTTATCCATCTACCTCTGTATATATATATATACACGCACACATATGCACACACATACGTACACATAAAAAACAAACAAACAATAATAGTGCAATAATAACAATAATAGTCTATGTAGTTCAGACTTTATTTAGATGTTGTAATGTTTAATAGTAAGATTAAATGAGAACTTACCAGTTTGAAGTTTGAACTTTATTTTATGAGGAGTTGTGATGAGGGATTTCGTGTAGACCCCGCCAGCACGCATGCGCGACATTCTTCAAAGCAGCGGTGTGGAATCACAGATAACAACAATGACTGAAGATAGTAAGATTCAAGAGACTCTAATATACCAGTTGACCTTATAGTAGACGGTTGGGAGCGGAGGGCACGAAATCCCCCATCGCAACTCCTCATAAAATAAAGATCAAACTTCAAACTGGTAAGTTCTCGTTTAATCTTACTATTTTAATTCAGAGTCACTTCGTGAATGACTTCGTGAAGATTTCAAAGCTCTGTGATTCCATGCCCTGGACCACATCCATGCTCACACACTGCCGTAATTACTGATGGAGGAAGTATGTTAACGTATTTCAGACTTGAACAAGCTGAAAAATAATAACACATTTGTTAATACAAACAATAAACCCCTCAACTCGGGGACAAACGTTTAGGGAACAGCACTTAAAACTGACTGCGCAAAAGTTGCGGGAGCGGCCACAGGTTTGTTATAAAAATGCTGAAATGTAGTTTCACTGGCCCAGCCGGCTATTGCGAGGACATGATCCATGGGTACCTCCATGGCAGGCACGTGCCGTCAGGGTAGGCAAGGTAGGCACTGCCCTCCCTGACTAAAATTATGAAATGACAATTCTTAACTATAAATAGTAAAGGCATGGGAGAATTATGCCTATGTAAGAGATCGATCTCTTATGTAGGCATAATTCTCCGTGCCTTTCAGCCTCAGCGCTTGTAACACGGGAAGGTCTGTGCAGCCCACGTGCCGTCAGCGCTGCCTGAGCCGTCAGTTTCAAGGGGAGCTGAAGGCAGCAGAAATTCTGCCTTTGCAGCACTGCGCAGGGGCAGCAGTATACTGCGCATGCCCAGCGCGAGTTTCTTGGCGGGATTTTCAAATATGGATTGCCATTATTTTTATAGTATCTCAGGAAACACAGAGTGAAAAATGGACTTAATGTACCAATAACGTGGTAAGTGCATTTCTTGGTGTTTTATGTTTTTAATTGCTGTATTTCCCGGGGTGGGGGGGAGAGCTCCGTTCACAGTGTTTGGGGAGTCTGGCGTTATGAAGGAGGGGATTGGGGTCAGTAACCCACTTGCCACACTCCGGTCTGAGTGCAGGTAGATGGGACTAGGTGACAGTAAGTGTTCGGCACGGAGTGAAAGGGCCGAGATGGCCTCGTTCCGTGCTGTAATTGCTAGGGTACACAAAAGGCTGGAGAAACTCAGCGGGTGCAGCAGCATCTAAGGAGCGAAAGAGATAGGCGACGTTTCGGGTCGAGACCCTTCTTCAGACTGCTATATGGTTTTATTGTGGCCGGGGAGTGAATTAGCTTGGGTGGCTGCCGCAGCGCTCCGGGCACGGACAGCAGAACTGGCCGCCACTTCCGAGGAAGGAAGCAGCTCGGGTGACTGACTTTGAGCGGCCGCCGGGACCCTGCCACTTCAGCCACTTCAGCCACTTCCGCCCCTTCTGCTAGTCCCCGTCACCTCTGGCAGTGTCTCTGTCTGAACATCTCTCACCTGCCGCTCGCCGGCCGGCTTCCCGCAAATCTTTAAATCCCGTCAGCGCGCTCACGGGACCAGTTGAGGTTACTCAGCTGTGGGAATTTAACGATTTGCGGGACGCAGTTGACATGAGCGAAGCCGGCGAGCGGCAGGTGAGAGATGTTCAGACGAAGAGCACTGCCAGAGGTGAGCGGGCCGGCAGAAGGCGCTGAAGTGGCAGCCGGTTCTGTTGTCGGGTCCCGGCGGCCACTCGCACCCGAGCTGCTTCTATCTCCGGAAGTGGCGGCCAGTTCCGCTGTCCGTGCCCGGAGCGCTGCGGCAGCGGTGAGTGAGTCTGACATGATCTCTGACCCTCCTCCTTTTCAACACTCCTGCCCTCCCCGCATCTTTAACCCCTGGCACAGACTCTCCACACGCTGTGAAAGGAACTCTCCCTCCAATTGGACCCTTGAATTAGTATTGTCATTCAATAAGATGGCAACTGGTTCAACGTCCCGGTGTGCTCCCGTTTTTCCCACCATCTCTCCATCTGTCTTCATCCTCCGTCCCCCACCCATTCAGTGATTAGAAAATGAAGGAGATTGAGAAGCCTTGGGAAAATTGAATTGTTACTTATTTTTTATTTTTTACGAAGAGAACCATCTGCGCATGCGCGGTTTAAGATTTTTTTTTGAAAGCCGGCTGATAGCCTACCCTGAGTAATTACTCACGGCACGTGCCTGCTCCATGGTCCTTGCCGCTGATGTGGATGCAGCCCATGGTAGAATGAGATTTAAAAATGTTAGTGTCTTACCTGCTGCACCGAATACCACCCTGAACCACCTGGAGATAGTCTGCACCGTCACCCTGTGATGTGGGTTTCCATGGCTGATAACAGACCCGTCTCCATATTCCTGATGGTGTGTGTGACATTGATATAATGTCGGATATAGGTGACTATACAGAGTCTTACATCAACGGGATATGCTAGGAATTCCATTTTCAGTCCTGTAGTCCCAGGTCTGTGTTGTTTAAGCAACTCATCTATAAAGAAGTCACTTTATTGGGGGTCGAGACCATTCTATCCAGTTTTAGTTTATGTAGAGTCTGGACCCGTTGTGCTGTGGTCAGTGCCATTAACATCACCACTTTGAAGGTGAGTTAGTCCAGTGGTAAATCCGTCATAGGCTACCAGCTCCTGAGTAGGGTCAACATCACCCCTATATCCCAGGTAATATTATATCGTGGCCGGGGAGGGTTGGAATTGAATATACCCCTCATAGTTTGGATACCAGCTGGTGAGATCCCACTCCAATGTTGAGATAGGATGACAGTGCACTCCTGGCACTGTTTATGGCACTGTAACTGAGGGCCTCATCATAATGAAGGCCCGCGAGGAATTCCAGCACATTGGAGATCGTAGCAGAGTTGTAGGTGGTCTTGGTCCGACTACAGAAGGCCTCCCATTTCCTGATGTCGGTGAGGTACTGCTTCCTTGTGGACTCTCTGCACGATGCTGTTATGATGTCCATGGTTTTTGATGACAGCCCAAATTCCAGTACAGACGTCTTCAGAACCTGCAAGCCAACAGGTTCAGATGATTTTCCCCTGTTATGGGATTGGTCACCAAATTCGGGCATTTGGTAACCTGTGCCCATGGTTCTTTTCCCATGTTGAGGACCACCGGGTACCAAGGTTGTGTGGGCCAGTCGGGTATTATCAGTATACCTGTTGCAGAATCTAGTTGAATGTTCTGCAATACCAGACTAATGAGGCAGAATGGAGGAAAAGCATAGAAAACCCATTTCCCCCAACGTAGCGAGAACGCGTCCATCGCCACTGCCCCAGGATCTGGTTCCCAAGAGACATATGTTGGTATCTGATGGTTCAACCTGGACGCAAAGAGGTCGATATTTGGTGTTCCATATTTGGCTATGATTTTAGCAAATATTCGGGGGTTCAACATCCACTCGTTATTAAATACTCGTGACCTGGTGTCCGCCACTGTATTGAGCTTACCCGGAAGGTACGTAGCTGATATCCAAATATTTCTTTCAATACACCAGAGCCAAATTAAATTTGCCAATTCATCACAAGATATTGACTTGATACCACCCATATGGTTTAAATACGCCACCTCAGTGGTATTATTTATTTGAAGACGGATATGCGTATGATGCAGATTAGTGCAGTAAGCCCGCAGCCTGTGACATGCTCCCAGCATTTCCAAATAGTTTATACCTTGTGATTGAAGAAGAATAAACTCGTGCAAATCCCATCTACCGCCACAACTGGAAGTGGTGTCTGTAGCTCCCCAGCCCTGGGCGCTTGCGTCGGTTTGTAACCTGATGATATAATAATGGGATTAAAATGATCACAAACATTGCTAATCCACCATTATAGCTCAAATTTTGCCTTGTTTGGCAGCGGCATAGGCCTGTCAAAAATGTCCAGCATTCGCTTTTAATGCTGAGATTTTTGCTCTTTGCAAGTTTTGATAGTGTAACGGCCCAAATTGTGCAGCTGGAATGTACAAATAGTGCAAAACCCCGCGAATTTTGGGTTGTGAGTTGGGCGGATGGAGCTCTCGCGAAAGCAGTTTATTTCATATTGTGTATTGTACAGCAACGCTAGTGCATCCTGCTGCTCCTCCGTCATGTCCATCCCGTCTATGGACCTGGCAAAGGCAGTAATGCCTGAGGTCAACAATTTCAGGATTTTCTGTATTTTTAATTCCTGAGCCCTGATCCCGGACTGCCCCAGATGGGTGTGTTGACGGTCGGGACATTAAGCGATACACAATTACCCGGAGCTTTGTACTTGTTTGTAGCCTCCGTGAGCACCTGTTCCTGCAGCTGGTGTGTGGTTAAGTAATTGATGCTGGCCGCTAGTTTGGGCTGAAGAGGTTGCCCTGATTGTGCTGGTTGGGCGAATTTTGACACTACTTCCAGTAGTTCCTCTTCAGACATCTCTGGCAACATCGTTCTTGCGCCAACCCCTATCAAAGTCAGCTAATGGCACACTCTGTTGATGAGGGAGAGATATTTGGTGGTTCTGCTGTGTGTCTCCTAGATCCTAGGGACACACGCTCTTGATGGAGAAGGTCCCGTTCGAGCAGCTGCTCGACCATTCGCTCCATACGAGCCATGCGACCGCCGCCGTTATCTGCGGACGGCAAGTCGACTTCCCCAAGTTCTGATGAACAACTGGGGCTTTACCGTCGGTCCGCACCTCGTCGAGGTGATGTCTCGGGACCTAGGTAGGTAGTCGCTGCCTGCCGCCTCAGCGGGACACGACCTGTATACACTGCCACCGCCTGCGATCTGGCAGCCTGCCCCAGTGGTGAGTTGGTGCCTGCCGCTCCTGCGGGCTCCCCGAAGTAGGTACGTCACCGGTACGCGATCTGGCAGACTTCTCCGGTGTAAGTGCCGGCCGCTGCAGCGGGGCTTCTCGACCTCGGTGCGGCTTTCCCCCCGTGGTCTGCCCTCTGGAGATCTGTAACAGAGGGGAAACAGAACGCGCCGTTGAACGTGGCACGGGTTTACGCACCCTTTTCGCTGGCCTGGCCTGGTGATGTTGGGCGATAGCGGCAGGGAGTCAGGGTCTTGCCTACCCTGCTCCCGCGCGGTGCTCCAACCAACGTGCAGCTCCCTGGCCTGCTGTGGTGGAGAGTCGGGCCCTGCCAACTGAACAGGGCTCCCCAACTTCCGCGTTCTTTCCCCGGCCCGCGGAAAGGATTCCCGTCGAAGTCCCGCGGCCCTTGGAGACATGCTTCTATGCCTTCATTCTGTCCATCGTTTCTGTAAGCAAATAAGTCTACTACAGAAGCTAAGCAAGTCAAGGTTAGTGTAACTTACCTGAGGGCCTTTATGAAGCTGCTGGTGGAGGAGCGCGCTCCCCCCCCCCCCCCCCCGCCCCCATGGTGACCAGACTCTCATGCGGGAATATAGACTGCCGCTAACGGCAAGTCTCCCGCCTACATTTTGAGTTGGGGCCCCGGCTCTGTCTTCGCTACCTCTACCGGGTTGCGTTGCCGTCAGTCCGCGGTATTCCTGCAGCCTGCGGCGTTGAGTCGGAGCTCCTGCTCTGCCTTCGCTACCCACGAATGGCAGTCTCCGAGCCCGGACCCTCCTGGGTCAATGGGCTTGCCGACTCTGGTCTGTTGCTGCCGCCGCTGACTGCCCGTGTCCCGCGGTCCTCGAAGCGGCCCGTTGGTGGAATACTCTGTTGTACAGAGTCCCTGGAAGAAAAACCGACCTCAAGTTAGTTTACCTTACCTGCAGGTCCGTTCTGGTGGAGGAGCGACCCTTCGCATGCGGTCGACGATATGTCGCGCCTGCGTGCTGGCGGGGTCTTCACAAAGTCACTCATGTGACTCTGAAGTAAAATAGCTGAATAGCTGTAGAGAAGAAGCTGTTCCTGAACCTGGATGTTACAGTTTTCAGGCTGCTGTACCCTTTTTCCCGATGGCAGGGGTGAAATGAGTGTGTGGCCAGAGTCCTGTGGGGGTCTGATGATATTGGCAGCCTTTTTGAGGCAGCAACTCCTGTAGATCCCTTCAACGGTGGGGAGGTCAGAACCAGTGTTCACAACTTTTTTGCAGTCTTCTTCGCTCCTGGGCGTTCAAGTTGCCGGAACAGGCCGTGATGCAATCAATCAATATGTTCTCTACTGTACACCTGTAGAAGTTCAAGAGAGTCCTCTCTGACAAACCAAATCTCCATCATCTACACAGGAAGTGGAGGCCTTGATAGTTCAGAGAAGACTGATGTGTATCAATCGTTAAACGTTTGGCAAAGCAATTTTAAACCTTCATCCAACCATCACTTGTCAGTCTTAAGATAGACAAAAAGTGCTGGAGTAACTCAGCAGGTCAGGCAGCATGTCCAGGGAAAATGAATTGGTGACTAGACCAAGGTCTAGACCCTTCTTCAGACTGAAAGTCAGGGAAAAGGGAAACGAGAGATATAGATTGCGATGCAGAGTGATACAGAACAAATGGTGGAATTCTTGCCTGCCACGCGGGAGGCCCGTGTTCGTTTCCCGGCCAGTGCATTGCAGGCAGTGCAGCGTAGGTTCACGAGGTTAATCCCCGGGATGGCGGGACTGTCATATGAGGAAAGATTGGTGTGGCTTGGGTGGGGGAGGGATGGAGAGAGGGAGAATGCAGGAGTTACTTGAAGGTAGAGAAATCAATATTCATACCACTGGGCTGTCAGCTTCCATTCCTACATTTTTTTTCTTACCGCTGTGTTGTAAGCTGGTCAAGCAAAATATACTTCCTGTAATAGGGTGACCAGAACAGCACACAAGAAGACACTTCAGAATCAGATAACCCAGTAAATGTGATTATGGACACCTGCCTCTCTCATAACAATTGGAAGCGCATTGATATTATAATGTGTAGGAAGGAACTGCAGATGCTGGTTTACACCGAAGACAGACACAAAATGCTGGAGAAGCATGACTGGCAGCATCTCTAGAGAGAAGGAATGCGTGATGTTTCGAGTCAGATGCTAGTTTACACCGAAGATAGACACAAAACGTTGTCCCGTTGAGTTACTCCAGCGCATTTTGTGTCTATCTTCAAAGCGGACGATAATAAGGAAATGGAGAATGTTCATTAATATGTTGTGAGAATTAGTTGGCAGAAACCTTGCTCTTCCATTGACACGATGTTGTTGACACTGGCTGTTTAACAGATTTACGGACCAGGCTCTGATCACCTTGGCTCAGTCCACCTGGACTTACCTGATCTCCCGGTTGCCAAACACTTTCATTCCCCTTCCCATTTGCACACAGACCTTACTGTCCTGGGCCTCCTCCATTGTCAGAGTGAGGCCCAATGCAAATTGGAGGAACAGCATCTCATATTTTGCTTGGGCAGCTTACAACCCAGTGGTATGAATATTGATTTCTCTAACTTCAAGCAACCCTTGTTTTCCCTCTCTCTCCATCCCTCTCCCATCTAAGTCATACCAGGTTCCCATTTTACTTCGGAGTCACGTGAGTGACTACGTGAAGAAGCCCCGCCTGGCGCTGGAACGGCATTACGTCGACGCTGACGGCAGAAGCAAGAGCTGCAGAGCGCAGCTCCTCGCAGCGGCCGGAACGGACCCGCAGGTAAGTGCAAGGAAAAGAGGGGACGTTCTAAAAAAGACGTTACGCTGGTAGAACCAGCAAAAGTGAAAGTAAAATTTAAAATCAGAGTCACGCTGGCGTACTGATTTAGCCAGATAATAAAAAAGAAAAATGGAGAAGTCTCAAAGGAAAATTTTGCGGGTAAAAAGATCGTCCTGGAGTGAAGCTAAAGAGTCGGGACAAGAGTTTAGTGCGTATCCGGTTCCAATACCGGTGGCCGCTGATTCACCCGTTAGTGAGACTATAATTTCTCCAGAAATGCAAACCACGGAGGAAAATGTTCCTAGAAAAAGTAAAAAGAAATCCGTGAGGCCCGTGGTTTCTGATAATGACTCTGATAATGAAAGTTCAGGATAATAAAGCTATATGGCTTAAAATGGAACATATGGAGAAAGTGCTCCAAAATATAATGAGACAAGGGTCACAGTACCCAGAAGTTTCCCAAAATGACCCTGAGGGGTTTGAATATACAGAATATGGCTATGTGCCAAATTGGCAATTTGAAACTCCAGACCCAGGATTAAGGGCGGAGGAAGTCTCATTGGATATAATTCCAAGTGTATCAGGGCTGCAAAAGTCAGACCCTGCAAGTGGTGATGTGGATTATGAGTGCACACCACAAATAAAAAAGAAGAGGCCAGATGTGCCTGATATGGCAAATGATTTTGCTATACCTGAAGGAAGTGGTGAGGCTATGGAAGAAAACCTAGCTGTCAGTATTAATTATATGGTATCTCACCAACTTCAAGATTCTGTGATGGTTGAAACAGCAGCATTATATAAAAAAACCGGAAAATTGCACCTCATTGAAGGTACCTACGGTTTAATCCGTCTATATGGACGCCTATGACTCCAGGCATGAGAGGACAAGAAATAAGATTTCAAAGAATCCTCAAACTGATTTCAGCTGCCATTACTGCTTTTGTAAGGCAAATGGAAGGGTCGGAAATGGTTAAAATCCAAAAAGATACTTTGGGCTTATTGTGCAATTCCTTCTATGAAATTAATTGTATGAGGAAAATTGCGATTCGGCCCATATTTTATCCAAGGTTTTGCAGGTCTGTGTCGATCAAGTGGTGTTCAAGCTCCTGGTTATCTATTTGGAGAGAACCTGCCTAAGCAAATAAGAGAAATGGATGAAGAGGCTAAATCTATTAGCCACATGAGACCTTTCGTTTTTGGACAAAAAAGGTATTTTTCGTCAAGAAGGGGATTTGATTTTGGAAACAGAGGCAGGAATATGATAAGAAAATATTACCATCCGACACAGCCTAATGTTCACCCGTATACGGGGAGAAGGAGACCACCACGTTCATATGGAGAGGTACAAAAAATGTATTCAATTCTTAAAGAAACTGTGGACAAATCTCCAGTTGGAGGGAGATTACAAATGTTTTATGATGAATGGCTTGCCATCACATCTGATTGGTTTATTTTACAAACAGTTTCAGGAGCTACTATAACATTTAAAGAAGGTGTTAACTCTCCGGTACAAAATAAACCTGCTTATGGTTTCATGTTTTCTGCAATTGAAAAGGCAGAAATTAATGTGGAAATTGATAAATTGTTTAAAAAAGGTGTTATTGAAAAAACTATTGAACATAAACATCAATTTGTGTCAAATATATTCCCAAGAAGTAAAAAAGATGGTGGTTGCAGAATTATTCTGGACCTTACAAACTTTAATACATTTGTCGAGTATAAACATTTTAAGATGGAAACATTCAACACTACAAGACATTTGATATCAGCAGGTTGTTATATGGCTACAATTGATTTAAAGGATGCGTACTGAGTTAATCAGTACCGATACACCAGTTCTTTCGAAGGTATTTAAAATTTAATTGGCTGGGACAGCTGTGGCAATTCAAAGCTTTACCAAATGGGTTAAGTTCAGCTCCCAGGCTCTTTACAAAGCTGTTGAAACCAGCTTTAGCACAATTAAGCACATCATTATGGCTTATCTGGATGACATTTTAATCATCAATAGTAATCAGGAATCAGCTGAAAAATCAGTTTCAGCAACTAAAACTTTATTTGAGAAGTTAGGTTTCTTGATTCATCCAATTAAGTCCCAGCTGCAGCCAGCACAGTCAATTAACTATTTGGGGTTTGTGATTAACTCAGTTACTATGTTAGTAACTTTGCCAACAAATATGATTGATGATATTTTAATGACCTGTAGGGGTCTCATTCACAAACCTTATCCCTCCATCCGGGAAGTAGCAAAGGTTATTGGTAAATTAGTAGCAGCATTTCCTGCAGTAGAATTTGCTCCATTACATTACCAAAACCTTCAAAGGGACAAAATAACAGCTCTAAAAAAGAGAGCAGTCCATTTTGATAGCCCTATGCAATTAACAAAAGAAGCTTTATTGGGATTGCAATGGACTGTCCAAGAGGAAAATGTTTCTCCAAACATATGGTATTAACTATTTAGAATTATTGGGGGCGTTTTATGGGTTAAAAGCCTATTGTTCTACAAAAAAGAATCTGCATGTACTGATACAATTAGACAATAAAACAGCTGTTGCATATATTAATCACATGGGTGGAGTCAGATCGGTATCATGTGATTGTCTGGTCAATCAGATATGGCAGTGGTGTATTAAGCACTAAATCTGGATTTCGGCAAATTATATCCCAGGTAAATACAATGTGGTGGCAGACAATAGATCAAGGGTGTTTAAAGACAACACAGAATGGATGTTGAACCCAGTAATTTTCAGGAAAATTGTGATTCAATATGGGTTACCAGACATTGATCTATTTGCATCAAGATTAAATCATCAATTGCCTAAATATTTGTCTTGGGAACCAGATCCAGATGCAGTAGCAGTAGATGCTTTTTCACTACATTGGGGGAATATGTTATTTGATGCTTTTCCACCATTTGCTCTGGTTCAGCAATCTCTGAAGAAAATAGAACAAGATTCTGCCACAGGATTATTGGTGATTCCAAATTGGCCGACACAACCATGGTTCCCATTGATGTTAAACATGATTAAAGAGCCATATATGTCAATTCCTAGCAGCAGTGATTTATTAATAAAACCGGTAACCAAAGAAATTCATCCATTACATGCTTATATGGATTTGTTAATCTGCAGGTTTTGACCAGACCACTACAAGAGCTTGGATTGTCGGATAGAACTATGGATATTATAGTCGCATCATGGCGAGATAGCACTCAGAGACAATATATGACACATATAAAGAAATGGGAAAATTTTTGTAGACAATCAAATATATCCTATCATACTGTGAACAGTGCAAACATATTGGAGTTCCTTTGAACAACACTTAAGTTATAGTGCCATTAATAGTGCACATAGTGCCTTATCATCTTATTTAGGACAAATCTCTGACCAGAAATCAATTGGATCACATCCATTAATATCCAGATTTATGAAAGGAATCTTTAACAAAAATCCACCCAAACCAAGATATACAGAAATTTGGGATGTCAGCATTGTACTTACTTTACTTAGGCAATGGACTCCAATCGAAGTTTTATCATTGGAAAAGTTAACATTTAAATTAGTAATGTTAATGGCATTGGTATCAGCTCAAAGGGTGCAAACATTACAAATGCTACGTTTAGACTGTATGCATGTGGCTGCAGATAACATTGTGTTTTATGTTTACGATCTGATCAAACAAAGCAGACCAGGGAGAACTGGAGCAAAGGTAATGTTTCAAGCTTACCCTATTGATCCAACGTTGTGTGTAGTTAAACATTTGAATCAATATATAAAAGTTACCAAAACTCTTCGAGGTGATGAAAAAACATTAATGATTACGCATAATTGTGTACAATTTTGGTCGCCTAGTTATAGGAAGGATGTCAACAAAATAGAGAGAGTACAGAGGAGATTTACTAGAATGTTGCCAGGGTTCCAGCAACTATGTTACAGAGAAAGGTTGAACAAGTTAGGTCTTTATTCTTTGGAGCGCAGAAGGTTAAGGGGGGACTTGATTGAGGTCTTTAAAATGATGAAAGGGATAGACAGAGTTGACGTGGATAAGCTTTTCCCATTGAGGGTAGGGAAGATTCAAACAAGAGGGCATGACATGAGAATTAAGGGACAAAAGTTTCGGGGTAACTTGAGGGGGAACTTCTTTACTCAGAGGGTGGTGGCTGTGTGGAATGAGCTTCCAGCAGAAGTGGTGGAGGCAGGATCAATTTTAACATTTAAGAGTAAAGTGGATAGGTATATGGACGTGAAGGGAATGGAGGGGTATGGGCTGAGTGCAGGTAGATGGGACTAGGGGAAAACAAATGGTCGGCACGGACTGGAAGGGCCGAGAGGGCCTGTCTCCGTGCTGTAATTGTTATATGTTATATGTTATATGTTATAAGAAACCACACAAAAAGCTTCAGTGCAAACAATTTCAAGGTGGTTAAAACAGGTGTTACTTTTAGCAGGAGTAGACACTGATGTGTTCAAATCTCACTCCACCAGGGCAGCAGCTACGTCCGCGGCGAAGTTACAGGACGTACCACTCGAACACATTTTAGAAACCGCAGGTGTAAAGAAGAAACTTTTTCAAAGTTCTACAATAAACCTGTTCACACAATGACAGGCTTTGGACACGCGGTGTTGGGTTCACTATAATCACCTGCTTTGTTTCACTATCGATTGATATTATCGATTATGTTATCACTTATATCTTTTATCACTTTGTAATGGTTTCCCCAGATGTAAAAAGGGGGTTATTATATGTTCTTTTATCATTAAAAGATTTATGGAAAGAACTAAAACTGGTCTGGTAAAAGGTTTTTACTCATGTATGTGTTGACCTAGCCGGACTGTCGTATGGAAGAATTCTACGACATGGAAAACACAGAAGCTTCAAAATCTTCACGTAGTCACTCATGTGACTCCGAAGTAAAATAGTAAGATTAAACGAGAACTTACCAGTTCGAAGTTTGATCGTTATTTTATGAGGAGTAACGATGAGGGATTATGTGCCCTCCACTCCCCACCCTCATAAAATAAATGATCATCTGGTAGTTCTAAATCTATGATGAGCCTTACTATCTTACTCCGGCTATTGTGTTCTGTGTTTTTCATGCCGCTGCTTTGAAGTATGCCATTCTAGCGCCAGGCGGGGCTTCTTCACGTAATCCCTCATCGTTACTCCTCATAAAATAACGATCAAACTTCGAACTGGTAAGTTCTCGTTTAATCTTACTATTCTCAACTAACAGCAGACAGCTAACAATGGCCTATTTTACTTCGGAGTCACGTGAGTGACTTCGTGAAGACCCCACCAGCACGCATGCACGGCTCTTTTTGTTGGAGGTATAAATTCCCCTACCCAGCATTCGTCTCATAGGAATTTTACTCTATCCCAAAAAGAGGTGGAGGCAGGGCATGCTGAAATTATACGGCTAGCAGAAAAAGGGGTAATTGGCATAACCAAGCATGAACCTATTGAGTTTGAGTCTAATATGTTCACCAGCAGTAAAAAAGAAGGGGGATGTCGGATTATAATAGATTTAACTGAGTTGAACACTTTTGTACAACATACCCATTTCAAAATGGATACTTTTGGAACAGCTAGGCAGATGCTTTACCCAGGGTACTTTATGGCATGCATCGATTTGAAAGATGCATGCTAAACGGTGCCCATCGCTGAGGCTCACAGGGAATTTCTGAAGTTGTCTGGAAGGGTGCATTGCCCAATGGAATCATCACAGCCCTAGGCTGTTTACCAAATTGGTATTTACCTGTATTGGCTCTTCTCCGACAACAAGATTATAGTGATGGCATATTGGATGAAAACTTATAGTGGGGCAGACCCTCCAATTGGCAATTCAAGGAGTGGCTGCAACCAAGGCTCTGCTTGAGAAGCTGGGGTTGTAATCCATCCAGACAAATCAAAACTGCACCCGGTACGGGTTATGGATTATTTGGTGTTCACCCTAGACACCAATTTAATGAAGTTTATCATCCCAACTAATAAAGCTACTGCTATAATAGAAGAGTGCCACAATCTTGCTTGCGCCAGGGTACCGACCATTCGGCAAACAGCAAAAGTTATAGGCAAATTGGTAAGTACATTCCCAGCTGCACGATTCGGACCGCTACACTACCGAAATTCACAAAGGTCACAAATCACAGCATTAAAAAACAAATGCTGGCTGCTTTGATCGGCCACTTCGGTTACCACCGGAAGCTAGAAATGAGCTACAATGGTGGGTAGATAATATTAAAAAATGTCATTGACCTATTATAGTGAGCAACCCTGATGTTGTGCTACTAACTGACGCAAGCGCACCAGGCTGGGGAGCAACTGGTACGATGTCCAGTTGTGGTGGCAGATGGAACTCTCATGAGTCTACATTCCTGGAGTCACATGGGATAAACTATATAGAAATGCTGGGGGCATTTCATGGACTGCGGGCTTACTGTACTAATCCATAGGATTACATGTCCGCTTTCGAATAGATAATGCTACAGTAGTGGCTTACATCAATCATATGGGTGGTATCAGGTCGCTAGTTTGTGATGAATTGGCTAATACAATTTGGCACTGGTGCATTGAAAGAAATATTTGGATTACTGCGACCTATTTGCCTGGGAAGCTTAATTCAGTGGCGGACACCAGGTCACGAGTCTTCAATGACAACATTGAGTGGATGTTGAACCCCCAAATTTTGGAGATATTATAGCTCATTTTGGGACACCAGATATTGACCTATTTGCGTCCAGGCTGAACCATCGAATACCAACGTATGTGTTGTGGGAACCAGACCCTGGGGCAATAGCAATGGATGCGTTTTTATCCATTGGGGGAAATGGTTTGCTACGCATTTCCCCCATTCTGCTTCACCAGTCGGGTATTGCAGAAAATTAAACTGGACTCTGCAACTGGCATATTGATCATTCCCGACTGGCCTACACAACCATGGTACCCGATGGTTGTAGAAATTTTAAAACAACCATGGATGGCGATTGGGAAACATCCCAAATTGATTACTCACCCCATTACGGGGGGGGTCAGTCATCCTTGCCATGGTCATTTAAACTCGTTGGCCTGCAGGTTCTGAAAGACCACTCATCCGGGCAGGCATCTTGTTAAGAGCCATAGACTTTATCGCCGCATCATGCCGAGAATCAACTCGGAAACAATACCTCACCCAAATCAGAAAGTGGGAGGCATTCTGTGCCCGGACCAACAAGTCTTCCAACTCGGCAACAATACCTGATGTGTTGGAGTTTCTAGCAGGCCTCCATTTCGATGCTGGCCTCAGCTACAGTGCCATCAACAGCGCCAGGAGTGCGCTGTCCTCATACCTGGATATAGGTGTCGGCTCCAACCACCTGGTGTCTAAACTAATGAGGGGAGTGTTCAACACCAACCCTCCATGACCCAGATATACAGTAACGTGGGATGTGGGGATCGTGCTGACCCTACTGAGGAGCTGGGCTCCAATAGATGAGCTACCATTGAAACAGCTCACCCTCAAGGTGGTGATGCTTATGGCACTGACTACAGCCCAACGAGTCCAGACGTTACAGAAACTGCGACTGGACAGCATGGTGGCCACCCCTGGTCAAATAAATTTCTTTGTCAAAGAATTATTAAAACAGCACAGGCCAGGGGCGCATGGGCTGCAGTTGGAATTTCGGGTGTACCCTGTAGATGCCACTCTCTGCATAGTCACCCATCTCCACCACTACATCCGAGTTACTAGAGTTATCAGGATGAAGGAACAGCCACAAACCTCCGCATCGTTGGGTGACTACACAGACGATCGCCAGGTGGCTCAGGGTGGTGCTGGATGCAGAAGGAGTTGCTACTGACATTTTTAAGTCTCATTCCACCAGGGCTGCATCCACATCAGCGGCGAGAGCCATGGAGGTGCCCATGGACCACATTCTCGCCACCGCGGGCTGGGCCAGTGGAAAAACCTTTCAACGGTTCTATAACAAGCCTCTGGCCGCCCCTGCGACATTCGCAGAAGCTATCCTGGGAACCGCTCAGTAAATGTCTGGCCCGATTTAGGGGTTTGTTATTTATTTGATTAATAAATTGTGTTGATTTTTCAGCCAGTTTCGACTGAACTCCATTAACAGCCTTCCTCCATCAGACTGGCGGCAGTGTGATAAGCATGGACGTTGTCCAGGGCGTGAAATCACAGAGCTTTGAAATCTTCACGAAGTCACTCACGTGACTCCGAAGTAAAATAGTAAGATTAAACGAGAACTTACCAAGTTTGAAGGTTGATCTGTATTTTACGAGGAGTCGCGGTGAGGATTTCGTGCCCACCGCTCCCACCCTCTATCATAAGGTCAACCAGGTAGTTCTACGGTTTTCATCTTACTATTTTTTTAGTCATGGTTTGGTTCTGTGATTCCACACCGCTGCTTTGAAGGATGCCGCGCATGCGTGCTGGCGGGGTCTTCACGAAATCCCTCACCGCGACTCCTCGTAAAATACAGATCAACCTTCAAACTTGGTAAGTTCTCGTTTAATCTTACTATTTCCTTCATCATGGTTACTTTCTTGCATATTTTTAATTCATTTGTTCTATATCTCTCTACGCCACCAACTATACCTCTCTTTCCCCTTTCCCCTGACTTGTTTGGAGAAAGGTCTCAACCCCAAACATCACCCATTCCTTCTCTCCAGAGATGCTGCCTGTCCCACTGAGTTACTCCAGCATTTTGTGTCTATCCCCATTGGAATTGTGCTTGCGGTTCTGGGTAGTGGAACGTATCTGCTGTTCTGACTTTTCCACATCTCTAACAACATTTAGACAGCATTTTAATAAGCATTAAGGCAATTTTATGGCAGACAGGCACTAACTAGCTTCTTTAATTGGTAACAAAAGCCATGTTCTCAGGAAGTGCATGTTTAGAGTCATGTTTTCTCCTCATTTCATTAGGAAGTTATAAATTCCAACAAAACAAAAACAGTGGTCACTGTGACTTATTTCAAAAAACTTAAATCTGGCTCGAATATTATCTCTGAAGAAAGCTGATTCGATAAAAAAAATAAAGTCAGGCGATGTAGCTTCTTTTAAATACAATTTATGTGGTTAGATGAAGGCAGTCAATGTAGTTTGAATGTGGCATAAGGTCCGTATAGGAGCAAAGAGGTCTTTCTGCAGTTGTACAGGGCCCTAGTGTGACCACACCTGGAGTATTGTGTGCAGTTTTGGTCTCCAAATTTGAGGAAGGACATTCTTGCTATTGAGGGGGTGCAGCGTAGGTTCACAAGGTTAATTCCCGAGATGGCGGGACTGTCATATGCTGAGAGAATGGAGCGGCTGCGCTTGTATACTCTGGAGTTTAGAAGGATGAGAGGGAATCTTATTGAAACATTTAAGATTATTAAGGGTTTGGACACGCTAGAGGCAGGAAATATGTTCCTGATGTTGGGGGAGTCCAGAACCAGGGACCACAGTTTAGGAATAAGGGGTAAGGCATTTAGAACGGAGATGAGGAAACACTATT
The DNA here is from genome assembly GCA_035221665.1 of Okamejei kenojei. Lineage (NCBI taxonomy): Eukaryota > Metazoa > Chordata > Chondrichthyes > Rajiformes > Rajidae > Okamejei > Okamejei kenojei. Next base: position 11,340,617 of record CM069138.1, read on the forward strand.
TCACACAGAGAGTGGTGAGTCTGTGGAATTCTCTGCCTCAGAGGCCGATTCTCTGGATACTTTCAAGAGAGAGCTTGATAGGGCCCTTAAAGATAGCGGAGTCAGGGGATATGGGGAGAAGGCAGGAACGGGGTACTGATTGGGGATGATCTGCCATGATCACAGTGAATGGCGGTGCTGGCTCGAAGGGCCGAATGGCCTACTCCTGCAGCTATTGTCTATTGTCTATTGTCACAGAGTGCTGGAGTAACTCAGCAGGTCAGGCAGCACCTCTGGAGAACATGGATAGGTGAAGTCTTGAGTCGCAACCTTTCGTCAGAGATACTGCCTGACCTACTGAGTTACTCCAGCACTTTGTGTACTTTTTGTGCATTACACAGCATCTGCGATTCTTTGTTTCACCATCAGTTTCATATTCAAGAGTAACTACTTCAGTGCGGTGAAAGTCAATCATAATCATAATCATACTTCATTAGCCAAGTATGTTTTGCTACATACGAGGAATTTGATTTGCCACACAGTCATACTAATACAGAGCAACAAGACACACAAAACACATTTTAACATAAACATCCTCCACACTCCTCACTGTGATGGAAGACGAGAAATAGTTCAATCTCTGCCCTTCATTGTTCTCCCGCGGTCGGGGGCCTCTAACCTTCCGTTGACGGGACGATCTCACTCTCGTAGCCGGCGGCAGGTCTCCTCGTTGGGGCGATCAAGTTCCTGCATCGGGGGGGAATCTCAGCTCCCCCCGCGCCGGGCGATCTAACCCGGGTCAAGGCTTGTCGAACGTCGTGCGGCTTTTGGAGCTCCCCACATCAGTCTCGCGTCTGAGACTGCGAGCCCCTGATGTTAACGTCCGCGGGCTGCGGTTTGGGCGTCGATCTTAGGCAAGGGATCGGCTGCGATGTTAAGTCCACACCCCGAGGTGGGATTCAAAGTCAAGGCCACCAGCTCCACGATGTTGGGCCATAGAGCGACTGGAGATACGACCCGGAAAACAATCGCCTCTCCGGCAAGGTATGAAGTATGTCAAGTGATGAAGCGGGTGAGACGGTGGCGCAGCGGTAGAGTTGCTGCCTTATAGCGCCAGACCAAATGTAGACTGGGCGATTGTTTCGCTGAACACCTTCGCTCAGTCCGCCTGGAGCTACTTCATCTCCCGGTTAACACATTAAGTCCCCTTCCCATTCCCACACTGACCTTTCTGACCTAGGCCTCCTCCATTGTCAGAGTGAGGCTAAACGCAAATTGGAGGAACAGCATCTCATATTTCGCTTGGGCAGCTTACACCCCAGTGGTATGAATATTGATTTCTCTCACTTCAAGTAACCCCGGCATTCCCTCTCTCTCCATCCCTCCCCCACCCAAATTCATACCAGGTTTTGTTCTCACCCAGCAAACAGCTAACAATGGCCTGTTTCCTTTATCATTGCTACTTTTTTAGACACTAGACAATAGGTGCAGGAGTAGGCCATTCGGCCCTTCGAGCCAGCACCGCCATTCAATGTGATCATGGCTGATCATCTCCAATCAGTACCCCGTTCCCACCTTCTCCCCATATCCCCTGACTCCGCTATCTTTCAGAGCCCTATCTAGCTCTCTCTTGAAAGTATCCAGAGAACCGGCCTCCACCGCCCTCTAAGGCAGAGAATTCCACACTCACAACTCTCTGTGTTAAAACGTTTTTCCTCGTCTCCATTCTAAATGGCTTACCCCTTATTCTTAAACTGTGGCCCCTTGTTCTGGACTCCCCCAACATCGGGAACATGTTTTCTGCCTCTATTGTGTCCAAACCCTTAATAATCTTATGTTTCAATAAGATATCCTCTCATCCTTCTAATCTCCAGAGTGTACAAGCCCAGCCGCTCCATTCTCTTAGCGTACGACAGTCCCGCCATCCCAGGAATTAACCTTGTAAACCTGCGCTGCACTCCCTCTACAGCAAGAATGTCCTTCCCCACTTTTTTGCATGTCGTTCCTGTTCTATATCTCTCTACATTATCATCTATATCTCTCATTTCCCTTTCCTGTGACTTTCAGTCTGAAGACGGTTCTCGACCCAAAACTTCACCCGTTCCTTCTCTCCAGAGGTGCTGCCTGACCCACAGAGTTACTCCAGCATTTTGTGTCTGTCCACCCATTTTAGTGTCTGCTTGTTGATGAGCACTGTAGCTGTGTTTCCTGATTTATGGTGCTTACTTCACTATTTCTGTGTGGGAACCTACGTATATACAACAAACACCAATGTTTTCTTTTGCCCTTGACTGCATGTAAACTGATTTTATTTGTTTGATTCTCGAAACCAAAATTATTTCTGTCGACTGTTTTTATCCCAACATTTATTATCAGGCCAATGTGTCCCCTCTTCTATTTTAACTATCCCTTCATAAGTTCATAAATCCATAAGGGTCAGGAACAGAATTAGGCCATTCGGCCCATCAAGTCAACTCCGCCATTCAATCATGGCTGATGTATCTCTCCCTCCTAACCCAATTCTCCTGCCTTCTCCCAATAACCCCTGACACCTGTACTAATCAAGAATCTATCTATCTCTGCCTTCAAAATATCCATTGACTTGGCCTCCAAAGTATCCCACAGATTCACCACCCTCTGACTAAAGAATTAAGTCTGAAGATGAAGTATCCTGGAATGTTTAATTCCTGATTCCAGTCATTTGCATTTGGTATTGTACTCAAGTATTATCTTTGAAGCGTGAGCCGTTTTTATAGATCAACTTGGCACCAAAGTCCCACACAGTATATCCCCTACACAATAAGGGGACCTATATTCCAGCGACTCCCCTTCTTGCCTCTCCTGTCGGGCAAACAACACTCTGGTATGTTTCTCTTCGCACTACCTGTTATACCAGTGTGTGGTTTAGCCATGTCAAGAGTCAAGAGTGTTTTATTGTCATATGACCCAGACAGGACAATGAAATTCTTACTTGCTGCAGCACAACAGAATATGTAAACCTAATAAATAACATAACACAAACTTAGAAAAAAAAGAACAAACAGTAACAGTGCAATAATAATAATAATAATAATAATAATAATAATAATAATAATAATAATAATAATAGTCTATTGTAGTTCAGAGTTTATTTGTTGTCGTGTTTAATAGCCTGATGGCTGTGGGGAAGTAGCTGTTCCTGAACCTGGACGTTGCAGTTTTCAAACTCCTGTACCTTCTTCCCGGTGGCAGTGGTGAGACGAGTGTGTGGCCAGGATGGTGTGGGTCTCTGATGATGCTGGCTGCCTTTTTGAGGCACCGACTGCGATAAATCCCTTCGATGGTGGGGAGGTCAGAGCCGGTGATGGCCTGGGCAGTGCTTGCAACTTTTTTGCAATCTTTTCCGCTCCTGGACGTTAGAGTCATAGAGTCATCGAGCGATATCGTGTGGAAACAGGCCCTTCGACCCAACTTGCCCACACAGTCCAAGGTGTCCCATCTACACTAGTCCCACCTGCCTGCACTTGGCCCACATCCCACTAAACCTATCCTATCCATGTACCTGTTTAACTGTTTCTGTCAACAGTTAACTGTTAAACGCGGCAATAGTCCCTGCCTCAACTACCTCCTCCGGCAACTCGTTCCATACACTCACCACCCTTTGTGTGAAAAAGTTACCCCTCAGATTCCTATTAAATCTTTCCCCTCCCCCCTCACCTTAAACCTATGTTCTCTGGTCCTCAATTCCACTTACTCCAGGCAAGAGACTCTGAGCTGATCTATTATTCTCGTGATTTTATGCCCCTCTACAAGATCACACCTCATCCTCCTGAACTCCAAGGAACAGAGTCCCAGCCTGCTCAACCTCTCCCTGTAGCTCCGACACGCGAGTGTGTGGCAAATGTGTTTCAAGGCAGTAAAGTGTGAATTGATGCAAAGTCTGGCAGGAAGAATGAGGACAGACGTGAGAAACTATTCAGCACAGTGATCAGGAAAAGAGGGACCTGGATCAAGATGTCTGAGGAAGGGTCTCGACCCGAAACGTCACCCATTCCTTCTCTCCAGAGATGCTGCCTGAGTTACTCCAGCATTTTGTGTCTGTCTTTGGGATCAGGATGTACGGACGCATAAATCCTTGAAAGTGGCAGGGCAGGTTGAGAGTGTGGTGGTCGAGTACAGGAGACAGGAAACTGGGGGATTCATAAGAAATAAGATTTATAAGAGAAAGGGCGATAACATAGAACCAGTGTGAATGGGTGATCAATGGGTGGCGTGAACTCGTTGGGCCAAAGGGCCTGTTTCGCTGCTGCGTCTTTCAATTGATCAGTCAGTCAAAACTGAATGTGTAAGAAGGAACTGTGCAGATGCTGGTTTCGACCGAAGATAGACACAAAACGCTGGAGTAACTCAGCGGGACCGGCAGCATCTGTGGAGAGAAGGAATGGGTGATGTTTTGGGTCGAGACTCTTCTTCGGAATGATGGAAAGTATTGGTGAATTGGAGTATTGGCGCGTCAGGTATCGGCGCAGCACGGGTTGGCGCAGGCGAGCCAAAATCTTTACAACAGGGCAGACAAATCACCAATGACATGAACACGGAGAATGGAGGAAAGGGGCAGAGAAACGCATGGAGATTTTTGACCGTTTAGAGGCGCAGCGGTAGAGTTGCTGCCGGGCAGTGCAAGAGACCCGGGTTTGATCCTGACTATGGCTGCTGGCTGCGTGGAGTTTGCATGTTCTCCTCACGATCTGTGCGGGTTTCGTCCAGGATCTCCGGTTTCCCCCCACACTCCAAAGACGTGCAGGTTTGTAGGTTAATTGGCCTCGGTAATCATAATCATAATCACACTTTATTAGCCAAGAATGTCTTGCAAAATGCGGGGAATTTGATCTGCCATACAGTCACACCAGTAAAAAGCACCAGAACACTAAAAATACATTTTAACATAAACATCCACCACAGTGACTCCTCCACATTCCTCACTGTGATGGAAGGCGAAAAGAAGTTAAATCTCTTCCCTTCTTCGTCCTCCAGCGGTCGGGGGCCTCTAACAATAAACAATAGACAATAGGGGCAGGAGGAGGCCATTCGGCCCTTTGAGTCAGCACCGCCATTCAATGTAATCATGGCTGATCATCCCCAATCAGTACCCCGTTCCTGCCTTCTCCCCATATCCCCTGACTCCGCTATCTTGAAGAACCCTATCTAGCTCTCTGTTGAAAGCATTCAGAGAACTGGCCTCCACTGCCCTCTGAGGCAGAGAATTCCACAGACTCACCACTCTCTGTGAGAAAAAGTGTTTCCTCGTCTCCGTTCTAAATGGCTTACCCCTTATTCTTAAACTGTGGCCCCTGGTTCTGGACTCTCCCAACATCAGGAACATGTTTCCTGCCTCTAGCATGTCTAAACCCTTAATAATCTTATATGTTTCAATAATATCCCCTCTCATCCTTCTAAACTCCAGAGTGTACAAGCCCAGCCGCTCCATTCTCTCAGCATATGACAGTCCCGCCATCCCGGGAATTAACCTTGTAAACCTACGCTGCACTCCCTCAATAGCAAGAATGTCCTTCCGCAAATTAGGAGATCAAAATTGCACACAATACCCCAGGTGTGGACTCACTAGGGCTCTGTACAAGTGCAGAAGGACCTATTTGCTCCTATACTCACGCCATTTGCCTGTCAACATGCCATTCGCTTTCTTCACTGATAACCTTCCGTTGCCGGGGCGATCTTACTCCCGTAGCCGGCGGCGGGACTCCTCGTCTGGGCGATCAAGCTCCTGCATCGGGGGGGAATCTCAGTTCCCCCGCGCCGGGCATCTACCCCACATTTACAAATGGTAAATGATCCCTAGTGTGTGTAGGGCAGTGTTAGTGTGCGGGGTTCGCTGGTCGGCGTGGACTGAAGGGCCTGTTTCCACTCTGTTTCTAAAGGGTAAAGTCTAAAGTCTGTTGCTCTGACTGAAGCACTGGAGGTGGCTAAAAAAAGACTGTCCTACTGCTGGCAAGCACGAAGAGGGGACCCGCCAGGGGGTGTCCAAGAATGAAGGAAGGGTCCCCTGGTGGAGGGGAGGGGGGTGGGGGCTGCTTCCATGGGGGGTGGTGGGCAGATGATAGGACTGTTCGGTGAACTATTATAACTTTGTCGCCGCCACTTGTGTGCCGCCAAGGTTAGGTCTGCCGTATGATTTTCATAGGATCATAAGATCCTATGATCTTATTCTTATGAGGCTTTCGACAAGGCCCCTTGGTCAAGAGTGACCATAATATGGTTGAGTTCTTTATTAGGATGGAGAGTGACATTGTTAATTCAGAAACAAGGGTTCTGAACTTTAAAAAAAGGTCACTTTGAGGGTATGAGACGTGAATTGTTCAAGATAGACTGGCAATTGAAGGGTCTTAAAGGGTTGACGGTGGATATGCAATGGAAGGCATTTAAAGACTGCATGGATGAACTACAAAAATTGTTCATCCCAGTTTGGCAAAAGAATAAATCAGGGAAGGTAGTGCATCCGTGGATAACGAGGGAAATCAGGGATAGTATCAAAACAAAAGATGAATCATACAAATTAGCCAGAAAAAGCAGCTTACCAGAGGACTGATAGAAATTTGGAGTCCAGCAGAGGAGGACAAAGGGCTTAATTAGGAAAGGGAAAATAGATTATGAAAGAAAACTGGCAGGGAACATAAAAAACTGACTGCAAAAGTTTTTATAGATATGTGAAGAGAAAATGATTAGTTAAAACAAATGTAGGTCCCTTGCAGTCGGAAACAGGTGACTTGATCATGGTGAACAAGGACATGGTAGACCAATTGAATAACTACTTTGGTTCTGTCTTCACTAAGGAAGACATAAATAATCTGCCGGAAATAGCAGGGGACCGGGGGTCAAATGAGGTGGAGTGAAATCCAGGTTAGCCGGGAAGTGGTGTTAGGTAAATTGAATGGATTAAAGGCCGATAAATCCCCAGGGCCAGATAGGCTGCACACCAGAATTACTTAAGGAAGTAGCCCCAGAAATAGTGGATGCATTAGTGATAATTTTTCAAAACTCTTTAGATTCTGGAGTAGTTCCTGAGGATTGGAGGGTAGCTAATGTAACCCCACTTTTTAAAAAGGGAGGGAGAGGGAAAACGGGGAATTACAGACCAGTTAGTCTAACATCGGGAGTGGGGAAAATGCTAGTCAGTTATTAAAGATGGGATAGCAGCATATTTGGAAAGTGGTGAAATCATTGGACAAAGTCAGCATGGATTTATGAAAGGTAAATCATGTCTGACGAATCTTATAGAATTTTTCGAGGATGTAACTAGTAGAGTGGATAAGGGAGAACCAGTGGATGTGTTATATCTGGACTTTCAGAAGGCTTTCGACAAGGTCCCACATGAGAGATTAGTATGCAAACTTAAAGCACACGGTATTGGGGGTTCAGTATTGATGTGGATAGAGAACTGGCTGGCAGACAGGAAGCAAAGAGTAGGAGTAAACTTTTCAGAATGGCAGGCAGTGACTAGTGGGGTACCTCAAGGCTCAGTGCTGGGACCCCAGCTATTTACAATATATATTAGTGATCTGGACGAGGGAATTGAATGCAACATCTCCAGGTTTGCGGATGACACGAAGCTGGGGGGCAGTGTTAGCTGTGAGGAGGATGCTAGGAGGATACAAGGTGACTTGGATAGGTTGGGTGAGTGGGCAAATGCATGGCAGATGCAGTATCATGTGGAGGTTATCCACTTTGCTGGCAAGAACAGGTAAGTAGACTGTTATCTGAATGGTGACCGACTGGAGTCCGCGGCTCTACGACTGGAGCCCTGAGGTTGGTCCCGGCCCGAGGCCGCCACCGGCTCCACGACGTTAGGCCCAATGACATCCGAGACCCGACAGGGAAAAAGTCGGGTCCCCGTACAGGGAAGAGATTAAAACGGTCCCCCCCCCCCCACCCCCCACATATACACAGCTAAAAATAATAACAACTAGAATCATAAACAGACATTTTACAGGACAAAAAATTTAAAAACGAACTGCAGACGGACTGCAGTCAAGCTGCTACCGTGAGGCACCACCACACTCCATCCATTCAATCATGGCTTTTGCATGCTACAGATTCCCCTTAACTGGAGTCACTCCTTCGACCTCCTCTTACCGTCCATCAGCCCCCATCAGTAACACTCTCCCTGTGAATCATTTGGTGAAACTATCACAGAGCTATCGGTAAACTATCGGTAGAGTCGCTGCCTCACGACGCCAGAGGCCCAGGTTCGATCCTGACTACGGGTGCTTGTCTGTACGGAGTTTGTACGTTCTCCCCGTGACCTGTGTGGGTTTTCTCCGGGAGCTCCGGTTTCCTTCCCGCACTCCAAAGACGGGCAGGTTTGCAGGTTCACCGGCTTGGGTATAATTGTAAATTGTCCCAAATGTGTGCAGGATACTGTTGGTGTGCGGGGATCGGCATGGACTCGGTGGGCCGAAGGGCCTGTTTCCGCGCTGTATCTCTAAACTAAACTAAAAATCACAACTCCAATTATTGTCTTCTTTAATCACTCCATGCATTCTCACTTTCCCATTCAACCTCTCACTTCACTGCCGACATCCCTTTCCCATCCCTCATTCTCTCCCCTTCTCTGTGGCTCACCCCCGTGTTCATTTACTTGCTGTCTCCCCTCCAATCATCCATAACTCTTTATTTCCATTCTCTCCCCTTGTCTGTGGCTCACTCCCACCCCGTCAGCCTTTCCCTCTGGCGGTGGACACACAACGCTGGAGTAGCCCAGCGGGACAGGCAGCGTCTCTGGAGAGAAGGGAAGGGGCGACATTTCGGGTCGAGACCCTTCTTCAGTCTGAGGGGCACGGGGCGCGGGAATATGGAAGGGTACAAAGAGCATGTAAGGTGCAAAAAGGGCAGTTCAGTTCAGTTCAGTTTAGTTTATTGTCACGTGCTCCGAGGTACAGTGAAAAGCTTTTGTTGCGTGCTAACCCGCGAGCGGAAAGACAATGCATGATCACAATCGAGCTATTCACAGTGTACAGATACATGATAAGGGAATAGACAATAGACAATAGACAATAGACAATAGACAATTGACAATGACTTGACTTGACAATAGGTGCAGGAGTAGGCCATTCGGCCCTTCAAGCCAGCACCGCCATTCAATATGATCATGGCTGATCATCCCCAATCAGTACCCCGTTCCTGCCTTCCCCTCATATCCCCTGACTCCGCTATTTTTAAGAGCCCAATCTAGCTCTCTGTTAAAAGCATCCAGAGAACCCGCCTCCACCGCCCTCTGAGGCAGAGAATTCCACAGACTCACCACTCTCTGTGAGAAAAAGTGTTTCCTCGTCTCCATTCTAATTGGCTTTCTCCTTATTCTTAAACTGCGGCCCCTGGTTCTGGACTCCCCCAACATCAGGAACATGTTTCCTGCCTTTAGTGTGTCCAAACCCTCTTATATGTTTCAATGAGATCCCCTCTCATCCTTCTAAACTCCAGAGTGTACAAGCCCAGCGGCTCCATTCTCTCAGCATATGACAGTCCCGCCATCCCGGGAATTAACCTTATAAACCTATGCTGCACTCCCTCAATAGCAAGAATGTCCTTCCTCCAATTAAGGGACCAAAACTGCACACAATACTCCAGGTGTGGTCTCACTAGGGCTCTGTTCAACTACAGAAGGACCTCTTTGCTCCTATATTCGATTCCTCTTGTTATAAAGGCCAACATGCCATTCCCTTTCTTCACTGCCTGCTGTACCTGCATGCTTACTTTCATAGGGTACTTTCATAGACTGATGTACAAGGACCCCCAGATCCCGTTGCACTTCCCCTTTTCCCAACTTGACGCCATTTAGATAGTAATGCATGACAATACATGATTACAATCGAGCCATTCACAGTGTACAGATTACATGGTTAAGGGAAAAACGTTTAGTGTAAGTAGAAACCACTGAAGTTCAATCAAAGATGGTCTGATAGCAGTACAGAGCTAAATACAGATCAGTAGGACAGATCAAAGAAGACAATAATCAAGGAAATGCAGAATGGTTAATTGTTTGGCTGAGGGGAAGGTGACAACGAGGCGTGCAAACAGTAAAATTAATCAGGAGGACAGTGAAACTAGTCGGAGAACTAGGGTGTGGGAGGGAAGGAGAGAGAGGGAATGCAAAGATTTGCTCTCTGCTGTCTATTGTTTGTGTTCGTCACTCATTCTTGAGTAAGACCATGACATCTCATCCACAGCTTCTTCAACGAGGAAACTTAAATGGCCCTCTCCCCATATCGGCACAAGGGCGGTACAGTGGCTCAGCGGGTAGACTGCCTCACAGTGCGAGAGGCTTGGGTTGGATGCTGACCTCAGGTGCTGTCTGTGTGGAGTTTGCATGTTCTCCCTGTGACCGCCTGGATTTCCTCTCGGTGCTCTGGTTTCTTCCCACATCCCACATGGGACGGGGTTCTGATTGTGGATGATCAGCCATGATCCCATTGAATGGCGGTGCTGGCTCAAAGGGCCGAATGGCCTACTCCTGCACCTATTGCCTATTGCCTATTTGAAGGTGAAGGAGAAAAGATGAGGGGTTAACTTTTTCTCACAAAGGGAGGTGGGTGCATGGAACAAGCTGCCAGAAGAAGTAGTTGAGGCTGGGACCAGCCCAACATTTAAGAAGCAGTTGGACAGGTAGGTGGATAGGACAGGTTTGGAGGGATATGGACCAAAGGCAGGCAGGTTGGACTAGTGTAGCTGGGACATGTTGGCCGGTGTGGGCATGTTGGGCTGAAGGGCCTGTTTCCATGCTCATGCTCATAGGTTTATGTGCAGGGTTTATACGTTAAATGGCTTCTGTGAAATTGCTCCTAATGTGTCGGAAGTGAGACAACATGGAACTAATGTGAATGGGTGATCGATGGGTGGCATGGGCTTGCTGTGCTGCATCTGTAAACTAAACTAAACTAAAGTTCTTGATTTTGGAGATTCCCTTTTCCTCTTTGTGTTACATACCGTACATATTTCCATACACACACTCTATCCTTCACTCACTTCCTCTCTGCATTAACTGCCTCTACCTCCGACATCCTCCAAAATCACTCTCTACTACTCATCGATCCGTTGCTTCTTAAACGTTGAGATAGTCCCTGCGTCAACTACCTCCTCTGGCCGCTCGTTGCATCCAGCAACCCATCCGCTGTGTGGAAAAGGTTGCCCATCAGATTCCTATAAAATCTTGCCCCCTTCACATTACACCTGAATTGTGGACGCAGCCCAGACCATCGCAGAAACCAACCTCCCTTTTATTGAGTCTCGACCCGAAGGGTCTCGACCCGAAACGTCGCCTATCTCCTTCGCTCCTTAGATGCTGCTGCACCCGCTGAGTTTCTCCAGCTTTTTGTGTAACCCTCCCTTCTATTGACTCCATTTATACCTCACGCTGCCTCGGCAAGGCCAGCAGCATCATCAAGGATGAGTCGTACCCCAGCCATTCCCCCTTCTCCCCTCTCCCATCGGGCAAAAGGTACAGAAGTATGAAAACACACACCTCCAGATTCAGGGACAGTTTCTTCCCAGCTGTTATCAGGCAACTGAACACATCCTACCACCAGGTGGGTCACGGGGAGAACGTACAAACTCTGTGCAGACAGCACCCATAGTCGGGATCGAACCCAAGTCGCTGGTGCGGCAAGAGCAGGAAGGCAGCATCTCGTCCGCTGCGCCACCGTGCCGCCCTTCCGATGGGCGTTAATATTTCATGAAGCAGGTGTTTTAACTTCTATATCCTAAATCTTTGAAATGTCATTTCTGTATTTGCATTACAAAGAATTGGTAATGCAATATGCTGTTACTGGTGAAATGGCACCACAGCAATGCTGACCACATCATTGCAGGTGGCTCTGTTTATATACTTGGGCAAATGCCTTGCAAGTACCTCACCATAGCAACAACAAGCCTTTAATCAGCTCAGTAAAAACAGCACTTTGGTCCAGTTGTGCATCGTGTGGGTCTACTCCCCCGTAACATCTGTCGGAGTCAGCCTCGGTGGTTTGACAGGCACACGTACTGCGCTGTGAGTCTTTCAGGCTTTCAAGTCTTTCAGGCCTGCAAGTGTTTGCTGGACCTCAGGGGTCGGGCCTTTTTGGCTGCTGCCCTGAGCCTGCTAGCCAGTGAGTCTAAATCTGATGCCAAACTTCTGAGAGGGACGTGTTTGAAAGCGGCAGGGGTACACTGCCTGCTTTTTGAGACGCTTTTTAGATTTACTGCCCGTTTGGACCATAAAGCAAGAACACCTTGTCTTCTGGGCTGCTCCTTCCCCCTTGCTTAAAGGACACAGTTGCTCTTTGCAATGAATCTTCCATTCATTCCATTCTGGGTGGCATAGTGGAGCAGTGGTAGAGTTGCTGCCTTACAGCGCCGGGGACCCTGGTTCGATCCCGACTACGGGTGCCGCCTGTACGGAGTTTGCACGTTCTCCCCGTGGCCTGCGTGGGTTTTCTCCGAGATCTTTGGTTCCTTCCCACACTCCAAAGACGTACAGGTTTGTAGGTTAATTGGCTTGGTGTAAATGTAAAATTGTCCCCAGTGCTTGTAGGGTAGGGTTAATGTGAGGGGATCGCTAATCGGTGCGAACTCAGTGGGCCGAAGGCGATCTCGGAGGAAACCCACGCGGGTCACGGGGAGAACGTACAAACCCTGTACAGACAGCACCCCTGGTCAGGATCGAACCCGGGTCTCTGGTGCTGTAAGCGCTCTAATGGCCCTGTCCCACGATGCAAGTTCATTCAAGAGCTCTCCCGAGTTTAAAAAAAAAAATCAAACTCGTGGTAAGCACGGAGAATGAACGTAGCGGGCACGTTGGAGCTCGGGGACGTCTCTTAGCGGCTCGTAACGCTAACGGCAGGTACGCGGGAAGACTCGCTAACGGCAGGTAAGCTCGGGAAGACTCGTGAAGATTCTTCAACATGTCCACGAAAATTGTCCACGAGAGCCCCGAGTACCGACGAGTGGCCATTACTGTAAAGTTCGAATCAGGGCAAACTCTTGGCATGAACTCGTGCCGTGGGACAAATGAATGGGAGGGCTTAAAGGCAGCAACTCTACCGCTGCACTGCTGTGCCTTAAATACTGAGAGTCCTACTGTTCGGTGGGGAAAAGAGCCTAGTTCCATGCTGTTCTCTCTAAACTAAACTAAACTAAACTAAACTAAATCAACTTACAGGTCCACCTGTTCCGCCTTAAATGCTGAGGCTTCATCCTGTTCCTTCACACTGAGAGTCAGGGGAAAACGGGACGAGATATATAGATGGTACTCGGGACAAATGAATGGGAGAGCTGCAAAGAGCAACTGTGTCCTTGAAGAAAGGGGGGAGGAGTAGTTCAGAGGACAAGACGCGCTTGCTTCATGATCCAACTGACCAGAGGTTCTGCAGGGTTTGGGCCTACCAGTGAGGTGTCCCCTGCCCAGGAAAGCCCAGGAAATTCCAGAACTGTGAGGCTGAGAGTCCTGTCACGGTGACTCACTTTGCCTCTCGTTTTGCTTGTCTTTTCCTGGGACCCAAGGCCAGGAAAATCAACTGTGCTAAGTGGGGCAATCGGTGAAACGAAGCTGGCATGAGCACTCCTCCGTATATTAATAAATTAGTTCTTCCTGCCATGGAGTCTTGGACTTCAGTCAAGACTAATACAAGTTCGACAAGTTCCTCACCACCGACTGAATATCCTGGAATTCTCTCCCTGACGCGAGACTCCCCACCACCGACACTGCATCTATACTTCCCGCTGCCTCGGGAAAGCGGCCAACATAATCAAGGACTTTTCCCACCCCGGCCATTCCTTCTTCTTCCTGTTGCTGTTGGGCAGATAAGCAGAAGCTTGAAAGTGCGCAGCGCCAGGCTCTAGATTTCCGAGATACAGCGTGGAAACAGGCCCTTCGGCCCACCGAACCCACGCCGACCAGCGATCGCCCCGTACACTAACACTATCCTACACACTAATTTATCAAAACCAATTAACCTGCAAACCTGTGTGCCTTGGGTGTGTGGAAGCACCTGGAGAAAGCCCACGCGGTCACAGGGGGAACATACAAACTCCGTACAGACAGCACTCGTGGTCAGTATCAAACCCTGGCGCTGTGAGGCAGCAACTCTAATACTGCGCCTGTGAAGACAGAACCTAGAGGCATACAGTGTAAACTAGAAACGTTTAGGTAAAAGGCCTGTTTAGTTTAGTTTAGTTCAGTTTAGAGAAGCAGCGCGGAAACAGGCCCTTCGGCCCACCGGGTCCGCGCCGACCAGCGATCCCCGCACATTAACACTATCCTACACCCACTAGGGACAATTTTTACATTTACACCAAGCCAATTAACCTACAAACCTGTGCGTCTTTAGAGTGTGGGAGGAAATCAAAGATCTCAGCGAAAACCCACGCAGGTCACGGGGAGAACGTACAAACTCCGTACAGACAGCACCCGTTGTCAGGACCGAGCCCGGGTCTCTGGCGCTGCATTCGCTGTAAGGCAGCGACTCTGCCGTTGCACCACTGTGCCCACTTGATGGGATTTTTAACTGGCCTTCGCTGAAGCGAATTAAACTGGGGTTAACCTGTGAAGAGGAGGGATGGAGTGTGGCTTTTACAGAGCATAGGGTTCAACTCCAACATCTCAGAATAGAATTGCTTGTGTAGAGGGGAACTGCAGCCGCTGGTTTACACCGACGATAGACACAAAATGCTGGAGTAACTCAGCGGGTTCGGGTCCAGAGTCTTCTCCTCTGTTATCAGACTTCTGAACGATCCTTCCATACGTTAGGGTACTCTCCCGAATTTCCAACCAACCTCATTGTGGACATTCAACTTTTTCCTCTGGAACTGTTGTGCTACAGGGCTGAGAAAATATATTTTTCTCTTCGATCTCTCTTTTGTTCGAGTGTTTGGCTCGATTGTACTCATTGGGTCGTAAGGTCATAAGTGATAGGAGTAGAATTAGGCCATTCGGCCCATCAAGTCTACTCTACCATTCGATCGTGGCTCACCTATCGCTCCCTCCTAACCCCTTTCTCCAGCCTTCTCCACATAGCCTCTGACATCTGTTCTCTGCCAAAAAATCATCGGGACTTCTCTTCCTTCAATCCGGGACATTGCGTGCAAACGTTGCTTGTCCAACAGCATTATAAAGGACCGTACATATCTCCATCATGGACTGTTCACTCTGCGGCCCTCGGGCAAAAGGTATCGCAGTTTAAGGAGCAGAACGGCCAGGTTTTGCAGCAGCTTCTCCCCCCGAGCCATCAGACCCTTGAATTCCACATAATATGCCGTCACTATTATCTATTTTATCTTTTTATCTATTTTATCCTTTTATTATTTGATGTTGCGTGGTGAACCAGATGCTATGAAATTTCGTTCAGACTTGCATTTGTTGGTGTATTTTTGAATGATAATAAAGTCTGATGATAATAGATTGATTGTACTTATCAAAGATCTATCTATCTCCGCCTTCAAAATATGCACTGTCCTGGCCTCCACAGCCTCCCGTGGCAAAGAATTGCACAGATTCACCACCCTCTGACTCGAGAAATTTCTCCTCATTTCTTTCCTAAAAGAACGTCCTTTAGATGTCTAATCTGATAGAACATCCATTAGATTTAGCTGCATCTAATTGAATCAGATCAACTAACTAACAACTAATTGGTAACTGAATCATCCTACCACAACCAGAGAGTAATGCTCAACTTCTATCTACCCCGTTGGTGTCCCTCGGACTGTCCTTGATATGACTTTACCGGCTTTACCTTGCACTAAGTGTTATTCCCTTATCGAGTATCTGTACGCTGTAAATGACTCGATTGTAATCATGTATAGCCTTTCGGTTGACTGGTTAACACGCAACAAATGCTTTTCACAAATGCCTCGGTACACCTGACAATAACCTAGATTTAGCTTTAATACTAATGAGTTCACTTTACTATCACGCTTACCGAGGTACAGTGAAAAGCTTTTTCCAGTTGGTGGAAAGACTCTACACGTTTACAATTGAGCTGTCCGCAATGTACATATAGTGGGTAAAGAGTCGGCATGGGGCGCAGTGGTAGATACAGCTGGAGCGGCACGGTGGCGTAGCGGTAGAGCTAATGCCTTACAGCACTGGAGGCATGGGTTCGATTTTGAAAGACTAAAAGGTCCACGCAGACAGGCCCTTTGGCCCAATTCTTCCATGTCGACCAGGATGCCCCATGGTACACGTTGGCGCAGCGGGAGAGTTGCTGCCTTGCAGTGCTTGCCGCGCCAGAGACCCAGGTTCGATCCCAACCACGGGCGCTGTCTGTACGGAGTTTGTACGTTCTCCCCGTGATTTGCGTGGGTTTTCTCCGAGATCTTCAGTTTCCTCCCACACTCCAAAGGCGTACAGCTTTGTAGGTTAATGTAACAATTGTCCCTAGTGTATGTAAGGTAGTGTTAATGTGTGGGGATTGCTAGTTGGTATGGACTCAGCGGATCGAAGGGCCTGTTTCTGTGCTGTATCTCTAAAAACTAAAAAAAAGCTAAAAAGGAAGGACACATGTAAAGGAGAATTTCTGCCTTTAATGCAGATTTGATTCCTGGGGGTTACACAGAAAGCTGGAGAAACTCAGCGGGTGCAGCAGCATCTAAGGAGCGAAGGAGATAGGCGACGTTTCGGGTCGAGACCCTTCTTCAGGATTCCTGGGGGTGACTGATTGTGCAGGAAGAAACTACAGATGCTGGTTTACACCGAAGGTAGACACAAATTGCTGGAGTAACTCAGCGGGATAGGCAGCATCTCTGGAGAGAAGGAATGGGTAATATTGTGTGTTTAGAATGGAAAATTGGCTCATCTTCCAGTTCAAGAATTCTTCTGCATAATGCATATGTAAAATCCTTTTATATTATGCGGTAATATGTGGTAAGTCTTGATGCACCCGGCACTAAATAAAAGGTGGATAAGTTCCCACTTGAGCAGAGTAATACATTTACAGTTTCTAGCTTGCACTGGAAAGATTAGAGTTTAGAATTACAACTTGGTAACAAACCCTTCTGCCCATCGAGTCCACACCAACCATCGTGACCCATGCTCTTTGTTGTCCCACTATCTCATCCACACCCTACACGCAAGGCAACAGTTTTACAACTGGCCAATCGACCTACAAACCCGCGTGTCTTTGGGATGTGGGAGGAAACCGGAGCTCCTGGAGAAAAACCCATGCGGTCACGGGGAGAGCATGCAAACTCCGCACAGACAGCACCTGAGGTCAGGAACGAACACGGGTCTATGGCACCATGGTTACTGACCATCCCGCGGTCTGGGCATAAGCCCGGGGGCGACCGCGCTTTTGCGGTTGCAGCTCCTAGACTGTGGAACAGCATCCCCCCCTTCCCATCAGAACTGCCCCCTCCATCGACTCCTTTAAGTCTACACTTAAAACTTATTTCTACTCTCAAGCCTTTCTTGAGGTCCTCTGAGGGAGCGCTGTATGTATGTATTGTTGATCGATGTACCACTGTTTGTAGCACGTTAGTACCTGCACCAATGTAAAGCACTTTGGTCAACGAGAGTTGTTTTTAAATGTGCTATAGAAATAAACGTTTCTTGACTTGACTTGACTTGACTTGACTTGAGTCAGCGTCTCTACCAGCTGCTCCACGGTGCCGTCGTATTTGAATTGAACCATGCTACTGAACCATCCTACCTCAACCAGAGAGCAGTCCTCAACTACTATCGGACCATCTTTGGTCAAACTGTACTGGCTTTTCCTTGCACTAACCATTATTATTCCCTTATCGTGTATCTGTACACAGTAAATGGTTAGATTGTATCGTCTTTCCGCTGACAGGTTAGCACGCAACAAAAGCTTTTCACCGTACCTCAGTACACGTGACAATAAACTAAACTCGAATGAACTCATTATTTATTGATTTGAAATAAACAAGTAGAAATCCACTTGATTTGCTCGTGGAAATCATCTCTACGTTACTGACATCACTTGAATGCCATTCTAGTTTTGCTGTAAGGGTGAATCACCTTCAACACTAGCTTGTCTCTGGAGGATTCACTCATAGACTCATACACGTGGAAACAGGCCCAACATGCCAACACCAACCAACATGATCTATCTATCTATCTATCTATCTATCTATCTATCTATCTATCTATCTATCTATCTATCTATCTATCTATCTATCTATCTATCTATCTATCTATCTATCTATCTATCTATCTATCTATCTATCTATCTATCTATCTATCTATCTGTCTATCTGTCTATCTGTCTGTCTGTCTGTCTGTCTGTCTGTCTGTCTGTCTGTCTGTCTGTCTGTCTGTCTGTCTGTCTGTCTGTCTGTCTGTCTGTCTATCCTTCCTTGACCGCTTTTGGCCCACTGTGCTGCGATTTCCGAGAGAACGCCGCCACCTACGGCCGTCATTTTTGGCCACCTCGCTCAGAGCCCCCCTCCGCCTTCCGGGACCAGAGGATTTTTCCCATCGATGAAAAATGAGAGAGATATTAATGTTTTTTAAAAAAATCCCCATTCTCTCTGTTCTCTCTGCTGCCCCCCGCTGGCGGCAGGTGGGAGGGGGAGGGACTATAAAACCCGGACGTGTCGTGCCACACTCAGTCTCTGCCAGACCCAGGAAGTGAGAAGGTCACGGCTCTCTGAGCTGTGAATAACACTGAATGTTCGTCTACTCCACGGTGAGTCCCCTTGATGTGGCTGCAGCCCAATTGTTTGCCTCACCTTGGCTTGTACTCGCTGGATTGGCTTGTACTCGCTGGAATTTAGAAGATTGAGGGGTGATCTCATAGAGACTTACAAAATTCTTAAGGGGTTGGACAGGCTAGATGCAGGAAGATTGTTCCCGATGTTGGGGAAGTCCAGGACAAGGGGTCACAGTTTAAGGATAAGGGGGAAGTCTTTTAGGACCGAGATGAGAAAATCGTTTTTCACACAGAGAGTGGTGAATCTGTGGAATTCTCTGCCACAGAAGGTAGTTGAGGCCAGTTCGTTGGCCATATTTAAGAGGGAGTTGGATGTGGCCCTTGTGGCTGAAGGGATCAGGGGGTATGGAGAGAAGGCAGGTACGGGATACTGAGTTGGATGATCAGCCATGATCATATTGAATGGCGGTGCAGGCTCGAAGGGCCGAATGGCCTGCTCCTGCACCTAATTTCTATGTTTCTATGTAAAGAGTTTGCGTTCACAAAATGGATTTTGGTTGTCAGGCGGCTGCAGCCCAATTGTTTGCCTTGGCTTGGCTTTTAAAATCATTGCAACAGTTGGCTGCCAGCCCAAGAATTCATTCGGCCCACAATGTCTATACTAGCCCTCTGAAAACCAGTACCTTCGGCCTGCAACACCCATACTAGCGCAACAGAGAGCCCCCCCCCCCCCACTGGTGAGCAATATTGAAATTGGTGGAGAGGTGGAATATTGCGTTGTTGACCAGCCCTCGCGTGTGATGCTGGGACCCAACAGGTCCTACTTAGTCTAGTCTACTCTATATTTATGCGGCACGGTGGCGCAGCAGTGGAGTTGCAGCCTTGCAACGCCAGAGATCCGGGTTCAATCCTGACTATGGGTGCTGTCAGCACGGTGTTTGCACCATCTCCCTGTGACCTGAGTGGGTTTTCCCCGGGTGCACCGGTTTCCTCCCACACTCCAAAGACGTACAGGTTTGCAGGTTAATTGGCCTTTGCTAAAGATTGTATATTGTCCTAAGGTGTAGGATAGTATTCGTGAATGGAGATGGCTGGTAGCCATGGACGGTGGGCCGAATGGTCTGTTTCCAATAGAGAATAGACAATAGACAATAGGTGCAGGAGTAGGCCATTTGGCCCTTCGAGCCAGCACCGCCATCCAATGTGATCATGGCTGATCATCCCCAATCAGTACCCCATTCCTGCCTTCTCCCCATATCCCCTGACTCCGCTATCTTTAAGAGCCCTATCTAGCTCTCTCTTGATAGCATCCAGAGAACCGGCCTCCACCGCCCTCTGAGGCAGAGAATTCCGCAGACTCACCACTCTCCGTGATACACTCTTCCGTGCTGTATCTCTAAACTAAACTGTGTAGTCCCCACTGCAGTCCTGAGCTACTATCTACCTCATTGGAGATCCTCAGTTTAATTAGACTTTAAAGTGACTTTATCTTGCACTACACGTTATACCCATTGATAAGATCAGAAGATCATAAGCGATAGGAGTTTTCTCACAGAGAGTGGTGAGTCTGTGGAATTCTCTGCCTCAGAAGGCGGTGGAGGCCGGTTCTCTGGATGCTTTCAAGAGAGAGCTAGATAGGGCTCTTATATAGAGGAGTCAGGGGATATGGGGAGAAGGCAGGAACGGGGTACTGATTGGGGATGATCAGCCATGATCACATTGAATGGCGGTGCTGGCTCAAAGGGCTGAATGGCCTACTCCTGTACCTATTGTCTATTGTCTATTGTCTATTGAGTAGAATTAGGCCATTCGGTCCATCAAGTCTACCCCACCATTCAATCATGGCTGATCTATCGCTCCTTTCTAACCCCATTCTCCTGCCTTCTCCCCATAACCTCTGACACCCGTACTAATCAAGAATCTATCTATCTCTGCCTTAAATATATCCACTGACTTGGCATCCACAGCACAGAATTCCACAGATTCTCCACCCTCTGACTAAAGAAATTCCTTCTCATCTCCTTCCCAAAAGAACGTCCTTTAATTGTGGTCCTAGACTCTCCCACTAGTGGAAACATCCTCTCCACATCCACTCTGTCCAAGCCTTTCACTATTCTGTACGTTTCAATAAGGTCCCCCTTCAATCTTCTAAACTCCAGCAAATATAGGCCCAGTGCCGACAAACGCTCATCATATGTTAACCTACTCATTTCTGGGACCATGTACACTTTAACCTGTATCTGTACACTGTGGACGGCTCAATTGTAATCATGTATTGTCTTTCCGCTGACTGGATAGCACGCAACAAAAGCTTTTCACTGCACCTCGGTACACGTGACAATAAACGAACTTCCAGTATTCCAGAGAAATCAATTCAACCTCTCCTTACAATGATTAACTTTTCATCTAGTCAGCGTTCTGATAAACCTTCTCTGCATCCTCTCCAAAGTCTGCACATCCTGTAATGGGGGGACCAGAACAAGAAACATAGAGCATAGAAAAACGTAGGTGCAGGAGTAGGCCATTCGGCCCTTCGAGCCAGCACCGCCATTCAATATGATCATGGCTGATAATCCAGAATCAGTACCCCACTTTATCCCCATTGCCCTTGATTCCTTTAGCCCTAAGAGCCAAATCTAACTCTCTCTTGAAAACATCCAATGAATTGTCCTCCACTGCCGCCTGTGGCAGAGAATTCCACAGATTCACAACTCACTGGGTGAAAAAGTTACTGCACGCAATACTCCAAATGCGTCCTTCTATTTCTCTCGTTTCCCTGTCCCCAGAGTCTGAAGAAGGGTCTCGGCCCGAGACATCACCTATTCCTTTTCTCCGGGGATGCTGCCTGACCCCCTGAGTTGCTCCGGGTTTTTTTGTGTCTATCTTCCGTTTAAACCACCTTCTGCGGTTCCTTCCTACACGAAGCCCCATAAAGCCGTATCACGACCTCCTGACCCTTATTCTCAATGCCCCAACCAATGAAGGCACGCATACCAGCTTTACCACTCTATCCACTTGTCCTTGTTCTAACTATATATTCCAATCACGTAGAACTTTTAGCAAAGCCAAATATCTCCATTGTATTTAACAGAAGTCACGCAACGAGATGTTCTGGTAGATGAAGAAAAGCTTTGTCAAGTTGCCGGAGTGAAACCATATGCAAATTGGAAGAACACCATCTCATATTCCACATGGCTTGCTCACAACCCAATGGTATGAACATCGAACTCTTCAACTTTAGTTAACTCCAAAACCCACCCCCTCTCCCTTCTTACCACTACATCCCCTATTTCCACCGCTTCTCCCCTGCGCCACATTTAGATCCGTACGTATTGCTCCCCTCCTCCTCCCCTTCCACCTACACTCCTTCCTCTACCCTCACAATTCGCAACTCTTAACATCCCTTTTGTCTCACTCCTTCTGTCTTCTCATCTCTGGCCTTCGTCCATCACCTTGCCAACAAAACTCCACCTCACCTGCAATCACCTGTTACCTGTAGGAAGGAAACTGCAGATGCTGACTTACACCGAAGATAGACACAAACCGCTGGAATAACTCGGCGGGACAGTCAGCATCAGGAACGGGTGGCGTATCGGGTCTCGAGCCAAAACGTCACCCATCCCTTCTCTCCAGAGATGCTGCCTGCCCCACTGATTTTACTCCAGCACTTTATGTCCATCGACCTATAACTTGCCAGGCTTTGTCACGCTCCTTTCTCTTCATTCATTCATTATCGTTGAGAACATTAGCGATGCAGTGATGCTGGTTTCTAACGGGAATGGTGACGGACGCACCGCATATCCCCGTCGTCCAGTTCCTGCGGACGTCCGCCGCTGGAAGTCTAGGATTTTGGTGTGTGTGTGTGTGGGCTTTATCATCGTTCCTTACAATGATAAGTCAATGTGCGACAGTGATCGCAACTTCTACTGACCATGGAGCAGGTAGCACGGGATTACATGGTACCCGTGGCGGGGGGGAACTCCCCTCGACTGGACCTTCTTTACACCCTCCAAAATCAATCTGAAGAAGGTTCTCGGCCCGAAACATCACCGACCCATGCTCTGTAGAGATGGTGTCTGACCCACTCAGTTCCTCCAGCACTTTGTGTGGGTTTTTTTGGTCAAAGGGAGTGGCTGTAGGGAGGAAAGAAGAATGGACAGATGGAAATGGGTGTAGGGGGGAAATATGAGAACTTAGCATCTCCGCAGCTGGAGGAACAAGTGCTAATAACAGAACAAATATATAGATGATTAATATCATTCATTTTCTTCTGGAACCCTTGATAGATATTGTAACTTGATCTGCTTTGCACATTCACTGAAGAAAGGTCTCGACCCAAAACGTCACCTATTCCTTCTCTCCAGAGATGCTGCCTGTCCTGTTGAGTTACTCCAGCTTTTTGTGTCTGTCTTTAGTTTAAACCAGTATCTGCAGTTCCTACCTACACATGCATTTAGTGAGAGTATTTTAATTTGCTGCAGTTTATGTTCATGTTCTTAAATGATAGCAGCAGAATTAGGCCATTCGGCCCACCAAGTCTACTCCACCATTCAAACATGGCTGATCTATCTCTCCCTCCTAACCCCATTCTCCTGCCTTCTCCCCATAACACCTGACACCCGCACTAATCAAGAATGTATCTATCGCTACCTTACAAATATCCCATTCAAGACTTCCATAGAGAGTGTACCATCCTCCCCCATGCAAATGATCCATGGTTAGTTCCCCTTCACAGGGTCACAGAGTGATACACAGTGTGGAAACAGGGCCCCTTCGGCTCAACTTGCCCGCAATGGCCACCAATGTCCCAGCTACATCTACATTGTGTTCCCTTCGCTAAGTAGATTTTAAACAGGGCAAGGTCCAAATACTTCCTTTGAAGTCGCGGTGCGAGGATGGTGAGATGTAACAAGTGGCTGGAAATTGATGGTTTGCAAAGGTTCATCAACATTCCACTGCGTTGTTTCTTGTTAAGAAAAAAAGTTGCTTCTTGATTTTTTTTTTTAAACTGCGTGCAGTTCATACTGGATGTGAATTGTTCTAAGATCTCCACATGAGACCAAATTCAAACATTTCCTCTCGGGACTAAATTACAGAGGTACGCAACGCGAGCTGTTATCTGGTGGTGAGTTCCGACCTAGGTTGCAAGACACAACCAAGAGCTAGAGGACTGTAAACAGCTGCCTCACACAGAGTCCCAGCGTAGCCCATTCCCTCCCAGTATAAGCCCACTGGGCACACAAACCCCTTGCCTGTTTCATGCTCCTTAGATCCTTTGCTTAGATCCTAATTACCCAGCGAGAATGGCCCCTCCACTCGCATTCAAGAGGGAGCCTGCTTCGACTGCTGCTCTGAGCGGCGAGGTATCTTGTTTGAACATGTTTCAAACCAGACGGAACAGTTTCTCCTCAGACACCGCTGATTATAACCTTGTGTCAAAGATTTTTTTTGGCTCGGTGACGCGCTTGTGATCTGCCTTTGGCTTTTTGAACTGTTGGAAGCTGTGTAAACAGAGAGGGTGTGAGTGCAAGGTTATTGGCCTGATGGCAAGTGCGTGCCATCAGATAGAAGTCAAAGCTAATCAAACTTAACCCCCTGGGCACCAACGTCCTCTTAATTTGTTGCGAGTTATAGTCGATTGTCTGCGCTTTACACTTGGAAGCGTTGGAGTTATGCAAGGCTGCGCTGATTTTTGATTCGCACAGGTGTCAGAGGTTATAGGGAGAAGGCAGGAGAATGGGGTTAGGAGAGGGAGCGATAGATCAGCCATGATTGAATGGCGGAGTAGACTTGATGGGCCGAATGGCCCAATGAGAAGGATGAGGGGGGGATCTTACAGAAACATATAAAATTATAAAAGGACTGGACAAGCTAGATGCAGGAAAAATGTTCCCAATGTGGGGCGAGTCCAGAACCAGGGGCCACAGTCTTAGAATAAAGTGGAGGCCATTTAAGACTGAGGTGAGAAAAAACTTTTTCACCCAGAGAGTTGTGAATTTGTGGAATTCCCTGCCACAGAGGGCAGTGGAGGCCAAGTCACTGGATGGATTTAAGCGAGAGTTAGGTAGAGCTCTAGGGGCTGGTGGAATCAAGGGATATGGGGAGAAGGCAGGCACGGGTTATTGATTGGGGACGATCAGCCATGATCGCAATGAATGACGGTGCTGGCTCGAAGGGCTGAATGACCTCCTCCTGCATCTATTTTCTATGTTTCTATGTTTCTAATTCTACTCCATATCACTTATGACCTTATGACACGGAAGGGGAATGTAAATTAGTGGGGGGGCGTGGTGGTACAACGGTAGAGTTGCTGCCTCACAACGCCATGATACCCAGATACGATCCTGACCAAGGGTGCTTGTCTGTACAGAGTTTGTACGTTCTCCCCGTGACCGGCGTGGGTTTCCTCCGGGATCTCCGGTTTCCTCCCACACTCCAAAGACGTGCAGGTTTGCAGGTTAATTGGCTCGGTACAAATGTAAAATTATCCCTAGTGTGCGTAGGGTAGTGTTGATGTGCGGGGATGGCTGGTCAGTGCGGACTCGGTGGGCCAAAGGGCCTGTTTCCGCGCTGTGTCGCTAAACTAAAACGAAGTTATTGCAACCACAGGGTTTTTCACACAGAGGGCGGTGGGTGTATGGAACGAGTTGCCAGAGGAGGTAGTTGAGGCTGGGACTAACCCAACGTTGAAGAAACAGCTAGATAGCATAGGGATATGAGCCAAATACTGGCAGGTGGGACTAGTGTAGCTGGGACATATTGGCCGGTGATGGGCAAGTTGGACCTGTTTCCATGCTGTATCACTCTATGACTTTAATGGGGCATCCGCTCTTTCATGAGGCTTGAAGCATCATTTTCCCTCACGCAAATTCGGTAACATAAGAAACACATCATTCATTTCTACCTCCGGAGAGGGATTCTTTTAAAGAGAAAACATTGAAGCGTTTCAAACTGCGTGCGATTTTAAGGAATATATATCCATGTGTCTGGCTTGGCCTGAAGGCACTGACTCATAGTACGGCGAAGTTTCATCAGCGCTTGCCTCAACTGCTGCCAAGGACTGTGTTGACAGGCAATTAGATCGAGAGGGATCCCTCGACGGTGTTCTGCTCACCTAGTCTCGGAGTGTTGTCACTGCAGTCGCTCGCCTGGACGAGACTCAGTTACTCCGCACCTCTGCGGGGCAGCTCAGATTGGAGCAGGAGTTGGCACTCACCCCCTCTGCACCGCCATTCAACACGATCGTGCTTGATGCCTAACCTCAATACCCCATTCCTGCCCTCTCTGTCCGCCGTGAGAGGTGTGCCAGACACAATAGACAATAGACAATAGGTGCAGGAGTAGGCCATTCGGCCCTTCGGGCCAGCACCGCCATTCACTGTCATCATGGCTGATCATCCCCAATCAGTACCCAGAGGTTAATCTACGGTTAATCTAGGAAAATGGTATGCTTATGAGCATAAAAGACCTCAGGATAAAAGGACTTCTTCAGTCTGAAGAAGGGTCTCGACTCGAAACGTCACCTATTCCTTCGCTCCATAGATGCTGCCTCACCCGCTGAGTTTCTCCAGCATTTTTGTCTATATAAGGATTAAAGCATGTCCCTTTAGCAAGGAGATGAGGAGGAATTTCTTTATTCAGAGTGTGGTGAATTTGTGGAATTCATTGCCACAGAAGGCTGTGGAGGCCAAGTCAATGGATATTGTTAAGGTGACGATAAATAGATTCTTGATTAGTACGGGTGTCAGGGGTTATGGGGAGAAGGCAGGAGAGCGGGATTAGAATGGAGAGAGAGATCAGCCGTGATTGAATGGTGGAGTAGACTTGATGGGCCGAATGGCCTAATTCTACTCCCATCACTTATGATCTTATGGTTGTCCAAGGTGACGTAAGTTCATATGTGATAAGAGCAGAATTAGGCCATTGGGCCCATCAAGTCTACTCCGCCATTCAATCACGGCTGATCTCTCTCTCTCCATTATTTCCTGGTTTGCCCGATTCAAGGCACCGAGACGATCGATAAAGAATAGTAACATGAAAGAGGTGCCACGCTAGTCATTGAGGTCTGACTAAACGGTCTGTCTGAGCCGGTCATATGTGCCCGCGTTTGACTCGTATGCCACTGAACCTTTTTCCATCCGTGTACCTGTCCAATTGCTTAGCTTAGAGATACAGCGCGGAAACAGGTCCTTCGGCCCACCGTGTCCGCACCGACCAGTGTCCCCTGCACACTAACACTATTCTATATTCATCACCAAGCCTGCAAACTGTACGTCCTTGGAGTGTACCCGTCCTGTCCCTTTTGGATCTTTCCCTCTCTCCGTAAATCTATAGCCTCCAGTTTTAGACTTCCCTCCCTGAGGAAATAGATTACGACCATTCGCCTTGTGAATTGATATACATCCATAAGGTCACCCCTCAACTTCCTTACTCCCTGTGAAATAAATCAAAGCTAATCCAGGCTTTGCTTGTAACTCAAGCCCTCCAGAAGCAGAAGGGGACTGCATGGTGGTGCAGCGGTAGAGTTGCTGCCTTCCAGCGCGTGCAGTGCCAGAGACCCAGGTTAGAAACATAGAAACATAGAAATTAGGTGCAGGAGCAGGCCATTCGGCCCTTCGAGCCTGCACCGCCATTCAATATGATAATGGCTGATCATCCAACTCAGTATCCTGTACCTGCCTTCTCTCCATACCCCCTGATCCCTTCAGCCACAAGGGCCACATCCAACTCCCTCTTAAATATGGCCAACGAACTGGCCTCAACTACCTTCTGTGGCAGAGAATTCCACAGGTTCGATCCTGACTACACCTGCTTGTCTGTACGGAGTTTGCACGTTCTCCCCGTGACCTGCGCGGGTTTTCTCCGAGATCTTCAGTTTCCTCCCACACTCCAAAGATGTACAGGTTTGTAGGTTAA
Source organism: Okamejei kenojei (assembly GCA_035221665.1). Taxonomy (NCBI): domain Eukaryota; kingdom Metazoa; phylum Chordata; class Chondrichthyes; order Rajiformes; family Rajidae; genus Okamejei; species Okamejei kenojei. The sequence goes on from CM069138.1 coordinate 11,368,147, forward strand.
TTGGCATGGTATATGGGTAAAGTGTCCCTGGTGTGTGTAGGGTAGTGCTGGCGTGCGGGGAACGCTGGTCGGCGGGGTCTCGGTGGGCCGAAGGGCCTGTTTGCACGCTGATCTAAAACTAAACTAAACTAAAATGTCCCCGTGAATCTTCACTGCAACTTTCTAACCTAATTACATCCTTTCTATAGATTGGTGATACATCACTCCAGGTGTGGTGTCGCTGATGACTCGTACAATGGCAACATTATGCCTCAACTCCTGTCATTGTCACCGTTATATATCTGAACATTTGTTCACCGAGTATGGATGTGCCTGGATCAATGAGGTGCGGGAAGGAACTGCAGAGGCTGGTTTACACCGAAGATAGTCCAGCATTTTGTGTCTATCTTCGATGTAAACCAGCGTCTGCATTCCTTCTCCCCAGAGATGTTGTCTGACCCGCTGAGTTTTACTCCAGCTTTCTGTGTCCATGTGTGGATCATTCATGATTGTATTGAGTGGAGGAACTTGCTCAAGAGGCAATATGCTGCCTCTATTTCTTATTTTTTAATCTCGAGAATAAAAGATGCCAAGTCACACAGGGGTCGGTCAAAGAGGGTGAGGCAAAAATCTTGGCGATCATTTAAAATAGATTTGGTTTAAACCAGCATCTGCAGTTCCTTCTTACACAGTTAAAATAGATAGGAAGAGAGGAAGAGAGAGAGAAAAATAGATATTTAGAGAGAGAGGGGTGGTGGAAAGCGAGAGAGAAAGAGAAATTTAGATAGATATAGATAGATAGATAGATAGATAGATGGATATATAGATAGATAGATAGATGGATAGATAGATAGATAGATAGATAGATAGATAGATAGATAGATAGATAGATAGAACCTATCTACCCATAGATAGATAGGACTGAAGAAGGGTCTTGACCAAAATCTAGTCTGAAGAAGGGTTTCGGCCCAAAATGTTGCCTATTTCCTTCGCTCCATAGATGCTGCCTCACCCGCTGAGTTTCTCTAGCATTTTTGTCTACCTTGACCGCAACATCACCCATTTGAGAGAGAGAGAGAGAGAGAGAGAGAGAGAGAGAGAGAGAGAGAGAGTCTTCAGTGTTAAAGCTGTCAGTCCAGAACTGTGGAAGCGAAATTCACCAGAGTAGAGATTTGCAGAAGACTGGAGAGCGGGATTTTGGGTTGAGAAAGTGTGTGGATGGATCATTTTAACAAGGACAAAGAAAGTGAGTGCAGAGCAACGGGGAAAGGGAAGGTGACTGGAATTCCCGCTGAGATATGTGGTCCATACACAAAGTCCTTGTGCTCCACTGAATGACTGTCCAGGGTTGTGAATAATCACCATGCAGGCCATGTATTATAGGGAGTGTTGCAAAATACAGCCGCGTTCCTCTACAGAATTCATCGGGAGTGTCCGATGAATCCCGTCTGCATGAAATGCTTCGCCGTGGATGCCCTCTGACCCAGGCGGTGACATTCCCAGTGTAACGGTTCGACTTGCCGATTGTGGGAACTGCCATCCCAACAAAGAGAGCAGGTTTGTTTATTGCTTTTGTTCTGACATACAGCGTGGAAACAGTCCCTTCGGCCCACCGCGTCTGCGCCGACCAGCGACCACCCTGTACGCTAGCGCTATCCCTACACAACCCCTTCCCGCAGGCAAAGTCGGTCGTGGAGGTCGGCTGTTGGAACGGACCTGTTGGTGGTGGGAGGGGCCTGGTGGTTGTGGTGCTTGAAGAGATGAGAGAGAAAACAAGGGGCAGGATCCTGAACTGAATATACACCAGTCTGAAGACGGGTCCCGACCGGGAACAGTATCTGCTCACTCCCTCCTCAGATCCTGCCTGGTCCGCTGAGTTCCCCAACCACTGTTTTATGCTCAAATCCCAGCATCCGCAGTCTCTTGGGTTACAAGTTCACAGGTTCACAAATTGTAGGAATAGAATTAGGCCATTCGGCCCATCAGGTTCACTCTGCCATTCAATCATGGCTGATCTCTGCCTCCTAATCCCATTTTCCTGCCTTCTCCCCATAACACTTGACACCCTTTCCAATCAAGAATTTATCTAACCCTGCCTTAAAAAATATCCACTGACGGCCTCCACAGCCCTCTGTGGCGATGAATTCCACACATTAACTATCCTCTGAATAAAAAAAGGTTCCTCCTCACCTCCTTTCTAAAAAAGCGCCCTTTAATTCTGAGGCTGTGACCTCTGGTCCTAGACTCTCCCGCCAGTGGAAACATCCTCTCCACGTCCACTCTATCTGAGCCTTTCATTATTCTGTATGTTTCAATGAGGTCCCCCCTCAACCGTCTAAACTCCAACGAGCAGAGGCCCAGCGCCGTTAAACAGTCTTCGTGAATTAATTGATATTCAGATAATCACTTTGCCTTTTAAAAAAGCTCCAACAATTTACTGTGAATAAACTTATTACAAAATGACTTTAATTTTCTGTATGGTATTGTCTTAATATACACTTACAGACGTATATTCCGGCAGAGAATCAGTCATAAGGTCGTGCGTGATAGGAGCAGGATTATGGCCCTGTCCCACGGTACGAGTACATTCCAAGAGCTCTCCCGAGTTTGCCCTGATTCGAACTCGCAGATTTACGGTAATGGCCGCTCGTCGGTACTCGGGGCTCTCCTGGACATTTTTCGACATGTTGAAAAATCTTCCCGCGTCTTCCCGTGCTTACCTGCCGTTAGTGAGTCTACCCGAGTACCTGCCGCTAGCGTTATGAGCCTCTAAGAGACGTCCCCGAGCTCCGACGTACCCGCTACGTTCATTCTCCGTGCTTACCACGAGTTTGATTTTTTTTAAACTCGGGAGAGCTCTTGGAATGAACTCGTACCGTGGGACAGTTCTCCGACGATCAGCCACGATCACAATGAATGACGGTGCTGGCTAGAAAGGGCCGAATGGCCTCTTCCTGCACCTATTTTCTATGTTTCTATGACAGGGCCATAAGTCCATACGGCCCATCAAGTCTATTCCGCCATTCAATCATGGCCGATCTATCTCTCCCGCCTAACACCATTCTCCTGCCTTCTCCCCATAACCCCTGACGCCCGCACTAATCAGTCCCGACCCGAAACGTCGCCTGTCCATTCCTTTCACAGATGCCGGCCTGAGCTGCTGAGCTGCTCCAGCGCTTTGTGTATTTCTCCAGCAGATGTTATGTGACGGCTATCTTTCCGAGCAGCTTCCAGCTCCGGACTTAATCCAAACATAAATGAACTACCCTCATCCTGTGAATGTGTTTACCTGTAATGTATCCATCTGAGAAAGAAAGTACTCAGTTCGCCATATGGAATGTGGGGAAGCAGACAAGTAGCTCGCATGTGATTTCATGCATCATTGAGGACATCTGTTTATTTCGGGAAAGCAACAGGATATACCGTATAATACAGTGGTTTATGTTGGAAAAATCAGTATCTGCGTAATAGAAAGATGCCAATATCTCCTGCATATTTTGCTTGGGCAGCTTACAACCCAGCGGTATGAATATTGATTTCTCGAACTTCAAGTAACCCTTGCTTTCCCTCTCTCTCCTCCGTCCCCACCCCATCCTAGTTCTCGCTTGAGGCAAGAGACATGTTCCCGATGCTGGGGGAGTCCAGAACCAGGGGCCACAGTTTAAGGATAAGGGGTAAGCCATTTAGAACGGAGACGAGGAAACACTTTTTCTCACAGAGGGTGGTGAGTCTGTGGAATTCTCGGCCTCAGAGGGCGGTGGAGGCCGGGTTCTCTGGATGCTTTCAAGAGAGAGCTGGATAGGGCTCTTAAAAATAGCGGAGTCAGGGGATATGGGGAGAAGGCAGGAACGGGGTACTGATTGGGGATGATCAGCCATGATCACATTGAATGGCGGTGCTGGCTCGAAGGGCCGAATGGCCTACTCCTGCACCTATTGTCTATTGTCTATTGTCCGACTAGTTTGATTATTTATTTCTGATTGTGCGCCTCATTGCCAGCTTCCCCTCAGCCAACAATGGTGCATCTCCTTGATTGTTATCCACTTTGATCTGATGTTTTCACGCCTTACCCTTCCATCTCTCCAGACTCCTTCTCCCCCGACTCTCAGCCTGAAGAAGGGTTTGGGAACAGGCCCTTCAGCCCACCGAGTTCACACTGACCATCGATCAGTTCACATTCGTTCTATAGGGTCTGAAGAAAGGTCTCGACCTGAAACGTCGCCCGTTCCTTCTCTCCAGAGACGTCGCCTGTCCCGCTGAGTTACTCCAGCATTATGTGTCTATCTTCGGTGTAAGCCAGCGTCTGCAGTTCCTTCTACACGTCTCCTTCGCAATGTTGACATGGCACGTCTACACGGTGGCGCAGCTGGTAGATCTGCTGCCTCGAAGCACCAGAGACCCAGATGTTATCTTGACTTCGGGTGCTGTCAGTCTGTGTCATTTGCACCTTTTCCCTGTGACCGTGCGGGTTTGATAAGTTCACAATTTCATAAGTTATAGGAGCAGAATTAGACGATTCGGCACATCAAGTCTACTCCGCCATTGGATCAGGTCTGATCGATCTTTCCCTCTCAACCCCATTCTTCTGCCTTCCCCCCCCCATTATCTCTGACACCCGGCACGGTGGCGTAGCGGTAGAGTCGCTGCCTTCGAGCGCTTGCAGCGCCAGAGACCCGGGTTCGATCCCGACTACGGGTGCCGTCTGTACGGAGTTTGCACGTTCTCCCTGCGACCGCGTGGGTTTTCTCCGAGACCTTCGGTTCCACACTCCCACACTCCAAAGACGTGCAGGCTTGTAGGCAAATTGGCTCGGTATAAATGTGAGAATTGTCCCTAGTGTGTGTGTGTGGGGTAGCGTTAATGTGTGGGGACCACTGGTCGACACGGACACGGTGAGCTGAAGGGCCTTTCTCCGCGCAGTATCTCTAAACTAATCCAGCACACTCCGGGTATTTCGATTTCCTCACACATTGCAGATACTATCGAACCATTTAAGAAACATTCAGACAGGTACAGGGATAGGACAGGTTTAGCGGGATATGGGCCAAACGCAGGCAGGTGGGACTAGTGTAGATGGGACATGTTGGTCGGTGTGAGCAGGTTGGGCCGAAGGGCCTGTTTCCACGCTGTAAGACTCTATGGCTGCATCCCAAAGAAATGTGGATTCATTGGCCGATTGGCATCTGTAATATTGCCTGTAGCCCGTAGGAAGGAGATTAGAATGTGGAATAGCATAGAATTAGTGTGTAGAAAGGAACCAAATTAGACACAAAACGCTGGAGAAACTCAGCGGGACAGGCAGCATCTCTGGAGAGAAGGAACGGGTGACGTTTCGGATCGAGACCCTTCTTCAGACCCTATAGAACAAGTGTGAACTGATCGAAAGACAGGCACGGATAATCAGTGTGAATCGATGGGTCGAAGGACCTGTTCCTAAAAATAAATAACCTATGGAATGCATAACCTTTCATAATTTCATAAGTTACAGGAGCAGAATTAGACGAGATCTTTCACTCCCCACCTTAGGATTTCCTTTTTTACCTCCAGTCTTCAGACTTTTGAAGTCCAGTCCTCCGTTACATGGCTGCTGACATTCAGTTTAGTTTAGACAAACAGCGCGGAACGCTCCGACCAGCGATCCCCGCACATTAAAACTACCCTACACCCACTAGGGACAATATTTACATTTACCAAGCCAATTAACCTACAAACCTGTACGTTTTTGGAGTGTGGGAGGAAACCAGAGATCTCAGAGAAAACCCACGCAGGTCTCGGGGAGAACGTACAAACTCCGTGCAGGCAAGCACCCGTAGTGGGGATCGAACCCGGGTCTCCGGCACTGCATTCGCTGTCAGGCAGCCACTCTACCCCTGCACCACCAGAGGAGTTATGGCCCTCTCCCACGGTACGAGTTCATTCCAAGAGCTCTCCCGAGTTTGCCCTGATTCGAACTCGGGGATTTACGGTAATGGCCGCTCGTCGGTACTCGGGGCTCTCCTGGACATTTTTCAACATGTGGAAAAATCTTTGCAAGTTTTCCCGAGCTTACCTGCCGCTAGCGAGTCTTCCCGAGTACCTGCCGTCAGCGTTACTAGCCGCTAAGAAACGTTCCCCGAGCTCCGACGTACCCGCTACGTTCATTCTCCGTGCTTACCACGAGGTTGATTTTTTATTTTAACCCGGGA